>BDMV01000010.1:14353585-14460031 GCA_008326285.1 Oryza officinalis
GCACGTCGAAGGAGGCGATAGCGGCTCCCTCGTGCGGATCTGTCGGGCGGTGGGCGACAGCGACCGAGCATGGCGGTAGGTGACGGGCACTGCCTGGATCCGACGGCGGGCGGCGGGCGCCACCTGGATCTGGCGGTGGCGGGAGGAGCCCGGCGTTGGTAGCTAGTGTTTTTTTTTGACATTTTTTTGGATTTTTATTTTTGCGTGCGGACGACATTAGCACCCGCACGTGAAAATCCAATTTTCACGTGCGGATGCGCCACCCGCATGAAAAAAGAATGATTTTTCAGAACCTTCTGGGCAGACAGGCTGGAGTTCCGCACGCAATAACCACTTTTGGCCCGTCTTTTTTACTAGTGGAAGTCAATAGTTACATGATGAAAATAGGCATGTTGATGCTACAGTACTAAATTTAATGGTTAAAAACAACGCAATTGGCCAATTAATCAGAAAATCAAATGAGTCTAGTAGCGAACTGAACAAAGCTACTCACTTACCTGTGATTGTTGGGATGAATTATGGTTGCGGCCTTGATAACAAAGGTGGATTAGAGCCGTCGGGCAGCAAGGATGGCTCCCGAGGAATTGCAATCAAGGATATATATATATATATATATATATATATATATGATTAACCATGGCCTCTCATCCACCAATATTGATAATAAATATTTGGTCCGCCTCTGACTTTTATCGCCACTCAATCGGGTCAAGAAACTATGCGGCACAAGAAGGATTATGGTAGAGATTATAGGTATCATATACCTACACGTTTAGTCTATCCGACTGAATATAGGGGATATATTATGTATGTTAAATATGTAATGAACTATGACTTGGGTATTACGTTTCCTTTTGTATTAAGGAACGACCCAAAGTTCTGGTTCGATAATGTTGTTAAGTAAATTTAGGAAATCGATACCGTATTTGGCTAGGTTTCTATCTTTGTAATCCTATCCCCCAATCTATATAAGGTGGGCAGAAGGTCCTCCAAGGGCATATTCACAACCCGATCATCAGATCTATACAACACCCGGTGGATACAATCTTCGAAACAGGAGTAGGGTATTACTTCTCGTCGAGTTTTTCGCTGACAATTGCAATGGGATCAACTTCGGGAGCCTTCGACTTCGTCTTCCCTCTAGAGAAGGCCTATCGCTTTGGCAACCTCGACTTGATCCCTGACGACTTTGGCAACATCTCTCTTCTCGACTTGGATTCAAACCAGCCGGGAAAGGACAACGTCTACTCGGCCCCGTTTGGGTTACCAAATGCTGCCGAAATCTACTCCATGCTACACCCCTCATGGCTTCAATCCACTCGAGGGAATAGTCTACGTTAGCTCGCCCTCACAGCCTCTCCAACAATGCGATGACATATCCTCAAATCACCATGCAACTTCCTCCACTACCCGCCGCAATGTTTGGATGTAAATTCGTTTCCCCTCATAGGACCTGATCGGAACAGGCTTCGACTTCATCCGGATTGGCTTTAGGGAGGTCGATGTCATACTCCAACCACTCGGATCTTGCACCAACACGGCGATCGCTCACTACTTTAGTTCTTCTGACAACCACAACAATGGCACCACCAAAAGCGTGGGAAGTTGCGAGTTCAACGACGACTACACCCCATTTCTCTTCAATGTGTTCATGGCAAATGCAGGCGACAACGAAACACAAGCACGGCTTGCCAGATAAGCAAAGAAGGAACATGCAAAACTTGAGGAGGAAGCAATACGTGAGGAGGAGGAAGAATGGAGGAGGCAAGACCTCGTCAATGCCAGGCGACTGCCCGCTACATAATTTTTCAGACCTGTGTCGACAACACCAATGTCTTCATCACGCCTCAACAAAACGCGATCGCGGCAGTTACCCTGCTCGATACCATCATCGACACGGCTCCACCTAATGTGACACCGATCTTGAATAAAGTCAAGACTATGATCACTGCTACCGTGCCCCTAAAAGCTGGAGGTAGCCATCAAGCTAAGGAATCTATTGCAGAAACACCTATTGGCAGCCATCTTGCACCTCTACATTCCAGAGATATTAGGTCCCCGAGCACAGCAAAGGACATACTGGATCCAGACCAGTCGGCTGACTCCCGCTATCGACGCCACGGACCTCCTCCTCATACCAGAAATACTCGTGGTGACCCCAACTACCATGATGGCTACGGGCAGCATACACCCAGCGACCTAAGGCACGCATATAATCAGCACTATCGTGAAAGGGAGCATTGTACTTATCATGATGATTGAAGCTATTCTCCTGACAACGATGATGACAGAGTTCCAGCTTTTACCCGTGAATTGCATCGAGTGGATTGGCCGACTGGTTCTCAACCAACAGGGACAAAAAATATGACGACAAGACTGACTTCGAGTCATGGCTCACCGTCTACACCTTGGCCATCCGCGCAGCAGGAGGAGATAGTAAAGCTATGGCGAATTATTTACTCGTAGCGCTCGTCAACTCCGCTAGGTTTATCAAGGGGCTCAATCGACTCTTGGTGCCAACTTCGTGATCACTTCATCGTCAACTTTCAAAGAACATTTGAGAGACTAGGAACACATTTTGACTTGTATCACGTGATTCAAAAACCTGATGAGTCCTTAAAAGACTACATTTGGCATTTTTCTGAAGCCCGTAACAAGATCCCCGATATCACCGACGACGTTATTATTGTTGCCTTTCAGAACAGAATTCGCGACGAACTGCTCATTGGAAAATTCAGGCGTAGGCCCCTAAGGACAGTCAAGAAGCTCTTCGAGAAGGCCAATTCTTATGCTAAGTCAGATGACACCATCAAGGCATCATGTCAAGAGAAGCAATTGGGAAGCAGTTGACGTCCCAAGAAAGACAATGACAACAACAACTTCAAACCACTAGTAACTTCGTCCACGTGTCAATACTTATGACAAGATTATGAACAATCCTTGTACACATCATCCAAATCACAAACACACGGCCAAGGACTCCATCTACAAAAAGTTCGCTGAAGAATACGCGGCCTAGCTTAAGTCGGCCGCCGGAGAATGCACTTCGGGAACAAAAAGAACAATAGCAACGGCGGTTTGGGAGCCTTTCAAGACCCTAGAGCTGAGTTGAGTCACATCTTTGGAGGTTCGCTTGCCTTTGAGTCCAAGAGGAAGCAGAATTTAACCGGTAGGAAAATTAATGTTGTCCAACCTGAAGTACAGCAATACCTACGATGGTCCGAGATAGCAATCATGTTCGACGGCTTGGATCATCCGGACCGAGTGTCTTACCAGGGGCGGAATCCCCTGGTGTTACACCCAATGGTTCACAACGTCAAGCTGAAGCGCATCCTCATCGATGGTGGCAACGCCCTCAACATCCTCTTCGCCAAGATGCTGGACGAGATGCTGATTTCAAGATCCGAGTTGAAATCAAGCTCCGCTCCTTTTCATGGGGTTATCCTCAACACCACTCGGGCAGATCACTCTTCCAGTCACTTTTGGCACTCGACATAATTTTCGGACATAAAATATTTGCTTCGAAGTTGCTGACTTCGAGGCTACCTACCAAGCCATACTAGGAAGGCCAACTCTTGCCAAGTTCATGGCCGTTCCCCACTACACCTACCTGACGATGAAGATGCCAAGACTACAAGGAGTAATTTCTCTGTGCAGCGACGTCAAGCAAGCCTTTACATGCGACAAGGAAAACTACAAGATGGCCCAATCCCGTGAGAGATCACTCGACCAACAAGAGATTTGACTGGCTGCGTCATCATCACCAAAAGGAGAAATCCCTACCAAGAAGCTACCCAAGATAGGAGAAGGCGACAGCAAAGACCAAAAAGATTCCACTCGATCCAACAGATCCTTCCAAGATCACTGTGATCAGAGCTGAGTTAGATTATAAATAGAAAAGCGCGCTCATCACTTTTTTTCATGCTAATAAAGATATATTTGCCTACAAACTATTTGATATGCCTGGTATTCCCAGAGAGGTGATTAAGTGTCATGCGCAGAAATTCACTACCAGAATTTCCAAAGCAAATTGTGTATTAAAATCCCTGTCCAGGACAAGCCAGGATACACAAACGACAAAGTTGCCATACAGATCCATGTCTTACAAAAACAATAAAAATCTCTTACGAAACTGCAGTGGAAAAAAGAAAACAAACTACTCTAATAAACTAAACAATCGCAACGTAGCGACTCCAATCCACAGGCATTCCTCGACGGTAGCAACAAGCCGACTCCTCTGAAAAGTCTTCCACTGAAACATACTCCAACTCTGGTGTGGGGGAAAAATAAAGCAAGACTGAGTACTACCCACTGTACTCAACAAGTCATACCAGAAAGGAAAATAATGATGCAAGTAATAACAAAGGAGAGCTGCAAAGGCTATTTGCATAAAATACGCATTTAAAAACAATAGTTGAAAACAGTAAAAACAGTTAAGTAAATTAATCATAATTAAACCATCACTGTCCAACGCTACACCACGTTGTGACAGGCCCAAACCACCATCTGAACTACACCAGTTCCATTAAGTCAAATTAGTAGAAAGTTCAACTAATCACGGTGAATCTGGTTGAATGCCCATAACCGCGGGCACGGCTATTCGAATAGTTTTACTCTGATCAGAGGTGTACAACTGTACCCATAAGACACAGTCCCACAACACATTACAATGGACCGACATACCACCACGGTACACCGGAAAAGGAGCTGTGACAGGACCCTTCGCATAACCCTTCCTAACCAAGCGCACCACACCTCAGGTTTCGCCCCCGCTCCCTTACCTGGCAGCGGGCAGCCCCCCCTCGTGCCTTGGTGAATCTGGCAACCAATCAACGGTTACACCCCCGCCGACCCAACTCCATCATGCCCACCCTCGCCTGGATACGTCGGCTAGGAAAAAGCTATACTACAAATCCAGCCATTACCCACCCTGGCTTGTGGAAAGTATGGTAATTCTTCCAGGGTTTCCCGCGAACCGGTCCTTAAATGTCATGAGCACGACCATCAAAACCATGTGCTCACAACCCACCATTACACAAGATTTTAGTTGAAATAATTAGTATGTCGCCCACGATTAACCATCGTGAACCAACATGAAATAACCATCATTAAGTAATAATGAAACTTTAGTTATCCTATTAGTGAGCTAATGTTTCTAAGCAAGGCTAAGCAAGTTCTATTGTGGAAACTACTCAAATTATTTCCCAAGCTATCAAAGGAATAAGGTAATTGCAATATAAGGCTGAATACAATAGGTAAACTATCCCATAAGTGACTTTATAAAACAATGCAGTATTTAGAGAAAAACAAGACTGTTTCGCAATTTAGGTACAATATGATCAAATGAATAAGTATGACTTGCCTTGCTCCTGTGCTGGGTCGACTTCGGCAATGACTTCGAAATAAACCGGAGCGTCGGAATTACCGGAATCTACGCGACAAACAAAGCAAACAACAATACATGCTATAAGTCTACTGAAACAGAGAACAAAACTATTTTTAATAGATTCTCTGCATTTTTATGAATTTTCTGAGACTTGAACGGACTAAAACGGAGTCCGGATGAATTAGTTATGAATTTTTGAAGATTAACTGTGTTTTTACTATAACAGAAAAATCGTTAATTAATTATTGCGCAATAAAACCCCAGGGCTGGCGCTGACGTCAGGGCTGGCGGTGATGGCTAGGGCTGACGTCAGCCACGGCGGCGGCGGCTGCGCTCCACGTGGCGCACACGTGGCGCCGACGCGGCATGTGGGCACCCGGAAATTATACCGTCTAATGTAATCTGTGACCACCACATAATTTTGATTGAGTGGGATCCATACACGCATAAATAGCCACTCATATCTCAATGTACCCATGATCACAAATTAACACCATTCGATATAAAATCCACAATGCCGAATAATGATCAAAGGAGATATTGCTGGGACTCCGCATGCCAGTTTACTTCAGCCTGAGACATGCCCGTCAAACCACACGAGGGCGACGACCAGATGTGTGACACATCTCAGGAGACTTGACTCAACTTGCGAGAGCTCTACAACATCTCAATTGTTCAAAATTCATACTCATGCTTAGCTAGTCTCCAGGAAAAGCGACTAGCCTTGCACTTTCATCGCAAGCAATTGATAACCATCACAGATGCATAAAGGTGGATAAATGAACAGCAATATACGTATAACACAATGGGATTTAGCAACCCATCTTACAACACAAACTATAGCAGCGGAAGTTTCATAAATTCACATAAGCAAAAGTAAAACCTGTGGTTTACCCACCATCCCAAAAGGGCAACCAACCGGGGCAAGAGTCAAGCTAAAAAGACTACTCACCACCCTCACCGTCCTCGGTAGGGTAGTAAGAACAAGCAAGTTCTTCAACGTCCTCTTCTGAAATTGCAGACATCGGGTTAAGTACAAAATGTACTCGCAAGACTTACTCTTTCATATATATATATAGAACAAAGGAGTATGCAAGCTTCTACCTTAAAAGTGGCATAAGGGTTCAAGTTTTGCATAAAAGCCAACTTAGTTGAGCAAATAACAAGTTGCAAGTATAGAGTTTCAAACTTAGCATAATTTGAAATTTAAACGCAAATAAGCACAACCAGCACTGCTCTCATCACCATCCAAATATAGTCACAATCTGTGCCTTCATCACCAACCATGGACAACCGTTGTCCAACTATGGCTTATCAATATATCCATTTCATATCCAAGACTAATCAACCCATTTAATCCGGTTTGATGCCAACATGAGTGAGCTAGCACATCAAGCGGTCGTCCTGTAACCGTGGACACGGCTATTCGAATAGTTTTACTCTGATCAGAGGGGTACATCTTTACCCACACGAAATGAACAAGAATCAAATGCTTTCACCACCACACAGGTGTGACTCACAAGTGACACAAGCTCATAACATGCCCTTTCCTAGTCCCACCCTAATCACCTAAACTCCGCCTAGGCCCCTGACGACTTAGCCACGTGCATGCGTGATGTGGCTAAGGCGGGCTCACCATCGTGGGAGACACCCCCTTGCCAAAACTAGGCACAACTGGGTTCTCCAAAGGAACAGCATCCTCACGATTGACCAGTGTAGTGTAGATGATTACAGTGCAACGTAGTACTAAGTCAAGCCGTCCCATACCGGCATGTGGTAGTACGTAAGGTGCTTGAATAGAGGTCAACATGTTCGGTCCTTAACAACCCAGACGAGGCTACTTGCATCAGGGAAAAACCACAATGCCTTCATCGCCCTATCACTCGTCCAAGTTAATCATATTTTTCATAAGAACCATTTAGTGTAAGTAGTCAAATTTTATGCCCATAAATCGCAAATAGTGAATAAGTTCAATCGATAGCTCCATCCATCGATTTTAAACACTACTAGATCTAAGCATGGCTAAGCATCGTTAAACAAGTAAACCTTCCCAAGTATTTCCATCCCGAGGTTACAAGGATAAATGGCAACAACGAAACAAGGAAGGATATGCAGCAATTAGGTATAGCTAATTCTAACCATTACCGACAAGTTTGTAATAAATCAACACATGCATATATATAATTTCGCAACCAAATCATTTTAGCAAAATAGGGATTCTATATGCTTAGATGCTTGCTTGTCTGCTGCGAGAAATCGCACTCAAACTCAGGTTCTGGCTCCACGTACTCCAGAACGTCAGAATCTAAATAATCATAACGTATAAAACGAATAAACATCCAAATAATGCGAAAAATCCAAAATGCTCTAAAATGCATGAATTCCTCATAGTGGGTTGGTCATATCCTAAATTGAATTTAGGTGAAGAAATTTCTATTTTAGCATTGCTATTTTGTAAGTTATGAATTTTACCAATTTGACAACAATAGAATTAGTTATTTGATTAAATTTGCTTTAGGAGGTAGTTTTGTCAAATTCCTTTCATCCAGATCAAATGGTACATACTTTCTAGGTGAACAGCAATGAATTCATAATTTTGGGATTAACTATTGATTTTCTAGAAATTAAACAAGTCTTAGTTGAAAAATAAGTGTTTTTATATGACTTACAATTTTAGTTTTATTTCTTGTACAGAAAGTACCATATTTTATTTTACCAAATTAAAGTTCATACTTTAATGGTTCTACAGAAATTTAGTTCACTCTATTTGGATTATAAATGAATTTTCTACAATTTTTACAAGTTCTATGTCAACTATTTCATATTTGAAATTTTAGAAATAAAAATCCTACTGTGAGCATGGGTTTTTATTATACAATATTAAAGTTTAGATTTTTGCAAACCTACTGAAATTAGTTTTATCTCAAAAAGAGTTATAATTAATTTAATATGAATTTTACAAATTTGTACAATTTTCAGTTTGAAAAGATATAGATTTACTCTTTTCTTTTATTATTTCCCAAAATAAAATCCTTGGGGTCCACAGGTCAGTCTCTGGCATTATGCAAAAAGGCCCCTAGGGTTTCCAGGAATCAACCCGCACTCCAAAAACACGTGCTAAAGCCATTTTCATAAAGAGTCCTTAGGTTTTAACCTATTTGCAATTGAGTCCTAGGGTCCATATGCCATACATAGAAATTTTATAAAGTGAACCTTGCATGTTTTAATTCCTTGCTAATTAAGTCTCAGTCTATTAGATGAAGTGGGGCCCACCTGTCATAGGCTCGGTGAAGAGAAGAGAAAGCAGCAGTGGCTGGCGCAGGATGAGTGGCACAGGCGGCTGGTGGATGGCATCGACGGCGAACGGCGGTGAGATGGACAAGGCGGCTAAAAGAGAAAAGATGCACGACATCATTGCGCACCCGACGGTGGTTGTCTCATCACCGGAGATGGTCGGAATCGACACCGGCGACAGCGTGAGCGGCGATGGCTTCTCGGCTGCAGGTGCAAATCAAGTTATGGATGGTATCCGGTCGAATTGATGCATGCTAATGGGACTATGGGATCCTTGAAACCTTACTTAACGTCTCCCATGCGTCGGCGAAGCTCGAATGGCAACAACAACTCCGGGATCGGCTCGGCGGCGGCAGAAAACTTCGGGTTGACGATGGTAGAGCAAACCGGCTAACAACTTTCCAAATCAAAACATTCCCGAGGTTAGGAACCACTGGAGGATGGAGTAAAAACAAGGAATTAGCTTGGAGCTCACCGGAGTGGAAGAAAACAGCGACGGCGTCGGTTGGCCGGAGCTAGGGAAGATGACGGTGATCTCCCTCATCGGTGGACGATTCATGAAATTGATTGAGGGCTTTTGAAGAGGATCTCGAGGCATGGTCGATGGCGCAGTGGCTTGGCCTTCGGTGGACTCAGTCGTGCTGCCCGACGATGATGCCATCGGCGGCACAGTCCGGAGGTCACTCCTGAGCATCATCGGCATGGTGGCGTTCCCGTCGGTCGGCTGCGTGAAACGGGAGAGTGTCCAAAGGAAACTTGCTCGGTATGGAAAGGTGAGCATGGAACATGGAAGAGATGGAGGTGACCGTGGCTCATCGGCACTGGTGGTCTTCATCTTCCTCACGGTCGACAGTGAGTTCGAAGGTGATGGAGAGGCTAGGGTTTCTCTCCCTCGGTGTTCACAGCTTCGGATCGACGACTGGAGATGGGCGACGTGGTTGGGAGAAGAAAAAGGAAGAGCCCAACGTCGCCACGCCATCGGACACGCGTCGAACAGGATCCATGCACTGCTTCCTCTCTCGCTCTCAGTCCTTCTCTCTGGCTTGAGCGGTGAAACAAGATGCACAGAGATAAAGGCTAGTCTATGTCACTGCAATGTGGGTCCAGGGCGACACAAGCAGAGATTGAGTGAGACGGATGGGTAGAAGATTGGGTGAAGTACTGTTAGGCCAGGTTTACAAAGGATTTCCATATTTATTTCTTTCTCCCATCTTCATAATTCTATAACTTCATTTCTGTGCAAGATAAAATAATGTGGATTTTTCTGGAGATAGATAAAAATACCTAGGTTCCATTTTCTTTGGTTTCACACAAAAATAATCTATATTTTAATCTTAGGGAAATTAAGAAATTCAGTTCAGCCGAATTTTGTTTGAATTTTTCAAAGGTCCAAACCTGAAAAAATAAATTCTGGAAAAATTATAGTAATTCTTTATAAATAGAGTAGTATTTTAATAAATTATTTTCCATATACACTTCCATGTGATAAGATACACCTATGAGATGTATTTCGATTTTTCCGATTAGGGTTTTGGAAATAACTATGGTTTGACTGCTTTGACCTAATTATTTGGGGTACCAATTGTACATATTAAATTATACCAAAAATTCTAGTGATATATATATATTACATAGTATCTACATGAATTTCCCCATGATTTTATATTGCACCAATTATTTTTAAATATTCAATAAGCTTATCATTACTTATATGTTTTCTATTATAAAATATAATTAAGTGCTGTAAAAATATATTTAGATATTTCTTAATCTAATATGATATTGTTGAGCATGATTTATACTTTTAGTTACTCAACTTCATATATTTTACATCCTTGTAAATATACATTAAATATTTGCTTCCAGTTTTTAAATTAATGCTCATAAGTCCTAATATGAAATGCTAGAAAAATCCATAAACAAGAAAAAGCAACTCAAATCTCAACAATACATCATGCAATTAAATGCACACACTGTGCTTTAATTTCTTTCTTTGAGCTATCAAGAAAAAGGTTTTAAAATAATCACGAATTTGTATAACGAAACTAGTATTAATAGACTCGCCTAGAGTTTTTCGTTGGAAAATTTTTATTGTCTCTAATTCACGAAAATCATTTTCCATATTTTAGATGCAAAACAGAGATTTAAAATTTTGGGTATGTTACACGGCAGCCACGCGGCGACCACGCGGCGGGGCGGCCCGGTGACGCGGCGGCCACGCCGCGCGGCGCGGACGGCCCAGATCGACCCGGGTGGCCGATCGGGCGGCTGAGGCTCGCGGGCGGCCGGGGCTCGGGATCGACCGAGCCGACCATGGCGCACGGCGGCGGCCGGCGCTAGGGTTTGGGCGGCGCGGCGCGGGAGACGGCGGCGGGTGCGCGCGGGCGGCATGGCGGCGGCGGAGCGGCGCGGTGCCCACGCGGGGCAACAGCCGAGCGGCGGAGCGGGCGCGCGCACACGGCGGCGGCGGAGAGGGGAAAAGAGGGGCGGCGGCGGCGGTGCTTACCGGCGGAAGGCGGCGGTGGAAGACGGCGGCGGCTCGGCGGCTTTAGGGCTCGGGCGACGCTGGGGTTAGGGTTTGGGGCAGTGGCGGCGGGGAAAACGAGGGGAAGGGAGTGCCTCGGGGGAGGGGATAAATAGGGGCGGCTGTCGCGGAGTCCCCGCGAAACACGGCGGCGCGGGCGGCGCGGCGACCGGCCGAGTCGGAGACGGACTCGGCCACGGCGGGCCCACGCGGCAGCGAGCGAGTGGCGCGGGGAGGTGCGGCGGACTTCCGGGGCGGCTCGGCTTGGGCTGGCCCGGGAAGGGGAGGGGCGCGGGGAGGGAAAGAAGCAGCTGCTCGGGCAGCGGCTTGGGCCGGCCAGGGAGGAAGGAGGAGGAGTGGGCCGACGGCCCAAAAGAGGAAAAAGAAAAAGAAAAGGAAAAAGAATTTTCCCAGGGATTTATTTATTGCTCTTGAGGGTTTTTAATTGGTTAAAATTATTTTTAGGGCTCTAAAAATTCCACTAAAAATCCTGTTAATGTATTTTGACATGGGGAACTCAAGAAAAATTCCACCTTGCCATTTCCACTTCTTTAATGCATTTCTTAATTGGACTTTTCTCCAGATTAATTAAACAATTTCTCAGATAAATTATTAAATTCGATTTTTACGATTTGGGAGAACTTCGGGGTGTGACAAACCTACCCCCCTTAAACGGAATCTTGACCTCGAGATTCGAAGGTGCTGGCGAAGAGGTGCGGATGGGCAGCCTTCAATTCATCCTCTCTTTCCCATGTAGCTTCTTCCTCGGAATGATGGCTCCACTGAACTCTGCAGAACCTGGTAACCTTGTTTCTGGTCCTCCTCTCGCTGGTTTTGAGAATACGAATCAGCTTCTCCACATAAGTCAAGTCCTCTTGAATCTCAATTTGATCGGGACTGGCCTGTTCTTCCGATACTCTCAAGCATTTCTTCAATTGCGAGACGTGAAACACATCGTGGATACCAGCCATGTTGGGTGGAAGCTCAAGCTGGTAAGCAACTTCTCCTCGACGCTAGCGGATCTTGTATGGTCCCACAAAGCGTGATGCCAATTTGCCTTTAGTTTGGAAGCGGTGTACTCCTTGAAGCGGTGTGACACGAAGGTGCACGTAGTCCCCTGTTTCGAAAGTTAACTCCCTTCGACGATTGTCGGCATAGCTTTTCTGTCGAGACTGCACGATTCTCAACCTTTCCCTGACGGTTCTGACCTTTTCCTCCACATCGCTCAAGACTTTAGTCCCAAATAGTTGTCGTTCTCCGGTCTGATCCTAAAAGAGCGGGGTACGGCACTTTCTGCCATACAACGCCTCAAATGGTGCCATCTGCAAGCTGGCTTGGTAGCTGTTGTTATAGGAGAACTCGGCATATGGCAAACTCTTGTCCCATGCTCTTCCAAAATCGAGCGCGCAGGCTCTCAGCATATCCTCCAGTATCTGGTTTACTCGCTCAGTCTGGCCATCGGTTTGCGGATGGTAAGCCGTGCTAAAATTCAAACGGGTTCCCAATTCTTCTTGTAGCTTCTGCCAAAACTTTGAGGTGAACTGGCTTCCTCGATCCGATACGATCTTCTTAGGCACTCCGTGCAAACACATGATTCTTGCGAGGTAGAGTTTTGCTAACTTCTTTCCAGAGTAGGTAGTATGTACAGGAATGAAATGAGCCACCTTCGTGAGTCGATCCACGATGACCCAGATAGAACCATGTCCAGACGACGTTCTTGGCAAACCTGTGATGAAATCCATTCCAATTTCTTCCCATTTCCATTCCGGAATTTGGAGAAGCTGTAACAGTCCTGCAGGCCTTTGATGTTCTACCTTGACTCGCTGGCACACGTCACAGAGTGCGACAAATTCAGCTATTTCTCTTCTCATGCTAACCCACCGCAACGAACTTATCCAGAAATTCCATGCACACCTTATTCATCAAGTTCATGAAAAAGGCCAGTGCATTGGTAAGTCCAAAAGACATGACTGTGCACTCAAACAACCCATACCGAGTAATGAATGCCGTCTTCGGAATGTCCTCCTCTTTAATCCTCAATTGGTGGTAGCCTGATCGCAGGTCTATCTTGGAGAACCATGTTGCTCCCGTTAGCTGATCAAACAAATCATCAATCCGAGGTAACAGGTATTTGTTCTTGACGGTCACCTCATTGAGGGCGCGATAGTCGACGCACATCCTCTTGGTCTTATCTTTCCTCTCCACAAAGATCACCGGAGCACTCCAAGGTGACGTACTCGGGCAAATATATCCTTTCTGCAACTGCTCATCAACTTGCTTCTTGACTTCTGCCAGTTCATTGGCTCCCATCCTATAGGGTCTCTTGTGTATCGGGGCAGTTCCCGGTACTAAATCAATCCGAAATTCAATTTCTCTCTTTGGTGGCATTGTGGTTATGTCATCCGGAAAGACTTTAGGGTACTCTCTAACAATACGAATATCCTCCAACTTCTTAAGATCTTTCCCTTCTTCTGCGATCTGTTTCGTGCCATCGACTTGGTTCAAGCACACTCTCTGCTTCTGGGGTGTCGGCGACTGGAACGTCATGACTTCTCCTTTCTCATTAACCAGAGTGATAGTGCGACTAGCGCAATTGATAACTCCCTTGTGCCTTGTTAACCAATCCATCCCAAGAATGACATCTAGGTCGTTGGATTCAAGAAGGATAAGATTGGCTAGAAATTTAGAACCCTGGATTTCTATTGCCACCAAGGGGCAATAGTGGGCTGTGGTCATCTCATTCCTAGGAGTATGAACCCATATAGGTGTTCTAAGTTTCACTACTGACAATCCATATGTCCCAGCAAAACGCTTTGATAAAAAGGAATGTGTAGCACCAGAATCAAAAAGAGTGATGGCTGGAATTGAGTTGACAGGAAACATACCCAATACCACTTCGGGTGCAGCCTGCGCCTCCTCTGCTGACGCATGGTTGACGCGAGCATGAACAAACTTGGGTCCTGCGCGCCTTGGCTTTGGGCACTTGTCGGCGAAGTGTTCGGGCTCGTTGCAATTGAAACAGACAAATGATTTTCCGCCGGACTCCTTTCTGGGTTGAGTTGATGGAGTTGGTTGAGCTGCGGCCATTGGCGGACGCAGAACCGGGTTGCGGTTGGGCTGTCCCCCGTTGTTGTTGCGGTTGCCGGAATTGTTGTTGTTGAAATTACCAGGCTGGTAGGGTCGATGTTGACGAACAATCATTGTAGAAGGTCCACCCTGCTGTCCGGCGGTGAACCGGGGCTTCTGTTGACTTCCCTGCTGTGCCCTGAATTGGACTGCTTTCCTCTTTCGATCCATCCGGTTGCGTTGATCCTCTTGGCGGATCACCTTGTCAACTAACTTCTCGAAATCAGCATAATCCCCTAAGATTAGCTGGTTGGCCAATTCATCATCCAGGCCGGAAAGAAACTTTTCCTGCCTTTCCGCATCAGTGCGCACATCCTCCGGAGCGTAATGTGCAAGACAGTTGAACTCATGGAGGTACTTCGTCACTGTCCTATTACCTTGGTGGAGTGCCCTAAACTCCCTCTTCTTCTGGGCCACTATGCCGTCAGGGATTTGGGCTTTCCTGAAACTGCGGCAAAACTCCGCCCAAGTGACCTCTGTCCCGGGTGGACGGGTAACCAGGTAATTATCCCACCAAGCTGAAGCGGGACCCTACAATTGATGGGTGGCGAAAGCGACCTTCTCTTGATCATTGCATAGGAGTAGATTAAGCTTCTTCTCAATAACATGAAGCCAATCATTCGCTTCCATGGGATTGGTGGTACTCGAGAAAATCGGTGGCCGGACACGAAGAAATTCTGGCAACTTGGATTGGGGTGGTGGTTGATTCTGTTGGGCCTGCTGCTGCTGCTGTTGGGCTTGTTGTTGCATCTGTTCCAACATCTGTTGTTGCATTTGTTGATGTTGCTGCTGCATTTGCTGCATCATAGCCGCCATCATCTGCGTCTGGCTAGCTAGCACTTGGGCAAGAGTGGGGTTGTCAGGTGGTGGGGGAGGAGCGTTGGTGTTTGTTCCATTGGCCTGTGATCCCTCCTGTTCGTTGTCGTTACCACTCGTCCTTGTGTTGACCATCTGGAGGTGAAGAACCAGCAGAAAGAAATAGAAAAGAAACAAAACAGACTGTTCAGAACTAAGCTTTAATATATATTAATTTAACTGTAATTGTTCTGATCTATTTTAAAACACTCCAAAACAGCAAGCAAAATCCTTAATAGGATAGCCATACCATAGGCACATGGTATCGACTATCGACTAAACCCTAAGCAACAAACCTAACACACAGCATCTAACAAGAAATCAAACTAAGAAAAACAGAAAAACTAAGGGTAGTGAGTCTAATGCTCAGAACGGCTTCCGGAATCCGCCATGGCAGTGTCTCCACTTGTTGGCTCTGAGCTTGAACCACTGCCGTTGCTACCACTGGGTGTGGCGTGCAACCAACCTCCGCTACCACTGGCTGGACCCTGGTACGCAGACGTTGAGGCGTAGGTGATGGCGAACTCTAGTGGCGGCGGCGGAACTGACGCTGGAACGGGTGATGAATTCCTTGGCGCAGGCTGGATACGCACAGGAGCGGTGGTCCTCTTCCTCGGTGTAGTACGAATCTTGAGTCCTCCTGGCGCTGGGCGTCCCTGCAGTCTAGCATTATCGGCCTTGAGTCGAGCGACTTCATCCTCCAAGCGGGCGATCTTGATCAACTTCTGGTCATTAAGAGCTTTGGACGCCTTGTGAAGATCGGCGTGCATCTTGTCCAGACCCTTCATCACTGTGATCATCCGTCCGAAGGTAGTGTCGTTCTCCTCCGCTGCGGACTGGTAGGTGCTGCTGTTAGAAGCGCTGCTGCGATGAGGGTGATAGCGATACGCTGAGTTGTGGAGAGCGTGGTCGTGCAGTTCTCGCATCCTGGCCATCATCAGGTAAGCCGCCTCTTGACAGGCATGCTCATCAGATCCTCATGAAGCGGTGACCACCATATTGGGAAGACTGGTGCCCACGAAGCCATGTACCTCCAAACGGACTCTGAACGGGAACTCGCCACTGAGAGGCTCGATCGTGGTGTACTCCGGCGCTTCAAGGTACCCTACAACCAAAGTCATACGGGCAAGCTCTGCCACGAAACCTTCCATATCCTGACCGTGGTGCGTCGGGGGATGGCCTACCATCTACAGAGGGCAATGGAACGGGACTCAACGCATGCTCAAATCCAATTTTAAAAATAATTTTTAAAGAACTCATGTAACAAAAGAAAATTTTTGATGCAAGGAACATTTTTTTTTCAAAAATCCCAAAGGCCACAGTTCCTGAATTTTTCCCAAAATAATTTCAAATTAAGGGAAAATGCACATGAAAAAGTTTTAGAGGGCTCTTAGGGTTTCCAGTTGGCATGTCCTACGGTCAAGGTTGGCTCTGATACCAACTTGTCACGCCCAAAAATTCACTACCAGAATTTCCAAAGCAAATTGTGTATTAAAATCCCTGTCCAGGACCAGCCAGGGTACACAAACGACAAAGTTGCCATACAGATCCACATCTTACAAAAACAATAAAAATCTCTTACAAAACTGCAGCGGAAAAAGGAAACAAACTATTCTAATAAACTAAACACTCGCAACGTAATGACTCCAATCCACAGGCATTCCTCGACGGTAGCAACAAGCCTACTCCTCTGAAAAGTCTTCCTCTGAAACATACTCCAACTCTGGTGTGAGGGAAAAATAAAGCAAGATTGAGTACTACCCACTGTACTCAACAAGTCATACCGGAAAGGAAAATAATGATGCAAGTAATAACAAAGGAGAGCTGCAAAGGCTATTTGCATAAAATACGCATTTAAAAACAATAGTTGAAAACAGTAAAAACAGTTAAGTAAATTAATCATAATTAAACCATCACTGTCCAACGCTACACCACGTTGTGACAGGCCCAAACCACCATCTGAACTACACCAGTTCTATTAAGTCAAATTATTAGAAAGTTCAACTAATCACGGTGAATCTGGTTGATCGCCCATAACCGCGGGCACAGCTATTCGAATAGTTTTACTCTGATTAGAGGTGTACAACTGTACCCACAAGACACAGTCCCACAGCACATTACTGTGTGCCGACATACCACCACGGTACACTGGAAAAGGAGCTGTGACAGGACCCTTCGCATAACCCTTCCTAACCAAGCGCACCACACCTCAGGTTTCGCCCCCGCTCCCTTACCCGGCAGCGGGCAGCCCCCCCTCGTGCCTTGGTGAATCCGGCAGCCAATCAACGGTTACACCCCCGCCGACCCAACTCCATCACACCCACCCTCGTCTGGGTACGTCGGCTAGGAAAAAGCTATACTACAAATCCAGCCATTACCCACGCTGGCTTGTGGAAAGTACGGTAATTCTTCCAGGGTTTCCCGTGAACCGGTCCTTAAATGTCATGAGCACGACCATCAAAACCATGTGCTCACAACCCACCATTACACAAGATTTTAGTTGAAATTATTAGTATGTCGCCCACGATTAACCATCATGAACCAACATGAAATAACCATCATTAAGTAATAATGAAACTTTAGTTTTCCCATTAGTGAGCTAATATTTCTAAGCAAGGCTAAGCAAGTTCTATTGTGGCAACTACTCAAATTATTTCCCAAGCTATCAAAGGAATAAGGTAATTGCAATATAAGGCTGAGTACGATAGGTAAACTATCCCATAAGTGACATTATAAAACAATACAGTATTTAGAGAAAAACAAGACTGTTTCGCAATTTAGGTACAATATGATCAAATGAATAATTATGACTTGCCTTGCTCCTGTGCTGGGTCGACTTCGACAACGACTTCGAAATAAACCAGAGCGTCGGAATTACCGGAATCTACGCGACAAACAAAGCAAACAACAATACATGCTATAAGTCTACTGAAACAGAGAACAAAACTATTTTTAATAGATTCTCTGCATTTTTATGAATTTTCTGTGACTTGAACGGACTAAAACGGAGTCCGGATGAATTAGTTATGAATTTTTGAAGATTAACTATGTTTTTACTATAACACAAAAATCCTTAATTAATTATTGCGCAATAAAACCCCAGGACTGGCGTCATGCTGACGTCACGATGACGTCATGCTGACGTCAGGGCTGGCGGCGACGGCTAGGGCTAACGTCAGCCACGACGGCGGCGGCTGCGCTCCACGTGGCGCACACGTGGCGCCGACGCGACAGCCACGCGGCGAGCACGCGGCGCGGCGCGGACGGCCCAGATCGACTCGGGTGGCCGATCGGGTGGCTGAGGCTCGCAAGCGGCCGAGCGGCCGGGGCTCGGGCTCGACCGAGCCGACCATGGTGCACGGCGGCGGCCGGCGCTAGGGTTTGGGCGGCGCGGCGCGAGAGACAGCGGCGGGTGCGCGCGGGCGGCATGGCGGCGGCGGAGTGGCGCGGCGGCCACGCTGGGCAATAGCCGAGCGGCGGAGCGGGCGCGCGCACACGGCAGCGGCGAAGAGGGGAAAGGAGGGGCGGCGGCGGCGGTGCTTACCGCCGGAAGGCGGCGTCGGAAGACGGCGGCGGCTAGGCGGCTTTAGGGCTCGGGCGACGCTACGGTTAGGGTTTGGGGGCGGCGGCGGCGGGGAAAACGAAGGGGAAGGAGTGCCTCAGGGGGAGGGATAAATAGGGGCGGTGATCGCGGAGTCCCCGCGAAACACGGCGGCGCGGCAGCCGGCCGAGTCGAAGACGGACTCGGCCGCGGCGGGCCCACGGGGCAGCGAGCGAGCGGCGCGGGGAGGTACGGCGGACTTCCGGGGCGGCTCGGCTTGGGACGGCCCGGGAAGGGGAGGGGCGCGGGGAGGGAAAGAAGCGGTGGCTCGGGCAGTGGCTTGGGCCGGCCTGGGAGGAAGGAAGAGGAGTGGGCCGACGGCCCAAAAGAGGAAAATGAAAAAGAAAAGAAAAAAGAATTTTCCTATCGATTTATTTATTGCGCTTAAGGGTTTTTAATTGGTTAAAATTATTTTTAGGGCTCTGAAAATTCCACTAAAAATCCTGTTAATGTATTTTGACATGGGGAACTCAAGAAAAATTCCACCTTGCCATTTCCACTTCTTTAATGCATTTCTTAATTGGACTTTTCTCCAGATTAATTAAACAATTTGTCAGATAAATTATTAAATTTGATTTTTACGATTTGGGAGAACTTCGGGGTGTGACATTAAGAAATCTTTAAATGTGAGGAGACGTGAAACCTATCAAACAATAACTCTGCCAGTTTGCGCAAGATCGGAGGGATGCAATCGACTCTGACAGTAGGATTCATTAAGGAAGTTTACCATCCTGACTGGCTGGTTAACCAAGTTTTAGTTCGGAAGAAGACGATACAATGGCGAATGTGTGTGGATTATATAGATCTCAATAAGTCTTGCCCCAAAGACCCTTTTGGTCTACCTCGCATTGACCAGGTCGTTGATTCAACAGCCAGTTGTGAGCTTCTCAATTTTTTTACTGCTATTCGAGATATCACCCGATTAGTTTGAAGGAGTCTGACTGCTTGAAGACCTCGTTTACCCCCCCCCCCCCGTTTGGTGCATATTGCTACATCACGATGCCTGTTGGGTTGAAGAACGCTAGAGCTACTTATCAGCGCATGATTCAAAGATGTTTGCAATCGCAACTTGGACGCAACGTGGAGGCCTACATCGATGATGTTGTTATCAAGACCAAGCAAAAGGACAATTTGATCACTGATCTAGAGAAAACCTTCAAGAACGTCCAGGCCTTCAGGATGAAGTTGAACCTGGAGAACTACATCTTCAGAGTACCGTCAGGGAAGCTGCTTGGTTTCATGGTGTCTCATCATGGCATCGAAACCAACCCGAAGAAGATCAATGCTATACGCAACATGAAGCCACCGAGTATCCAAATAGATGTTAAAGAACTCACCGGATGCATGGTGGCACTCAGTTGTTTTATCTCTAAGCTCGGGGAGCGAGGCATGCCTTTCTTTAGGCTGCTCGAAACGACAGATGATTTCCAATGGACACCCGAAGCCCAGAATGCTTTGAAGACTTTAAAAGTTTCCTCACGACGCCTCCCATACTAGCTTCGCCGAGTCCGCAAGAGCTTTTGCTACTTTACGTATCGACAACTTCCAGGTAGTCAACACAGTGTTGGTTGTCGAGTGAGAGGAAGAAGGACATATTCAAAAGGTTCAAAGGCCAATTTACTTCATTAGCAATGTATTGGCTGACTTGAAAACGCGTTATCCACAGGTACAGAAGTTATTATATGAAGTTCTGATCACGGTCAGGAAGTTGGCTCATTATTTTCAAAGCCACTTGGTTAGTGTAGTCTCATGTTTCAAGAAGTTGGCTCGTTATTTTCAAAGCCACATCTTTTTCACTTGGCGACATCCTTCACAATCGAGAAGCTGTAGGGTGTATTGCAAAGTGGGCTTTGGAGTTGATGGTGTTAGACATCTCTTTCAAAGTGCGCAAGTCAATTAAGTCTCAAGTTTTGGTGGACTTTGTTGCCAAGTACAGGAAGGGATGCCTAAGAAGAAGCTGAGGTATTGGACCATGTATTTTGAAGGATCTAAAGAGTTACTAGCATTGGGGCTGGGGTTGTTTTGATTTCCTCGACTGGAGAGTGGCTGCATTATGTTCTTCAAATTCACTTCCCATCATTGCATAACATGGAATATGAGGCTTTGCTCCGTGGGCTACGTCTTGCTTTGTCCCTAGGGATACATCGGATGAAGTGCATGGATATTCACAGCTGGTTGCTAACCAAGTGATGAAGGATTGGTCTTGTCTCAATGACAATATGGCCGCTTATCGCTAGGAGGTTCGTAAGCTGGAAGACAAGTTTGACGGTTTGGAGCTATCTCATGTTTTGCGTCACAACAATGAGGTTGCTGATCAATTGATGAATCTTTGGTCCAAGCGAGAAGGTGCTCTAACAAATGTTTTTGTTGAACACCTTCATGAGCCAACTGTTGCAAAGAAGGAAGTTCAAGAAGAAGGCATATCAAGACAAGTCTCGATGCTGGATACCGACTATAAGATGCCTTTCATCAAATTTATGACTAAACAAGAGTTGCCTCAGGACCGAAACGAGCCCGAGCGGATTCGTCGTCGTAGTCAGTGTTATGTAATCTCAGAAGGCGAGCTATACAGACGCAGTCCATCCGGTGTTTTACTACGATGTATTTTACCTGAGGAGGGATGTCAGTTATTGGCGAATAACCACTCGGGTATATGTGGCAGTCTCGGTTATTGCACTGGAAATGTCTTGCACTCTCGGGCCGCGAGAGCGATGGCCACGTGTGCGGGCCCTAGCCGCGAGAGAGGCGATCTCGCACTCCCACTTTGCGAGACCGTGGTATGAAGATTAAGGTAATCAATTTTCGATGAAGATTAAGCTAATTAATACAACCGACCACCGTTTGTTTTTTATATTTTTTAAGTTATATGTAAGCTACATATATAAGAAATATATATTTATTAAATATATCTATATAGATTTGTGAAGATTATGTATGCTATGAAAAGAGAATGAAAATATCTAAGATTTATTGAAAAATATATGTAATTAGATGAAATAAAATGGTTTTTTAATAAGTGAAATGGATTATATTGGTTGTGATTTGTAAATAGATGAATACATTTCCAGAGCATCCTTGTAAAGTTTACAATCTCTGTCTTATGACAGGAGCAAATAGTTAGGTACACAGTTCTTACCACAAGACAAGAATATGAATTCGCAATAATAACATCATCCTTGCATATAGTCGCCAAAACAGGAACCAAATATCGGGTGTAAGAATTTCTAAAAATAATCACCTTTGCATATTCACAAACCTGATCTTGTGAAAAAACAGTGTAGCAAGTTCACGAACTATACATAGCGAGCTCACCAACTACCCAATTCCTGCCACAAGATCGGCCCTAAGAATTTGCAATGCACAACTAGATAAAGTAGAAGGCTTGTGTGAAGAACAGATGTAGTTGTGCACTTCATCTCTACGTATTTGGTTGCTCAAATTGATAAACTATATGCTCCTTCACAAATTCAATGGCATCTTTGGAATCAACTTTCTTTAAAGGAATCGCTTCAACCCATTTTGTGAAATAATCTGTTGCCACCAAGATATATTTATGCCCTTGCTTGATGGTGGATTAATCTAGCCGATCATATCAATTTCCCAACCTCTGAATGGCCACGGCTTAATAATTAGATTCATAGCCGATGCTGGTGCTCTCTAAATGGCTCCAAATTTCTGACAATCTTGACAACCCTTATAATATCTAAAGCAATCCTCCAGCATTGTCGGCCAAAAATATCCAACCCTTATAAGTAACCACCTCATTTTATGAGCCGATTGATGTGGTCCACAAATCCCTTCATGAACTTCACACATGATAACTTTAGCCTCCTCTAGGTTCAAACATTTAAGCAAAACTCTATCAATCGTCCGATAATATAAATCCTTATCAAGCAACACATATTTCAAAGCTTTATATTTATACTTTCTCGAGGCCATTGAGAAGGATTCTTCGGATAATTAATAATATCATACTTCCAATTATCAATATCAACTTCTGCAACCTCGATATCAACATCTTTCAATATCGGCTTATAGCCTGATGCACCTTCAGCTAAATCATTGGCATCAACATTCTGCTTTCTGGTTATATGCTTCATAGTAACAACCTTGAAATCTTCCATCAATTTTTGGCACTTCTCATTATAAATCCTCAAGATCTCATTCCTGCATTCATATTCCCCTGATAACTGATTGATTACCAATAATGAATCTCCAACAATCTCAATAGCATCGGCTTTGACCTCTTTCAAGAGTTGCAAACCCTTAAGCACTACTTCATACTCAGCTTGATTATTTGTATAATAAGGTTTGATCATAAAAGCAAACTCAAAAGTTGCCTCCCTAGGTGATATAATCACCAAGTCAATACCACAACCATGTGCACAAACAGATGCATCAAAGAATAATGTCCACGACATCATCTCAACATAATCAACTGACTCACCTCGATGTTGAATGATAAAATCAGCAATTGCTTGTCCTTTTACTGCTTTAGCCGATTCATATCAAAGATCAAACTCTGTTACGGCAAAAATCTACTTCCCAACTCTGCCTTTCAAGCCGGAGCCGATAGCATATATTTTACCAAATCGGCCTTGCAAACTATTGTGCATTCATTCGAAAGTAAATAATGCCTCAACTTTGTACATGAAAAATATAGACACAGACACAATTTCTCAACAGGAGTATACCTCGTCTTTTCATCCAGAAGCCTTATGCTAAGGTAAAATATTGCCCTTTCTTTCCCATCAACCTCCTGAACTAGAACTGAGCCGATTGACCTATCATCGGCCGATAAGTAAAGCTTGAATGAAATCCCTCTCTAAGGTGGCATTAAAACTGGAGGTGAACTCAGATATTCCTTAAAATTGTCCAATGCTTTCTATTGCTTTTTTCTCCAAACAAATTTCTGATGGGCTTTCAATCTCAACAATGGAGTAAAAGGCTCAATTCTTCCTGATAAGTTAGAAATAAATCTCCTTACAAATTTAACCTTGCCAATCAAGGATTGCAATTTGGTTTTATTTTGTGGGGGTTCAATATCCTTAATAGCATTTATACTCCTCGGAGTTATCTCAATCCCCATTTCATGAACTATAAAACCAAGAAATTGTCTAGTTGATACACCAAAAGCACATTTGTTGGGATTCATCTTTAAACCATACTTCCTTGTTCTTTTCAGCACTCTTCGCAAATCGACTACATGTCCATCAATCTCTTTAGATTTCACAACCACGTCATCAATATAAATTTCAACCAATACACCAATGAGATCATGAAAAATATAATTCATAGCCCTTTGATATGTAGCGCCAGCACTCTTCAAATCAAAAGTCATAACAAACCCACTCATACAGGCCGATTGCACCAGGACACCGAAAGACCGTTTTGTGAACATCTTCAGCCATAAAAATTTGGTTATATCCTGCATTACCATCCATAAAACTAATAGTCTTATGTCCAAATGCTGCATCAACCAATAAATCAGCAATCGGCATTGGGTACTCGTCCTTGGGTATAGCTTTGTTCAAATCTCTAAAGTCAATACAAACTCTAAGCTTTCCATTTTTCTTGATTACTGGTACGATATTTGAAACCCACTCAGCATATCATCACGACCGTATAAAATTGGCATCATAGAGTCTTGTAATCTCAGCCTTAATAGCATCATACATTTCTGACTTGAATCGTTCTGAGGCTGTTTATATGGCCGATATCCTAGCTTAATAGGGAGCCAATGTTCTACAATAGATCGGCTAAGTCCTGGCATCTCATGGTATTCTCATGTGAAACAATCTTTGTACTCTTTTAACAGCTTAACTAATTCCTTTTTGAATATATCTAACAATTTAGTACTTACAAGTGTTGGCCTAGGTCTATAAACCCTTGCCCCAATTTTCCTTCAAAATCATCCACAGAATCTTCTAGATATGCATTGGGGTCAATCTCTACGTCATCAAAGTAAAAGTTGAGGTCCTTCATCACCAATCGGCTGAATATCATAATTGGACACTTTTAAGAAATCACCTCCCATACTTTACCTGACAAGCAATCAACTCCTTCCATTTTCTAGATAGTTAAATCGGCAATAGTAACATTAACTGACCTGTTGGCCTGCACGATCTGTACCTAGTCTCCTTGCCACTGAATCAAACTTTGATGCATTGTTGAAGGTATACAACAATTCGCATGTATCCAGTCTCTCCCTAACAACAAACTATATGATCCTTTTCCATCAATCACAAAAAGTATGGTTGGAATTGTTTTACTACCAACTGTTAACTCAACATTTAGAACTCTCTTTGTTTTAGATGAATTCCCTCCAAAATCTTTTAAAACCATGTTGGTCTTGATCAAATCTTTTGTAGTCTTCCCAAGCTTCCTAAATGTTGTATAAGGCATAAGATTCACAGCCGCTCCTCCATCAACTAACATCTTGGACATCGGCTTCCCATTGACAAAACCCTTAATATATAAAGGTCTTAAGTGCCGATGTTTATCATTCTTAGGTTTTTTGAAGACGGCTTGTTTCAGTGTTAGTGTCAACTTCGCCAATGAATCTTCTATTTCCTCATCGGCTGCATGTATACTGTATTCTGCTGGCACCACAAATACCATATTGACTGAAGATGTAGTTATAGATTTACCTTTTGCAGATGTTGAAACCTTATCGGCTTTGATTTCATCGGCTGATACAATTTTGGATTTGACACGCCACTCCTTCCTGGTTCGTTGTAGCCGATAGTCAATCTCTTTATCAACTTCCTGCATCTGCTCTCGGTTCCAGCCATTGTACCCTCCTTTTTTTATTCTTGGTGAAAATTCCGGATGGACACCATTGAGGGTTCTGAACTTGCTTCCCTTGGTCTTCATCTTCATCCTTGAAATAATCCTAATGAATTGGCCCAAAACGTTGGTGTACTGACAACCTCTTCTGCATTGGTCGATCTTCAATCCTTGAATTTCTTGGTTGATGAAAACTACCTTGGAATATTGCATCTGTATCACTGCACCCTGGACAATCTTCAATTGATGGCAGTCTCATCCCTTCGTTCCAGCAAAACCTAAAAAACTCACATCTCCAATGAGGATCAAAACAAGCTTCATCATCTTGGGCATATATTTGGACTTGCTTATCTTGTTTTCCCTGGTATTTGCTGATCATCTTGATAGAATTAAATCTATTTTGTTGACAAGTCCGATAACTTCTCTTATCGACCTCATTGGTGTTGACCTTGTTAACAGGAAAAGGATGGCCTTCGATCTTCATTGGCTTCTTTCCATCACCAAACTTGATTCTGCCTTGTTATATAGCTGATTGGATCTGCTGCCTAAATACCTTGCATTCATTTGTATGATGTGATCCAGTGTTATGCCACTTGCAACATTTCCTTTTCCGCAACTCTTCAGCCGATGGAATCACATGACCTACTGGAAGGTGTATTTGCTTCTCTTGAAGCAATAGATCAAATATCCTATCAACTTTGTTGATATCAAAATCATATCTCTCTTCCTTTCCATTGTCTTTGACCCATTGGCAAACAACAGTTTTCTTGTTTATTGACCACTCTGCCAAACCGATCTCTGGGTCTTTATCTTTTAACTCTGACTCATAGCTATAAATATTGTTAACATTATTAGCTTTCTTGATAAATCTCTTAGCCTCTTGGAATCTCTATTCATGAGCCGACACCTTCTGAACCAAATGAGCCAAACTCTCAAAATCTTGTGTAGAAAATCTTTCCCTTATCGGCTCAAGCATCGCTTGAAAAGCTAAATCAGCAAGCTGTGAATCAGTCAAGTTCAAACTATAACACTTGTTCCTCATATTTCTAAACCTTTGAATATAGTCCAGAACTAATTCATCAGACCTCTGCTTGATTGATGTTAAGTCCGATAACTTCATCTCTTGGACTCCATTGAAAAAATATCTATGGAATTGTTTTTCTAGATCGGCCCAACCTCTGACTGAATTGTAATGTAATGAAGAAAACCATGTGAAGGCCGATCCAGATGATGACAATAGAAATAATCTGACTCTCAAAGCCTCTACAGCCGATGCCTCCCAACATTGTGCTAAAAATCAGCTGATATGTTCAGATGTAGAAACATTGTCCTGTCCCAAAAACTTCGAGAAATCTGGAATCTTATACCGGCTTGGCAATGACACCTTGTCAAAATATTCTGGACATGCATACCAATACATATTTTCACTATCTTTGGGTTTTAAACCAAATTGTTCCCTAACCAATTGTACAATCATACCAGCCCACTGTTGTTGTTGCTCTTCAAACTATGAATCCTACTTATAGTGGTTGAACTGAGGTTGATACTGGTATTATGGAATAGGTTCTGGTCGATATTATTGAGGTGATATTGATAATTTTGAGGCATCTCATATTGTGGCCCAGATGATGTTAATGGCAAAATCAGCTGTTGAATAGAGATTTAATTTCCTTGAATCCCCATCGGCTGCTGAATAGGATTTTGTAAGACTCCAGCCGATGTTGATGGTATGATTCTTGGAGCCTGATTTTGTTGATCTTGCTAAGATATTTGCCCCCAGGCACAAATTGTTGTTGCAACCCTGAAGAACTTGGGATCTCAGTCTTGATGGTTCTATATGGAGGAAATACATATTTGGAAAATATACCGGTCCTTTTGCCTTTTCATCACTTATAGTCCCATCCATCACCTTTTTTACCACGTTCGTTAATGTGTTCACCAACGCATTAGATTGGTTAATCAAAGCTTGATTTACTTCGTAATCCAGCCTATCTTGTAACAAGATATTCTCATCCATAGCTGGCTCTTCCTCTTTAGCGTTGATTTCTTCAGTTTTGACTCCATCTTGTTGTGCACTGGATTCTACCTCCGGCTTTGGGAAGACTACTTTGCCTTTTTGGATAACTTTGCCATGCCGATAGACAGTGAAAGAATCCAGATATATCTTGTGAAAAGCTTGAGTCAACTGATCCATCTCCGCCTTTTGCTCATCAGACAATTGTTTCATCGTTACTGGGATAATGTTGTGTCGAAACTTGGTTTCGGCAATAAGAAATTGGAGGTAGCAGTCAAGCGCCAAACACAATGGGTTAGTATGCAAAGAGGTTTAGACAGGTTCAGGCCCTCTCTAACGAGAGGTAATACCCTACTCCTGTTTCGGGGATTTGATCCGCCGAGTGATTTATTAATCTCGTGATCTCTTGATCTCAGTTGTCTCGTATGCTCTTGCTATGTTTTTCTCTGTGCCGTCTCTCCCTCAAGGGGCGTCCTACCCTCCTTATATAGTCTCGAAGGGCAGGCTTACAAGTTGAAGACCCTATCATACTCTATGTAGGACTCCTCAATCTTACCAACTATAGACTATAAGCCGTTACCTTATACAATGGTAACTTAACACCCAAGTCATAACCGGTTTACATAATCATGAATCATAACCTATCCCCTATGGTAAGTTGGATAAGGTAACCGTGAGGGTATCCGGTACCCACAATCTCCACAGTAGCCCCCGAGACCTTCACAGTTGACGAGATAACTTTGCTTCAAACCAGAATAACACACACCCAAGTAACCTTTTAGCCGAGTGCTTCCACCACCGAGTGCCTCCATTATCTCTGCCTGAGCCTCCCGAGTGCTTCATCATCCAAAAAAGGCTGTGAAGGGCTGAAAACATCGTAAAGAAAAGTTTTAAGATATTTAGGTGCATCGACTGATGCACCTAATTAGGTGTAGCCCCCGACTATGTGTTTAGTTAAACAAACTAAGCATATAGTCAAGAACTATAATAATCATACTCTCCTGAGTTAAATAAATGTCTAGCCTAAGCCAAAAGCAATCATAAAAAATCATATAGCACATAACCTCACAATCAAGGCATAGTGTATAATGTATTCTGAGTACTCGGCAGGCTCATGCTTATCCGAGTCGATTTGCCCGAGTCATCTCAGAACAAACAACTCAGCCAACCCTCATGAGTAGAAAATCTGAGTTAATAATTCATCAGTCATTCGAAAAATATGACCAAAATATTAAATAGCTCCAGCCATAATATCGGTCTTAATCAAAAAGAGCACACTAAGGTGGCAAAAAAGACATTGACATAATCATAAAATCAAATGTCTTATAAAAACCAAACAGCTCCTGCTACCTTCAACAAGTTACCAAGATAGTTATAAAAAACCTTACTGTTTGTCACCTTCCATGTTGCATCGTACCAACCTTCAACAAGTTGTGTAACCACTGTATGAAAGGATTTTAAAGGTATTGGGCAATAAGACACACGCATATTGCCATGGCAAATCTGCTTAAGTCCTCAAGGACACATGTCAAGCCTCACCTGTGATATGGGCCGTAAGTGTCACATGGGCTCGACCCAAACACGAGAAAACTCAGCAAAACCCTAAAAATCTTTCTCAAAGCGCCGGCGTATTCCCCGCCGCTTCATCTCCCCGAAATTTTTCCCATTTTCACGCTCCTGTTCACCAACAACTCCGAGAAATCCGAGAACTTGCGCACGCTCAAAATCATCCATCAAAGAACCCAAGTTTCATCTCAATCCATCATCCGCATCCAGCCTCCAACATCTCCTTAAAGAATCCCCATCCCCTATGCTAGATCCACCTCCTCTCAACTTGCATCCATGGTGGAAGAGAGAGAAATCCCTTTCGACCAATGGGCGACCTCAGACGTGAAGGAGTCGACCCTGCGGGAAATGGTAAAGAACGGAGTTCTTCCGCCCAAAGAAATCATCGGCTGGTGCCCGGCGTTCGGCGAGGAGTTCCCTACCCCGAACATTGGTGAGATTGTTGTCTTCACCTCTTTCTTCTATTGCGGAATTGGTCTCCCCACTTCCGACTTCTTCCGTGGCATTCTTGAATATTACGGTCTCCGAATCTATCACGTGAATCCCAATTCCATCCTCCACATTGCTATCTTCATTCATGTATGCGAAGCTTTCTTAGGCATCCTTCCCCATTTCAATCTGTTTCGCCGCATGTTCTATGTCAAGTCACACCCGACCAAAGACGACCCCTGCATCGTCGGTGAGGCTAGTTTTCAACTCCACGGGACTCTCCACAGAGACTACTTCTCCCTTCCCTTGAAATCCTCCAATAAGGGCTAGCATGCAAACTGGTTCTACATCTCAAACCCTCATCCTAGTTTGCCCGACTTCGTCAGCCTTCCACCGATCCAAAGAGCCAACTGGAGCACAATGCCAGAGAACCAAGATTGGGTAGAAACGAATAACCTCCTGGCTAACATTCTTGAAATGAAGAAGAAAGGCCTCCAAGGAGAACAAATTACCCGGCACTTTAACAAGAACCGACTGGCTCCCATCAAGGAGAGATCCAAACCGGCATTTGAATACGAGGGCGAAAGCGACCCCAATCGGGAGGACCGCAATGCTCTGAGTTACCAGGCCTTGTGCACTTGTATGTACAAGATTTTCTCCTCTGGGATCACAGTAGATCGCAGCCACAAGATGTCGATTCCTCCCTTCAACTTGTTCCGACCTCCTCCTCCAGTAAACAGACTCGGCCTCTTCAATTTCTCTTTATGTCACTCATGTTCTTCAATATATTTCAAAAATTCCGTTTGCAGGCTAATGCCCTCATCATATCTTGGCCGTACAAGGTCTATCATGACGATCAGCCGACTTGGCCTGCTGCCAAAAAACCAATCGGCGGCCCCAAAATCAAAGTTGAACCTCAAGAAAAGAGGGCTGCCGATGACGAAGATATCAGCAAGCGGGCGAGCAAAAGGAGACTAGTTGTCGACGACTCGGACGACGAAGAAATCCAAATCCCACGAGCTAACATAAGTCCTCCGAAGCCGTCCGCCAGATCTGCCCCTAAGATCAGGAGGTCTAACAGGCATCTCGTAAAACCAAAGTCATCTTCTTGTTGAAAATCTTTTCCTTTCTATCTCAACTGTCTTCATCTTCTTTCTTGCAGAAAACCCCATGACATAGATCCCACTGGGAGGACTGAAACCACCAATCCGCTTGCAGCGTCAGAAAAACCAAGACCTGCAGAACAAGTGCCTCAAAACCCTCCCCCGAGTGAGGATGCTCCTGAAGTGGAGCCCCCGACTGCCAGCCAAAGTAACCCAGTTGAAACCCAGTCGACCGAAGATCCACAAGGCTCGCTCAATCAGGAAGTACCACCCAGGGACCCGGCTCCGCAAACAAGCATGCTTCAATATAATCTCTAGACTCTTGTCTTCAATATGCTCCTTACTTCTATTCGCTATTTAACCTCTTTAGATCAATCAGCCGAAGAGGAGGAGATCTCCCGACTGAAGTCTTCAGCTGACTCGGTCCCTCCTATCAAGATCGAGTGGTGCGATACCAAAGGCGTGCAGCAAGGCATCGTTTTAAAGAAGCAAAAGGAGAATGAGGAACGCGACATGCTCGTGGCTAGCCTCAACGAAGCGACCCGGCTGATGAATGTAAGCATAACTCCTCCTTGTCTTATCTTTGCGATCCAACATAGTTGACTATCTTCATACTCTCGTACAGAGGATATATTGTCACTCAATGGCCAAGTCAGACACACTCGAGAAGCTGGTTCCCCACGTAAATTCTCTGGAAAACGTCCACCAAGACCTCAAGGCCACCAGAGAAGAAGCTGCAGCTCGAGAAGTTGTCTTGCGAGCAAAAATTGCGAAGCTCGGAGATGCAAACTTGGAACTCCGTGGCTCAATCGGAGATGAGTCAAACCATCCTATTTTGATCTTCATGTGTGTGTCTGATCCTGACATTATGCAATCCTTGTAGCCAATTTATCTGAGGTCAACTCTCTCAAGGCCCAACTGGAGAAAGCAAAAACTGACAAAGCAAAGTAGGAATCCGAGAAGGAAAAAGCCCTGGAAGAGATTGAAGGTAACTCGCTAAATTCGCATTCCTCAATTTTCTCGGTCTTGACTGTCGACTGTCGATGTAACCCACGCCTCTTTAATCTTGTAGCTAATAAGGTGAAGTCCCAAGCACAATTTAATGTCTTTGCTGAGAGGGTCCGAAGGGCTGAAAGTGTGCGGGACGACATCGCCAATGCCGCAACGCCTATCTTGTCAGCAATATACCGCCAAGGACTCGGGACAAGCTCATTGGATGCTGTTGAAGTCTTCGACAAGCTCAGGACGGCGCCGGCAAAATACATGGAGAACATCACGGACGCGGCCATCATGGGTGCAAGCTTTGCTTTTGCGCAGACGAAATCACTCTATCCTAGGATAGACATGGACTCTGTAAGAGATGGCTTCGCAGCTGGCACCACAGATGAGCGAGCCTTGAAGCTTATAAATGAAGCGCAGGAGTTGGCGAAAAAGGTAGCTGGTGACGTAGCCGCGAACTTCCAGGAGTAGATGACTTGCCTTGATGTACATGACTCGCTGTATTTTTGACTTGTAAATATTTAGCTCATTTATGTTAATGCCTTGATCCGAGTATTTATATATAATTTCTTAAGAATTTTTGTCCGACTATTACCAAACCTAGGCTTGGTTAAGTGATCAAAAAATCTCAGTCCTTATCTATTGAACTCGAACCAAAACACTAGGCAATGACAAGCTCAATAAGAACAATTTGTCGATGATGAGAAGAAAAATCATGCTTTATTGATATATATATAGCCCCCGACTGACAACTCAAGAAGTCATCTTGCTTGAAATTGGCAGTCGAGAAGAACTTAAAATCGAAAAAGCTTAAGCATAATATCGATGAAGATGTTCAATATTCTAGGAGTTCTCCACCATGGTCCCGTCTTCGCGCTTCAAGCGATATGCTCCTGGCCGAGTCACCTCAGCAATTACGTAGGGCCATTCCCATTGTGAAGATAACTTGTGCCGATCTTTTGTAGTTTGAATCTTGCGTAGAACCATGTCTCCGACGATGAAAGCTCGTGATCGAACGTTGCGATTGTGGTAACGGCGAAGTCCTTGAAGATATCTGGCCGACTGAACCAATGCGGCTTCGCGGGTTTCCTCCGGTCGGGTCAGGTCATCAACTCTGTCTTGGTCGTAATGCTCGTCATCGAAGCTGCGAACTCGAAGAGACTCATACTCCATCTCACTCGGCAGCATTGCTTCAGCTCCATAAACCAAGAAGAAAGGAGATTGGCCGGTAGCCCGACTAGGTGTAATCCGCAGTGACCATAACACCGAAGGCAGCTCTTGAACCCATCTTCCAGCATACGGTCGTAGTCTAGCAACCTTCGCACGTGCGAACCACCTTGTCTGCATCGGAGACCGCCGTGAGCCAGAAGAATCCCTGTCTATAAGCTTTGCCCACCAGAGTACGTGCCGCAGCGTGGCTGCCGCAAATGCCCGAGTGGATATCTTGCAATAACTGTCGTCCTTCCTCTGGCGTGACGCATCTCTTCAAAACTCCAGAGGGGCTTCTCTTGTATAGCTCTGAATCGACCATGACATAGCCTTGACTGCGACATCGGACTCGTTCCGCATCATTCCAGTCATCCGGCAGCTCTTGCCAAGTCAAAAACTTAATGAACGGTGTCCTTCAGTCAGCGTCGAGCATGGCGACCTGGTTTGTTACTTCTTCATCGGGGGTTAATTTCTTGGCTACAATCAGCTCGTAGAGGTGCTCCACGAAAACGTCAGTCGGGGCCGCTTCGCGCTTGGACCCAAACTGTGGCAACTGATCTGCCGCTTCATTATTGTGTTTCAAGACGTGGGATAACTCTAGTCCGTCAAACTTGTCTTCAAGCTTGCGAACTTCTTGTCGATAGGCCTCCATGGTCTCATTTAAACAGGACCAGTCCTTCATTACCTGGTTAACCACCAACTGGGAATCTCCTCGCACAATCATCTGTCATATCCCGAGTGAAATAGCAAGTCGCAGGCCATGAAGTAGGGCTTCGTACTCGGCGACATTGTGTGAGGCAGGGAAGTGAATGTGAAGGACATACCGTAGCCTCTCCCCAGTCGGGAAAATCAGCACAACTCCCGCTCCCAAGCCAGTGACTCTTTTGGATCCGTCAAAGTGCATGGTCCAGTACTGCAAATCCTCTCTAGGTACATCTTCTTGTTGTTCGGTCCACTCGGCTACGAAATTCGCTAGGACTTGAGACTTTATTGACGTCCTCGCCTTGAAAGCTATGTCCAGCGGCGTCAACTCCAGAGCCCACTTCGCGATGCGCCCAGTAACCTCCCGGTTATGGATGACATCGCCGAGTGGAAAGGACGTGACGACGCTGACCGAGTGACCCTGAAAATAATGGGCTAGTTTCTTAGCAGTGATTAGAACTCCACATAATAGTTTTTGTACCTGAGGGTAGCGGGTTCTGGCTCCTGCCAGCACCTCGCTGACAAAATAGATCGGCCGTTGAACCTTCTGAATTTGGCCTTCTTCCTCACGCTCGACGACCAAGACTGTGCTGACCACCTGGTGGGTTGCGGAGACGTAGAGCAACAGGGGTTCTTGAGGGTGCGGTGACGCTAACACAGGTGGTGTCGTGAGGAACTCCTTAAAGTTTTCGAAAGCTTTCTGGGCCTCTGGGGTCCATTGAAAGTTGTCGGTCTTCTTAAGTAACCTGAAAAAAGGCATACCTCATTCACCAAGTCTTGAAACGAATCGGCTTAATGTCGCCATGCAGCCAGTGAGCTTCTGGACGTCCTTATAGGTACTCGGGGGCTTCATGCTCCGGATAGCGTTAATTTTCTCCGGATTTGCCTCAATGTCGCGATGCGACACCACAAAGCCGAGCAGCGTACCTAACGGCGTGTACTTCTCCGGGTTTAGCTTCCTCCTGAAGGCTCGAATGTTCGCGAAGGTTTCTTCTAAGTCGGCGATCAGGTCTTCCTTTTGCTTGGTCTTGATGACGACATCGTCGACGTAGGCTTCCACGTTTCTTCCGATCTGAGTCTGAAGGCATCTCTGGATCATGCGCTGATAAGTGGCTCCGGCGTTCTTCAGGCCGAAGGGCATCATGACGTAGCAATTGGCTCCAAACGGGGTGATGAATGATGTCTTCAGGCAGTCGGACTTCTTTAAACTGATCTGATGGTAACCTGAGTAACAATCCAAAAAGCTTAGAAGCTCGCAGCCGGCTGTTGAATCGATGACTTGGTCGATACGAGGGAGTCCAAAAGGATCCTTAGGGCAAGACTTGTTAAGGTCGGTGTAATCCACGCACATGCACCATTGTCCTGTCTTCTTCCGAACTAGGACCGGGTTGGCTAGCCAGTCGGGATGGTAAACCTCTTTGATAAACCCGGCTGCTAAGACCTTAGCGAGTTCCTGCTTGATGGCATCTTTTCGATCTTGAGCGAAGCGGCGTAGTCGTTGTTTAATGGGTTTAGCATCATCTTTGACGTTTAAAGGGTGCTCGATCACCTCCCTAGGAATACCCGACATGTCAGACGGTTTCCAAGCAAAAATATCTTTATTATTCTGGAGGAAGGTGACGAGCACGCTTTCCTATTTGGGATCTAGCTCCGCGCCTATTACAACAGTTTTAGAGGGATCAAATGGGTCAAGGGGGATTTTCTTTGTCTTGGCATCGCCTTCTCCCGACTTGGCTATCTTCTTCGCAGGGACTTCTCCTTCTCCAAATGTCGAAGCGGCCAGTCGGACTTCTTGTTGGCTGCGTAATCTCTCATTAGTTTGGGCCATATCGTAGCTTTCTTTGTCGCAGGTGAAAGCTTGCTTGAAATCGCTGCGCAGGGTGATAACTCCGTGGGGCCTGGGCATCTTCATGATGAGGTAGGTATAGTTTGGTACCGCCATGAACTTAGCGAGCGCAGGTCTTCTAGTGATCGCGTGGTAGGCCGCTTTGAAGTCGGCAACCTCAAAAGTAATGTTTTCCGTTCGGAAGTTCTTCCGAACTCCGAAGGTGACTGGGAGGGTGATGTGCCCGAGTGGCGTAGATGACAGCCCCGAGATGACTCCACGAAAGGGGGCTGAACTCGGCTTCAATTCTGATCTTGAAATCTGCATTTCGTCCAGCGTCTTGGCGAATAGAATGTTGAGGGCGCTGCCGCCATCGATGAGGACGTGCTTGAGCTTGATATTACGAACCACCGAGTCTAGTACCAGGGGATACCACCCCGGGTGAACCACTCGGTCAGGGTGATCCGAGCGGTTAAACGTGATAGCCACCTCCGACCATCGTAGATAATGCGGGACTTCGGGCTGTGCAGCGTTGACTTCTGTATCGGTCAGCTTTTGCTTCTTCTTGGACTCGTACGCCTGCAGTCCCCTGAAGATGTGGTTTAGCTCGCCCACGGGGTCTTGGAAGGGCTCTGAGCCGCTCGTCGGGTCGTTCCTCTTGGTTCCTGATGGACCGGCTTCATCAGCCGGCTTTTGTCGTAGCTGCGCTGCGTACTGCTCAGCGAACTATTTGTAGATGAAGCAATCCTTGGCCGCGTGCTTGTGATTGGGATGGGACGTGCACTGAGCATTCATGATCTTATCGTAGGCGGCGACTCGGGGACGCTGTTGTTGGTAGTTCGATGTCGTGGTGACCAGATCCTCGGGCTTACGCTTACGATCCTTTTGGCCGTTGTTGTTGTTGTTGCCGTTGTCCTTCTTAGGACGCCAGCTGCTTCCAGATGGCCTGTCGTCCCTCTTGTCATGTCGGTCTTGTCGCGAGGCTTTGATTGCATCATCAGATTTGGCGTAGGAGTTCGCTGTCTCAAACATTTGCTTGACCGTCTTCGGTGGCTTGCGCCCAAACTTGCCGATAAGCAACTCGTCACGGACGCCTTTCTGGAATGCGGCTATAATGACGTCATCGGTGATGTTGGGGATCTTCTTCCGCTTCTCCAAAAAGCGCCGGATGTAATCCTTTAACGACTCGTCTGGCTTCTAGATGACGTTGTAAAGATCAGAGTGGGTCCCGAGCCTTTCAAAAGTACTCTGGAAGTTAGCGATGAAGTGGTCCCTGAGCTCAGTCCACGAGTCAATTGAGCCTCTTGGCAAACTCGTGAGCCAGTTCCTGGCTGAGTCGGCGAGAGCGACGGGCAGGTAATTGGCCATAGCCTTGCTGTCTCTTCCTGCTACGCGGATGGCGAGGGTAGTCTCTGTCCGTGTCGTAGCTGCTGATTTCGTCCGTGGAGATGTCGTAGAGGTCGTCGAAGTCGGTGGAGCTTAGATGTTCGTCAAGGTCCGTTGATAAGTACGACCCGAGTCATTCGAGTATGACCGTGACCTCCCTTGTGGCCGGGGAATAGCACGAAGGCGATGAAGAAGATTCTCCCGAGTGGATCGGATCCAACTCAGAAGATAGGAGGTTATGGTAGATTTTAGCGTCGTCCGGTAACCCGGGCAGCGCCAAGGAATTTTCCCTTCCCGACAGGTTCGAATCCGAGTCGAGAAGAGAGAGCTTATCGAATTTGTCGGTGATGAAGTCGAGTCCGCCAAAGCGAAGCGCCTGCCCAGGGGCGAAGACGAAGACGGCGAAGCCTGATGGAGATCCCATTGCGCTCGTCGGCGAGATGTTGAAGAAGAACTTGACGTTGAGCCCCTACCTGGCGCGCCAACTGTCAAAACTTGGTTTTGGCAATAAGAAATTGGAGGTAGCAGTTAAGCGCCAAACACAATGGGTTAGTATGCAAAGAGGTTTAGACAGGTTCAGGCCCTCTCTAATGAGAGGTAATACCCTACTCCTGTTTCGGGGATTTGATCCGCCGAGTGATTTATTAATCTCATGATCTCTTGATCTCGGTTGTCTCGTATGCTCTTGCTATGTTTTTCTCTGTGCCGTCTCTCCCTCAAGGGGCGTCCTACCCTCCTTATATAGTCTTGGAGGGCAGGCTTACAAGTCGGAGACCCTATCATTCTCTATGTAGGACTCCTCAATCTTACCAACTATAGACTATGAGCCGTTACCTTATACAATGGTAACGTAACACCCAAGTCATAAGCCGGTTTACATAATCATGAATCATAACCTATCCCCTATGGTAAGTCGGATAAGCTAACCGTGAGGGTATCCGGTACCAACAATCTCCACATGTTGTCCTCAGTTATTTCTGGCATGATAGATGTCTTGGAAACTGTGTCCCACTGGGCGTGCCAAAAGCGTGTTGATGCAAAAACACGGTGGCCTGGGAGAATTCCTTAACTCCAGTGCAGGTCCAACTCTTAGTAAATGGGTTCAGGGCGTGTCAGTCTGTTTGATCCTGCAACCAACAAGATATGCAATAAAAACAGTTAGATATATGAAAGCCGATCAGCCAAAAAGCCGATGACGTATCATATGGAGCTAGCCGATGCGATTTGACTAAATCGGCTGTAAGGTGTAAGATGGATAAAGTAAATTGAATCCCAATTATACTCCATCGGCTGTAAATATATAATCCATGGATAAAGATTAGATACTTGCCGATGAACTCATAATTAGATCAAGATACATAATGTATCGGCTAATACTTTAATACAACCTTATACAAGAATATCAATCTAGGTAAATATATCGAGGCAAGCTTGATATATTTAACTAAAGTAAGATCCTTGTATAAGGGGCTGATATAACATGGAAAGCATGATTAAAAAGAATTTAAACATAACTAAACAGTTATATCAGATAAGATCGGCTGAAACTCTGACGCTACCCCTATTACAAACAAGAAACAGGCTAGAGATCATGATTCTAATTAGGACTAGGGCTGATACAGCAAAAAGTATAAAAAGAAGCATAATATCTAGACAATCAAGTCTTTGAATGCTTTTCAGAGTGGTAGATACCTTATGCCAATCTAGGCTAATGAACTGATTTAGCCGATACCGACAAAACCTTAAGAAAGGTTTAGCTGATATAGTTAAACTATCTATCGACTTATATTGGCTAAGTTATGTGGTAATTTAACAAGCCATGCCTCCAGCTGACAAACCCAAAGCACAAACTTGTCAAAAAGTAAAAGGGAAATTGTGGTGATGCGCCAAAAGTGTTGTATTGAACTATTGTCCTCCTTTTACATACACCTCGGGTTTATATTTATACCCGTACATACAGACCTTGTCCTTGCCGGACACTATTTACAACTTGCCTAAACAAACAAGCTCTAGGTAGACTCTTACCACAATATTACAAAAAGGAAACTGTGGAGATTGTGGGTACCGGATACCCTCACGGTTAGCTTATCCGACTTATCATAGGGGATAGGTTATGATTCATGATTATGTAAACCGGCTTATGGCTTGGGTGTTACGTTACCATTGTATAAGGTAACGGCTCATAGTCTATAGTTGGTAAGATTGAGGAGTCATACATAGAGTATGATAGGGTCTCCGACTTGTAAGCCTGCCCTCCGAGACTATATAAGGAGGGTAGGACGCCCCTTGAGGGAGAGGGCGACAGAGAGAATCATAGCAAGAGCATACGAGATAACCGAGATCAAGAGATCATGAGATTAATAAATCACTTGGCGAATCAAATCCCCGAAACAGGAGTAGGGTATTACCTCTCGAAGAGAGGGCCTGAACCTGTCTAATTCCTTTTGCATACTAACCCATTGTGTTTGGCGCTTCACTGCTACCCCAGATTGTTATTGCCGAAACCAAGTTTCGATAGTTGGCGTGCCAGGTAGAGGACCAGCGTCAAGTTCTTCTTCAAACATCTCGCCGACGAGCGCAATGGGATCTCCATCAGGCTTCATCTCTTCGTCTTCGCCCCTAGGCAGGCGCTTCACTTCAGCGGACTCGACTTCCTCACCAACGAATTCAATAAGCTCTCTCTTCTCGACTAGGAGTCGAACCAGTCGGGAAGGGACAATTCCTTGATGCCGCTCAGGTTACCGGATGACGCTAAAATCTACCATAACCTCCACTCGGGAGAATCTTCTTCATTGCCTTCGTGCTGTCCCCCGGCCGCGAGGGAGGTCGCGGTCATACTCGAACGACTTGGGTCGTACTCATCTACAGACCTTGACGAACATCTAAGCTCCACCGACTTCGACGACATCTACGACATCTCCACAGATGAAATCAACAGCTACGACGCTGATAGAGACTACTACGATCCGGACCTTCTCAACGTTCTCATGGCCGAAGTAGCCGAGACCGAGTCGGCCGTGGCCCGGAGGATTGCGGAAGAGGAGCGAGCTAAGCTTGAGCAAGAGCGCAAGCACGTGGAGGAGGAGAACAAGCGCAAGGAGGAGGAGGAGCTCAAGCAAAAACAAGAAGCCGACAAGAAGAAACGAGACCTGAGGGCAACTGGGTGCTCCGCTCGTGAGGCCATATTGTAGACACGAGTCGACAATGCCAACATCTTCCAAACGCCTCAACAGAACGCCGTCGCTATCCTCACCCTCATCGACACCGTCATCGAAGCGGCGCCAGCTGCGGTGACACCACTCCTGGACAAGATCAAGACCATCGTCGCGGCTACGGCCAATGGCCCTCCCTCTAGCTCCGCACGAAGGCCGACCGAGTCCATTGCTGAAACGCCCGATAGGAGCCGCTTGCCGCCGCTATGATCCAAAGATTACAAGAGACCTGAGCAAAGCAAGACACCCGTCAAGTCAAAAGACCCCCGCTGCAACGCAGTATGAAGGCAACGAGAACAAACGGCCGACTCTCACGACAGAGGACACGGCCGACCACCCGCCCACAACCGGAATCGTCGCAGTTACAACTCCAACTACCAAAGCAGCCCGCGGAAGCCCCCGCCGAATAATCTGTGGGAGGTACTCGATCGACGCTACCGGGAACGTGAACGGCGCTCTTCTGAAGACAGAAGGAGATCACCCGACGACTACGACGATGGAGTGCCCGCGTTCACTCGGGACCTGCGTCGAGTGGACTGGCCGAGTGGTTTTAAGCCTGCCGGGATTGATAAGTATGACAGTAAGACCGACCCCGAGTCATGGCTAACCGTGTACACCCTCGCCATCCGCGTAGCAGGAGGAGACAACAAGGCTATGGCCAATTACCTGCCCGTCGCTCTCGCCGACTCAGCCAGGAACTGGCTCACGAGTTTGCCAAGAGGCTCGATTGACTCGTGGAGTGAGCTTCGGGACCACTTCATCGCCAACTTCCATGGTACTTTCGAAAGGCCTAGGACCCACTTCGATCTTTATAACGTTATCCAAAAGCCAGAAGAATCGCTAAAAGACTACATTCGGCTCTTTTCGGAGAAGCAGAACAAGATCCCCAACATCACCGACGACGTTATCATAGCCGCGTTCCAGAAAGGAGTCCACGACGAGTTGCTGATCGGCAAATTTGGGCGCAAGCCACTGAAGACGGTCAAACAAATGTTCAAGACGACAAACTCCTACGCTAAGTCTGATGATGCAATCAAGGCCTCGCGACAAGACCGGCATGACAAAAGGGACGACAAACCATCCGGAAGTAGCTGGCGTCCTAAGAAGGACAACGGCAACAACAATAACAACGGCCAAAAAGATCGCAAGCGTAAGCCCGAGGATTTGGTCGCCACAACATCAAATTACCAGCAACAACGTCCCCGAGTCGCCGCATATGACAAGATCATGAACGCCCCGTGCACGCACCATCCCAATCACAAGCACGCGGCCAAAGATTGCTTCGTTTACAAACAGTTCGCCGAGCAGTATGCAGCGCAGCTATGACAAAAGCCGGCTGATGAGGCCGGTCCGTCGGGAACCAAGAGGAACGACCCGGCGAGTGGGTCAGAACCCTTCCAATACCCTGTGGGCGAGCTAAACCACATCTTCGGGGGACGCAGGCGTACGAGTCCAAGAGGAAGCAAAAGCTGACCAATAGGGAAGTCAACGCTGCACAACCCGAAGTCCCGCATTATCTACGATGGTCGATGATGGCTATCACGTTTAACCGCTCGGATCACCCTAACCGAGTGGTTCACCCGGGGCGGTATCCCATGGTACTAGACTCGGTGGTTTGTAATATCAAACTCAAGCGCATCCTCATTGATGGCGGTAGTGCCCTCAACATCCTATTCGCCAAGACGTTGGACGAGATGCAGATTCCAAGATCAGAATTGAAGCCGAGTTCAGCCCCCTTTCATGGAGTCATCCCGGGGCTGTCATCTACGCCACTCGGGCACATCACCCTCCCAGTCACCTTCGGAGTTCGGGAGAACTTCCGAACGGAAAGCATTACTTTTGAGTTTGCCGACTTCGAAGCAGCTTACCACGCAATCATTGGAAGACCCGTGCTCGCTAAATTCATGGCGGTACCGCACTATACCTACCGCATCATGAAGATGCCCGGGCCCCACGGAGTTATCACCCTGCGCAGCAATTTCAAGCAAGCCTTCACCTACGACAGAGAAAGCTGCGATATGGCCCAAACTTGTGAGAGATTACGCGGCCAACACGAAGTCCGACTGGCCGCTTCGACGTCTGGAGAAGGAGAAGTCTCTACAAAGAAGATAGCCAAGTCGGGAGAAGGCGACGCCAAGACAAAGAAAATCCCCCTTGACCCATCTGATTCTTCTAAAACTGCTGTAATAGGAGCAGAACTAGATCCCAAATAGGAAAGCACGCTCGTCACCTTCCTCCAGAATAATAAAGATATTTTTGCTTGGAAACCGTTTGACATGCCGGGTATTCCTAGGAAGGTGATCGAGCACTCTTTAAACGTCAAAGATGACGCTAAACCTATTAAACAACGACTACGCCGCTTCGCTCAAGATCGAAAAGATGCCATGAAGGAGGAACTCGCTAAGCTCTTAGCTGCCGGGTTTATCAAAGAGGTTTACCATCCCGTCTGGCTAGCCAACCCGGTCCTAGTTCGGAAGAAGACAGGACAATGGCGCATGTGCGTGGACTACACCGATCTCAACAAATCATGCCCTAAGGATCCTTTTGGATTGCCCCATATTGACCAAGTCGTCGATTCAATAGCTGGCTGTGAGCTTCTGTGCTTTTTGAATTGTTACTCGGGTTACCATCAGATCAGCTTGAAGGAGTCCGACTGCCTGAAGACATCATTTATCACCCCGTTTGGAGCCTATTGCTACGTCACAATGCCCTTCGGCCTGAAGAACGCCGGAGCCACTTATCAGTGCATGATCCAGAGATGCCTTCAGACTCAGATCGGAAGAAACGTGGAAGGCTACGTCGATGATGTTGTCATCAAGATCAAGCAAAAGGAAGACCTGATCGCCCACTTAGAAGAAACCTTCGCAAACATTCAGGCCTTCAGAACAAAGCGAAACCCGGAGAAGTGCACCTTCGGTGTTCCGTCAGGTAAGCTGCTCGGTTTTATGGTGTCGCTTCGCAGCATTGAGGTAAATCCAGAGAAGATTAACGCTATCCAGAGCATGAAGACCCCGAGTACCCAGAAGGACGTCCAGAAGCTCACTGGCTGCATGGCGGCATTAAGCCGATTCGTTTCAAGACTTGGCGAACGAGGTATGCCTTTTTTCAGGTTACTGAAGAAGACCGACGACTTCCAATGGACCCCTGAGGCCCAGAAAGCTTTCGAAGACTTTAAGGAGTTCCTCATGACACCACCCGTGTTAGCGTCACCGCACCCTCAAGAACCCCTGTTGCTCTACGTCTCCGCAACTCACCAGGTGGTCAGTACGGTCTTGGTCATCGAGCACCAGGAAGAAGGCCGAACTCAAAAGGTTCAACGGCTGTTTTATTTTGTCAGCGAGGTGCTGGCAGGAGCCAAAACCGGCTACCCTCAGGTACAAAAACTATTATATGGAGTTCTAATCACAGCTAGGAAACTAGACCATTATTTTCAGGGTCACTCGGTCACCGTCGTCACGTCCTTTCCACTCAGCGATGTCATCCATAACCGGGAGGATACTGGGCGCATCGCGAAGTGGGCTCTGGAAGTGATGCCGCTGGTGTTGATGCAAAAAAACACACACTGGCCTGGGAGATCTGCTTAGCTCCAGTGCAGGTCCAAATTTTGGTGAGATGCAGGCGTGCCAGTCAGTTTGATCCTGCAACTGACAAGATATACAAATAGCAGATCAAAGAACCAATCGGCCAACATAGCCGATGTAGTAATTCCAGCCGATCCTGATAACAGCCGATAGCGATAGGGTTTTGAGCTATCGGCTATGTGTTCAATGTAGATTCTGACACTTGATGTAAATAATGACAAAGAGACAATCGGCTGATGATAATATGCATTAGATCGGCAATGACTTGATAAAGTGAAACGAAAGTTAGACATACTCGATCGGCTGCAGATATCAATGATACATAATCTAAATCTCAAAATATATTTAAATCAAGTGATTGGGATAGATCGGACAGGGCGCCGAGACAGTATAAATCACTTATGTCTAAAAACATCTCAAGAGAGAGATTATATATATTCATAGCACAGCCGATGAAGTGAATCTAACATAGATCCAATGCCATAAAATCCACAAGATTAGATTAAACAGTGAAACCTTTGTTGTCATCGGCTAAATTCAACTTATATGCAATCCTTATAAGCCCATGCAACGTTCAGATAACTCATCGGCTGAAACCCCGATGAAACCCTTATCGGCAATCAAAAAGCAGGCTAGAGATTCATGATTCTAAGCACGACTTAGTAGGTCAAACTCAACTGATGCAGCACTAAGTATGTAAAGAAACACAGTATCTAGATGGTCAAGCCCTTGACTGATTTTCAGAGTGGTAGATGCCTAAGCAAATCTAATCTAGCAAGACGATTTAGGCGATACCGGCAGAAACCCTAAAACGAGAAGCAGTTGATAAAACTAAATCGAGATGCTAATACTAGATTAACAGAAGACATATGATAAATAGCCAGGCAAATATATTATCCAAACCAGAGCAATCCAAGAGGTCGAATGTACTGATGCAGCCTTGAACGACGCCTACGTAGATGATACAATTGCCTGAACCGACGAAACATTGGACTTACCCCTTCGCCGGAGATCGACAACCGATGCAGCCTCGCGTCAGGTGCCAAATTCCGCCGGTTGATAAATAAACCGTAACAGAGTAAAAGGTGGCGATTCGCCGAATTGTATTGATCGAGAGTTGATAGATTACAATAACCCCGGGTGTACATATTTATACCCATGGGGAGATACTAGTCCGTGTAGGACAAGAAAGAAACTTTCCTAAAGATAAAAGAAAAACATAAAGTCCTTAAGGGACACTAAACACACTTTCCTAAAGATAAAAGGAAACTAACAAATATTCTAATTAATAGATACAATTGCCTTCTTTGGACTCAATCCGCACGTGGCAATCCTCATGAAGCACACCAACCGAACCTGACAATGATCCTGCCATCTCCTCATCGGAATCGGCTACATCGGCTATCCTTGTCCGATTCTGTTTCAGCCGATGCACACCGTAGCCGATTTGGCTTGCAGCCGATTCATACTCTGTTTCTGTAATCGCTTATCTCCTCCAATCGGCTTCGGCTTTAACTTTGAATCCAATACATGATTTACCAAATTTCGTCGTTAACACATGCCCCCCAATTTTGGAGTATGGGAACTCATGCTTCAAAATTATCTTCTATGACTCCAAAATTGATCCTCTTTCGCTTCTTGCAATCGGCCTTCATGAGCTGATACCGTCTGCATTAGATGAGCTATGCTATCAAACTTGTGGCAAAAGAATTTATCCTTGATAGGTGCTGATAACCCTTGGAACGCAAGATCTGCTAGCTGCTCATCGCTTAGATTCAAACTATAACATCGGCTGCGGACATCACGAAATCTTTGTATATATTCCATAGCCGATTCTCCTTCTTGCTGCTGCACTGATATCAAATTTGAAAGCTTCATCTCACTGATGCTAGCGAAGAAGTAGTCATGAAATTGCTTCTCAAGATCAGCCCATCTTCTAATGGAATTTGATGGTAGTGATGAAAACCATGTGAAGGCCGATCCAGTCAAAGACAGTGGAAAAAATCTAACTCTCAGAGCTTCCTTAGCCGATGCTTCCCCACATTGCACTAAGAATCGGCTGATGTGTTCCATTGTAGATATATCATCTTGCCCTGAAAACTTGGAGAAATCTGGAACCTTGTATCGATGTGGCAATGACACCCTATCAAACCACTCAGGATATGGCAGCCGATACACAGAAGTTTGTTCCTTGGGCTTCATTCCAAACTGCTCCTCTATTACCTTTGCAATTCCATCGGCCAAATCATTGTTATATTGATGCCCATGTTGATGAAATTCTTCTAGCCGACGTTGATATGGCTCATCATGTTGATACTGATATGCTTGCCCCCCGAGCCGATATTGTTGCTGCCGAAGATGCTGAAGTTGTTCACCGATTTGCCCCCCTGGCTGATTTCTTTGAGCAACTATTTCAGGACCTATCTTCTTGATCACATCTTGTAATGTACTCATCAAAACTCTAGACTGATCAAATAAAGTACGATGAACTGCTTCATTAACTCTTTCTTGAATAATTTCATCCATCGGCTTAGGAGATTGTTCCTTCTCGGCATTGACTTCTTCTTCAGACATGTTGGGTAGAAAACTCGCGTCCCACCGGGCGTGCCAAAAGCGTGTTGATGAAAAAAACACACACTGGCCTGGGAGATCTGCTTAGCTCCAGTGCAGGTCCAAATTTTGGTGAGATGCAGGCGTGCCAGTCAGTTTGATCCTGCAACTGACAAGATATACAAATAGCAGATCAAAGAACCAATCGGCCAACATAGCCGATGTAGTAATTCCAGCCGATCCTGATAACAGCCGATAGCGATAGGGTTTTGAGCTATCGGCTATGTGTTCAATGTAGATTCTGACACTTGATGTAAATAATGACAAAGAGACAATCGGCTGATGATAATATGCATTAGATCGGCAATGACTTGATAAAGTGAAACGAAAGTTAGACATACTCGATCGGCTGCAGATATCAATGATACATAATCTAAATCTCAAAATATATTTAAATCAAGTGATTGGGATAGATCGGACAGGGCGCCGAGACAGTATAAATCACTTATGTCTAAAAACATCTCAAGAGAGAGATTATATATATTCATAGCATAGCCGATGAAGTGAATCTAACATAGATCCAATGCCATAAAATCCACAAGATTAGATTAAACAGTGAAACCTTTGTTGTCATCGGCTAAATTCAACTTATATGCAATCCTTATAAGCCGATGCAACGTCTAGATAACTCATCGGCTGAAACCCCAATGAAACCCTTATCGGCAATCAAAAAGCAGGCTAGAGATTCATGATTCTAAGCACGACTTAGTAGGTCAAACTCAACTGATGCAGCACTAAGTATGTAAAGAAACACAGTATCTAGATGGTCAAGCCCTTGACTGATTTTCAGGGTGGTAGATGCCTAAGCTAATCTAATCTAGCAAGACTATTTAGGCGATACTGGCAGAAACCCTAAAACGAGAAGCAGTTGATAAAACTAAATCGAGATGCTAATACTAGATTAACAGAAGACATATGATAAATAGCCAGGCAAATATATTATCCAAACCAAAGCAATCCAAGAGGTCGAATGTACTGATGCAGCCTTGAACGACGCTGACGTAGATGATACAATTGCCTGAACCGGCGGAACATTGGACTTACCCCTTCGCCGGAGATCGACAACCGATGCAGCCCCGCGTCAGGTGCCAAATTCCGCTGGTTGATAAATAAACCGTAACAGAGTAAAAGGTGGCGATGCGCCGAATTGTATTGATCGAGAGTTGATAGATTACAATAACCCCGGGTGTACATATTTATACCCATGGGGAGATACTAGTCCTTGTAGGACAAGAAAGAAACTTTCCTAAAGATAAAAGAAAAACATAAAGTCCTTAAGGGACACTAAACACACTTTCCTAAAGATAAAAGGAAACTAACAAATATTCTAATTAATAGATACAATTGTCTTCTTTGGACTCAATCCGCACGTGGCAATCCTCATGAAGCATACCAACTGAACCCGACAATGATCCTGCCATCTCCTCATCGGAATCGGCTACATCGGCTATCCTTGTCCGATTCTGTTTCAGCCGATGCACACCGTAGCCGATTTGGCTTGCAGCCGATTCATACTCTGTTTCTATAATCGCTTATCTCCTCCAATCGGCTTCGGCTTTAACTCTAAATCCAATACATGATTTACCAAATTCCGTCGTTAACAGCTGGATATAGCTTTCAAGGCGAGGACGTCTATAAAGTCTCAAGTCCTAGTGGATTTCGTAGCCGAGTGGACCGAACAACAAGAAGATGTACCTAGAGAAGATTTGCAGTACTGAACCATGCACTTTGACGGATCCAAAAGAGTCACCGGCTTGGGAGCGGGTGTTGTGCTGATTTCCCCGACTGGGGAGAGGCTACGGTATGTCCTGCATATTCACTTCCCCGCCTCACACAATGTCGCCGAGTACGAAGCCCTGCTTCATGGCCTACGACTCGCTGTTTCACTCGGGATACAACGAATGATTGTGCGAGGAGATTCCCAGTTGGTGGTTAACCAGGTAATGAAGGATTGGTCTTGTTTAAATGAGACCATGGAGGCCTATCGACAGGAAGTTCGCAAGCTTGAAGACATGTTTGACGGACTGGAGTTATCCCATGTCTTGAGACATAATAATGAAGCGACTGATCAGTTGGCACAGTTTGGGTCCAAACATGAAGCAGCCCTGACTGACGTTTTCGTGGAGCATCTCTACGAGCCGACTGTGGCCAAGAAACTAACCCGCGATGAAGAAGTAACAAACCAGGTCGCCATGCTCAACACCGACTGGAGGACACCGTTCATGAAGTTTTTGACTCAGCTGGAGCTGCCGGATGACCGGGATGATGCGGAACGAGTCCGACGTCGCAGCCAAGGCTATGTCATGGTCGATTCAGAGCTATACAGGAGAAGCCCCTTTCGTGTTTTGATGAGATGCGTCACACCAGAGGAAGGACGACAGTTATTGCAAGATATCCACTCAAGCATTTGCGGCAGCCATGCTGCGGCACGTACTCTGGTGGGCAAAGCCTATAGACAAGGATTCTTCTGGCTCTCGGCGGTTACCGATGCAGATAAGGTGGTTCGCACGTGTGAAGGTTGCCAGTTCTTTGCTCGGCAAAGCCACGTTCCAGCCCAAGACCTTCAAACAATTCCCTTATCATGGCCTTTCGCCGTATGGGGCTTGGACATGGTCGGTCCTTTCAAGAAGGCGCCAGGAGGATTCACGCATCTATTCATCGCGATTGACAAGTTTTCCAAGTGGATCGAGGCTAAGCCAGTTGCAACGATAATTGCGGACAAGTTGCGAGATTTTATTCTAAACATCGTGCATCGGTTTGGCGTCCCGAACAGAATTATAACTGACAATGGGACTCAATTCACTGGAGGCGTTTTTAAGGAGTTCTGTGAGGACTTCAGTATAAAGATTTGTTATGCATCAGTGGAGCACCCCAAGAGCAACGGACAAGTCGAACGTGCCAATGGTATGGTTCTCCAAGGTATCAAGGCCCGAGTGTTTGATAGACTATGACCGTATGCTGGAAGATGGGTCCAACAGCTACTTTCGGTGCTATGGTCATTGCGGACTACACCTAGTCGGGCTACCGGCCAATCTCCTTTCTTCTTGGTTTATGGAGCAGAAGCAATGTTGCCGAGTGAAATGGAGTACGAGTCTCTTCGAGTTCGCAGCTTTGACGACGAGCGTTACGACCAAGACAGAATTGATGACCTGACCCGACTGGAGGAAGCCCACGAAGCCGCATTGGTTCAGTCGGCTTTCATGCAATGTTCGATCACTAGCTTTCATCGTCGGAGATATGGTTCTACGTAAGATTCAAACTACAAAAGATCATCACAAGTTATCTCCACTATGGGAAGGGCCCTACATAATTGCTGAGGTGACTCGACCAGGAGCATATCGCTTGAAGCGTGAAGACGAAACCATGGTGGAGAACTCCTGGAATATTGAACATCTTCGTCGAAATTATGCTTAAGCTTTTCCGATTTTAAGTTCTCGACCGCCAATTTCAAGCAAAATGACTTCTTGAGTTGTCAGTCGGGGGCTATATATATATATATCAATAAAGCATGATTTTTCTTCTCATCATCAACAATTTGTTCTTATTTAGCTTATGATTGCTTAGTGTTTTGGTTCGAGTTCAATAGATAACGACTGAGATTTTTTGATGACTTAATCAAGCCTAGGTTTGGTAATAGTCAGAAGAAAATTCTTAAGAAATTATATATGAAGACTCGGATCAAGGCATTAACATAAATGAGCTAAATATTTACAAGTCAAAAATACAGCGAGTCATGTATATCAAGGCAAGTCAGCTACTCCTGGAAGTTTGTGGCTACATCACCAGCTACCTTTTTCGCCGATTCCTGCACTTCATTTATAAGCCCCAGGGCTCACTCATCTGTGGTGCCAGCTGCGAAGCCATCTCCTACAGAGTCCATGTCTATCCTAGGATAGAGTGATTTTGTCTGCACAAGAGCAAAGCTTGAACCCATGGTGGCCGCGTCTGTGATGTTCTCCATGTATTTTGCCGGCGCCGTCCTGAGCTTGTCGAAGACTTCAACAGCATCCAATGAGCTTGTCCCAAGTCCTTGGCGGTATATTGCAAACAAGATAGGCGTTGCGGCATTGGCGATGTCGTCCCGCACACTTTCGGCCCTTCGGACCCTTTCGGCAAAGACATTAAATTGTGCTTGGGACTTCACCTTATTAGCTACAAGATTAAAGAGGCACGGATTACTTCGACAGTCGACAGTCAAGACCAAGAAAATTGAGGAATGCAAATTTAGCGAGTTACCTTCAATCTCTTCCAGGGCTTTTTCCTTCTTGGACTCCAGCTTAGCTTTGTTAGTTTCTGCTTTCTCTAGCTGGGCCTTGAGAGAGTTGACCTCGGATAAATTGGCTACAACAATTGCATAATGGCAGGATCAGACACATACATGAAGATGAAACAAGGATAGGATGGTTTGACTCGCCTCCGATTGAGCCACGGAGTTCCAGGTTCGCGTCTCGGAGTTTTGCAATTTCTGCTCGTAAGACTACTTCTCGAGCTGCAGCTTCTTCTCTGGTGACCTTGAGGTCTTGGTGGACGTTTTCCAGAGAATTTACGTGAGGGACCAGCTTCTCGAGTGTATCTGACTTGGCCATTGAGCGACAATATATTCTCTGCACGAGAGTATGAAGATAGGCAACTACGTTGGATCGCAAAGATAAGACATGGAGGAGTTATGCTTACATTCATCAGCCGGGTCGCTTCGTTGAGGCTAGCCACGAGCATGTCGCGTTCCTCATTCTCCTTTTACTTATTTAAGATGATGCCTTGCTTCACGCCTTTGGCATCACGCCACTCGATCTTGATAGGAGGGACCGAGTCAGCTGAAGACTTCAGTCAGGAAATTTTCTCCTCTTCGGCTGATTGATCTAAAGAGGATAAATAGAGATAGAAGTAAGGAGTATATTAAAGACAAGAGTCTGGAGATTATATTGAAGAATACTTGTTTGCGGAGCCGGGTCCCTGGGTGGTGCTTCCTGATTGAGCGAGCCTTGTGGATCTTCGGCCGACTGGGTTTCAGCTGGGTTACTTTGGCTGGCAGTCGGGGGCTCAACTTCAGGAGCATCTTTACTTGGGGGCTCCACTTCAGGAGCATCCTCACTCAGGGGAGGGTTTTGAGGAACTTGTTCTGCAGGTCTTGGTTTTTCTGACGCTGCAGGCGGATTGGTGGTTTCGGTCCTCCCGGTGGGATCTATGTCCTGGGGTTTTCTGCAAGAAAGAAGATGAAGACAGTTGAGAAGGAAAGGAAAAGATTTTCAACAAGAAGATGACTTTGGTTATGCAAGATACCTGTTAGACCTCCTGATCTTAGGGGCAGATCTGGCCGACGGCTTCGGAGGACTTATGTTGGCTCGTGGGATTTGGATTTCTTCGTCATCCGAGTCGTCGACAACTAGTCTCCTTTTGCTCGCCCGTTTGCTAATATCTTCGTCATCGGCAGCCCTCTTTTCTTGAGATTCAACTTTGATTTTGAGGCCGCCGGTTGGTTTTTTGGCAGCAGGCCGAGTCGGTTGATCGTCATGATACACCTTGTACGGCCGAGATATGATGAGGGCATTAGCCTGCAAACGGAATTTTTGAGATATATTGAAGAACATGAGTAACATAGAAAGAGATTAAAGAGGTCGAGTCTGCTTACTGGAGGAGGAGATCGGAACAGGTTGAAGGGAGGAACCGGCATCTTGTGGCTGCGATCTACTGTTATTCCAGAGGAGAAAATCTTGTACATACGAGTGCACAAGGCCTGATAACTTAGAGCATCGCGGTCCTCCCAATTGGGGTCACTTTCACCTTCATACTTGAATGCTGACTTGGATCTCTCCTTGATGGGAGCCAGTCGGTTCTTGATAAAGTGCCGGGTAATTTGTTCTCCTTGGAGGCCTTTCTTCTTCATTTCAAGAATGTTAGCCAGGAGGTTATTCGCTTCTACCCAATCTTGGTTCTCCGGCATTGTGCTCCAGTTGGCTCTTTGGATGGGTGGAAGGCCGACGAAGTCGGGCAAATTGGGATGAGGGTTTGAGATATAGAACCAGTTTGCGTGCCAGCCCTTATTGGAGGATTTCAAGAGAAGAGAGAAGTAGTCTTTGCGGAGAGTCCCGTGGAGTTGAAAACCAGCCCCACCGACGACGCAGTGGTCGTCCTTGGTCGGGTGTGGCTTAACATAGAACATACGGCAAAATAGATTGAAATGGGGAAGGATGCCCAAGAAAGCTTCGCATACATGAATGAAGATAGCAATGTGGAGGATGGAATTGGGGTTCATGTGATAGATTTGGAGACCATAATATTCAAGAATACCACGGAAGAAATCGAAAGTGGGAAGACCAAATCCGCAATAGAAGAAAGAGGTGAAAACAACAATCTCACCGGTGTTCGGGGTAGGGAACTCCTCGCCGAACGCCGGGCGCCAGCCGATGATTTCTTTGGGTGGAAGAACTCCGTTCTTTACCATTTCCTGTAGGGTCGTCACCTTCACGTCTGAGGTCGCCCATTGGTCGAAAGGGATTTCTCTCTCTTCCGCCATGGATGCAGGGTGAGAGGAGCTGGATCTAGTACAGGGGATGGGGATTCTTTGAGGAGATGCTGGAGGCTAGATGCGGATGATGGAGTGCGGTAGAACTTGAGTTCTTGGATGGATGATTTTGAGCGAGCGCAGGTTCTCGGATTTCTCGGAGCGGGCTGGTGAACAGGAGCGCGAAAAGGGGAAAAATTTCGAGAAGATGAAGCGGCGGGGAAGACGCCGGCGCTTTAAGAAAAATTTTTAGGGTTTTGCTGGGTTTTCTCGTGTTTGGGCCGAGCCCATGAGAAACTTACGGTCCATATCACAGGTGTGGCTAGACTTGTGTCCTTGAGGACTTAAGCAGATTTGCCATGGCAATATGCGCGTGTCTTATTGCCCAATACCTTTAAAATCCTTTCATAACAGCAGTTACACAACTTGTTGAAGGTTGATACAATGCAATTTGGAAGGTGACAAATAGTAAGGTTTTTTATAGCTGTCCTGGTAACTTTTTTATAGGTTGCAGGAGCTGTTTGGTTTTTACAAAACATTTGATTTTATGATTATGTCAAGGCTTTTTTGCCACTTTGGTGTGCTCTTTTGATTAAGACCGATATTATGGGTGAAGCTATTTAATATTTTGGTCTTATTTTTCAAATGACTGATTGTGGTTACCGGATACCCTCACGGTTAGCTTATCCGACTTACCATAGGGGATAGGTTATGATTCATGATTATGTAAACCGGCTTATGGATTGGGTGTTACGTTACCATTGTATAAGGTAATGGCTCATAGTCTATAGTTGGTAAGATTGAGGAGTCCTACATAGAGTATGATAGGGTCACCGACTTGTAAGCCTGCCCTCCGAGATTATATAAGGAGGGTAGGACGCCCCTTGAGGGAGAGGGCGACAGAGATAATCATAGCAAGAGCATACGAGATAACCGAGATCAAGAGATCGTGAGATTAATAAATCACTCGGCGGATCAAATCCCCGAAACAGGAGTAGGGTATTACCTCTCGAAGAGAGGGCCTGAACCTGTCTAATTCCTTTTGCATACTAACCCATTGTGTTTGGCGCTTGACTGCTATCCCCAGATTGTTATTGCCGAAACCAAGTTTCGACAGAAACTAACTCTTATTCCTATTTAATAGATACAATTGTCTTATCCGAACTTAATTCCTAGTTGGCTCAAGTCCTTCTCCAAAGCCAACACGAAGCTCGTCTACCCGTACCGGCTCAATCGAGTCCGATTCAGGTTACCCATATCGGCTGCCCGAGTCCGATTCCATATCGGCCGATATAGTCCCAGCCGATGTGTTGTCTATTTTGGAAAACTCCTTTATTCCTTCAAATCCACCTCGGATCCAATCTCGATTGTTGGCATATCTTCACCAAATTTTTTTGTTAAGACCCACCTAGGTGTTCCGAGATTTCTGGGATCATGGGAACATTAGGTGTCTCACGAAAAGAAGTTGACCGTCCTGCCCCATGACCAGAAGTGGATGGTCGTGCAGAGGCTGAGGGGCGCGCTAAGGTGGACGGCCGAGAAGAGGTTAATGGCTGCTTCGGCATTGGCTCGAAAGTCCTACTTGACGTCTGATTATAGACGTCTGATGAATGTCGGCACAACGCGAGGCGCATGATTCACTTTTCTTTTATAAGGAGATATTCGACCATGGCCATAACATCATGATTTGTACACGCAATCTCAGCACGAAGCTTCTCCCATAAAGTTTTCACCTCCGTTACTAATTCCCCTACAATGTAGGTCTGCAAAGAAGGTAGCAATAAATTTTAAAAGTGCGTCCGCGTGAACAATGACACTCCGATATAAAAAAAATATTTCAATGCGAAGTAGCACCATCATGTGAGCTGGGGGTTCTATCTGCATGTCGTATATTTGTTCAAGGTTGGCCAATCCACGCTCATCAGGATCCTTGGGTGGAAGCAGCCAGATGCGAGTCTGCAATGAGTACCACACCATCTATTGTTCATAATTGTTGTGATCGCATGGCCTGTGACCACGCTTGTACCCAGGGGCCCATCCTTGAGTACATAGTTCGACAAAACCTATTATCTACTTGCCTCTTTTGCATTTAATGAAAATAATAGTCATGAACCGTTAGTTAAAAGTCACACTATTGGAGAACAGAAGTTGTATAGTGTTGTACAAAATGAACTTACGTGTGCACTTCTAGTGGAACCACAAGTCCAACAGGAATTGGGACTTGCTGGTATAGTCCCATTTGATGCATAACCCTATAAACACTGTACCCCTCCACGAGTATGCCGTACACTACCATCTTTTTTGTCATCTAGTACGATTCGTCGCAGAAGCATAAGATGCTTATTCCATTCGGTGTACGCACAGTCGCTTCTTCGTACGTGTACGGAGTCCACCGAACTTTGTTTTTCCTTAGTCGATCGAACGACTCGGTGAAATATTCGTACACGTTGTGCACCTGAATTCTCATCCATTGTGGCTGCACGATGAGGGAGGGAGGAATTAGTTATGTAGTATCAGGGCTTTGACATAATGATTCTGTGATACATGCATACGTACCGGTCCATAACACCAGCAAGTACCGAATGTAAGACGGTCATCTGGCATGTTGCTGAAATCTTTTTGATGCGCCATGGGGACGCTCATGTACGGTCGCCCAAAGGATAAGTGCATATACGACCACAGCATGACTAGAAGGGGCAACTCGTGAAAACCGCCTGTCATTGTCCTCTCTTCATACAGCCGTCGTAGAATCCATGGTACATGGCTGCAAGGACGGCTGATCCCCAGCTGAACTGTGGAAGTGACTCGATACTACCTTCCATGATTTTGCATGCAAAGGGGATTAGTCACGAATCCACCGTGTTGCCATGCGAGCCGATGAACATCACCCAACCAAACACCCAAAGCAGATAAGTATCCAGCTACAACGTCATTTGGTACTCCTCGACATCATCGGGCATGTATCGTATATGAGAAAATTACCTTTTGTTATAGAATATGTGCATGTGAATGGAATACGACTTTATATAAATACAATCCCTAACTTCTAACTGTGACAACCACTTCAATGTGGGATCGTGCATTTCTTTGCGTGAGAAAAAAATTTTTCTTCATCATCATCGGTATCATCGGTCGAGTATGCAGGTAAAATACAGGTGTAGCGTGATACGATATCGTCCCTCCAATCTTCTGGAGGGTCTGAAAGTACAATTGCCTGTCTAGCAATGGGCAGCCCGATGAGCATAGACACATCCTGCAATGTAATGGTCATCTCTCCACCTGGTAGATGAATTGTCGATGTTTTGGCGTCTGATGTTACGACCGTCATCTGGTGACTTATTTTTCTCTCGTGCTTCTCTAGTGTTGTAGTGCATTCTTGCCTGTCATATCTTTATGAAGCTAAGAAGACCTGCAGCTGACAACCTATGAAAAACAAGTAATGCGATAAGTAAATGTTATAGTCAATTACCATGATTTAGTCAACTGTAACACTTTATGCACCTTGGTATCCATCGATCATCAGCGGTACGAGGACAGCTAGATCAGAGCAACAAAGTCCATTAGAAATCTTTCTTGCCCGATGTCGTGCATCGATCTCTCTACTAAGTAACGGGTATTGCCAATCCCCAGCCATATCTGCATGTACTTCAAGTAGCATAAATTAGAAATCATAAAATATATGTATGAACGAGTACATACTTCATAAATAAAAGAATATATTTTTTTGCAAGTACAAATACAAACTTGTTCACACCTTATAAAAAGATATTACAACATTACCACACCAAAGGCAATATTACACATACTTCATTAAGCCTATATTACAAACTTGTTGTAGTAAAAAAATAAACTAATACGAACTTGGTAAAGCAAAGATTATAACATTGTGCCACTACAAATTCAAACACATACGGTGTGACACGCAACAAATGTAAGTGGTAAATGATAACTACTACAAGTTTCCTTCCTCCCTATCGTGAGTCAACCGAGCCCCCCTTCTGTTCCTCCTCGCTTGCTGTTGCAACGATTCCATGGCTAATGTTGTGCCCTCCTTGTTCTTATTGCAATCTCTAGTGCAATGTCCATACTCTAGGAAGTCCTCACATCACCTCACTGGCCCACCCGCTTCGAACTCATCCATATCATTTTTTATGCCTCGTGTTTGTATTCTGCCCTTACCACCCTTCAGCGAATCCAAGTCTGGCACATAGATTGTACGGTCACCCCCATTTCGACTAGGTATTGAAGGGACCGAAACCCGACAATGTCAGCACTCCATGCATTGAGTACTCTATCCTTTAGGTAGAACGGCGACAGGTATGATGTTGTATCGAGTTTAATTTTCGTGCACGCGGCCTGGAGATGGCTACATGGCTTGTGAAGAACCTTCGGCTTATTGCATGAGCACGAACATGTGTTATCACACTCGTTTCCTGGAGTAACTTCGTGAGTTATGACCCCAGTTGAAGCTCCAAATCCCCTTTAGTGCGATAGGTGACTTCCCACCTTCGTCTCACATTGCTAGTGGTAATGACCGTGTGAAATATTGCCTTCTTATCCTTCTCTTGCAGATACTTGGCCATCTTTCTACAAAAAGGTGTTTGTGCGTTAGACAATTGTTGCAGTGTCGTCGCATGCCTCGTCCTCATCCACATCATTGTCCTGTGCATAATGCCTTCAAGAATAGCAGTTAGAGGTAGAGACCTTAGTTTGCGAAGAACTACATTGGATGCCTCAACAAGATTAGTTATCATTATGCCATACCTTGCCCCATTAGTGTCATGTAGGAGTGCCCACTTCTCATATGGTTCTGCCTCAATCCAATGTATAAAGCATTTGATGTTCCTTGCCAACCTACGCTTCTTTTCATTCGATAGAATAAGATTGTCCATTGGTTCCAGGGCCACCGGGACATGTTGTTCCTGAGGGTTGGTGCTACTCTGCTTTGACCGCAGATGTGCTCTTGTCCTCTCGTCTAGTTATTTCCAAAGCTCGTCAAAATTTGTTGACTGATTCGTCTTGCACAACCGCTTGAACATGTTCATTTGCCGCTTGCTTTTGAACTGTTAAAAAAAATTGGCCCCCATGTGCCGTATGCACCATCGACTATGCATGTCAGGCCTACAGTATGCACCATCGGCATCCTCCTATAGCTCTTTTATTGCCTTCAACAAACTGGCATTCCAGTCATGAATGATGCAGATTGATGTGCGTTGTGGCACCTCTCCCCACTTTAAATGTTGCAAGAACCACAACCAGCTTTTGTAGTTCTCGCTTTCAATGAAAGTAAATGCTAATGGAATTATCTGGTTATTTGCGTACGCACCAACAGCTGTTGATATCTACCCTCGGTACTTCCTAGTGAGGAAAGTACCGTTGACGCAAAGCACCGGCCTCGAATAATGGAACACATGAATGCATGCTCTGCATGAGAAGAATGCCCGTTCCATCACAAGATAATTAGGAGGCCAAATTGACTCTCTATCCTTCACAGCAACATTGGTCCTTGGGTTCCTGCTCTTTAGAATGTCGAGCATTTGTGGCAATATGTCATACGTTGCCTCAAATGCCCCATACCTTTTCTCCATCGCCTTCTGCTTCGCCCTCCATGCCTTGTGGTAACTAATTGTGTACTGTTCACCCTTCTCCACCTGGTTTATTATGTGACGCACAGGCAAGTCATCGCCTTCAATAATTTCCTTGTAGTACTTGTTTGCGATGTATGCCGCAGTCAGGTTACAATAGGAGGCCCTAGTGTTCTGAAGCACACAGGAGTCTTCCTGTAGTTTTGAAACGATGCAATGTGACTCGTACTTTGCCACGTAACCATGAACCCAAAAGGTGCAACCTTCCATTTCACAGACGACCATGTACTTAGTCTACAACTTGAATGACCAGGACTTCACTGCATCCTGCAAACCGGTCTTGTCCCGGAACATTCCTCCCAGATTGATTGGCCCCTAACCATAATACCACATTGAATCATGGTAGGAGTTCTCTCCAATATAATCTGGGTCTTCAAGGTTCCACGAAGTAGGCATAGGCGGGTCCTCTCCTTCTTCATCTTTAGCATTGTTTTCTTCACCGGCGAGGTTGTCCTCATCTTCACGAGCATGTCGGTCCACCCTCTCAATTTCTTGAACTACAGCAGGTACCTCCTCCCTATCGTCGGCTTTACTAGTAGGATGTCAGTCGACCACTTCATTTCCTTCTATGGATAGGTTCTGAATGTTAGAACCGACATCGCTGTAACGATGTTCTTGCACAACTTCGTTGGGTGCGTGTGAATGAGACCCCAGCTATTCATGGTTGTTGGACTACCCCGACGCACTCTCTGTCGAAACTCTTCCTTGTCATGCGACATACCTGCACCAGCATGACATATTCTCCCTATCGCCTACAGCCTGCAAGCCAATCTTGCTAGGCCTTACTCCGTGTTACATTTTTTAGCTCCCATTTCATGTTGTTTGCTGAATGGCTTCACAAAACCGTCACATTAACACTATAGACACCCGGATCTATTGAAAATATGCACGTCAACCAGTACCACACTTCGGGCATGGTAAGGCTATCGGAATGTGGATGATATAGTGTGCACTACCTAAAGTTGCTTAAATCGACACCACTTTTATTTTCCATAATTTATCCTTCACTAAGATAAACTCTAAATGCTGACATTCCTGCCAATGCACACAATATCGAGGACTCCATAAGAAAGTCCTACAGAAACATTAACTACTTGTACAGTCACGGATAGTACAACAACGCGTACACGTGTCAAATTATTTTACTCTCACTGTAAATATTTTTTGTTTTCTTTCTATAATAACACATATTTTGTTATGTTCTCCTTTTTTTCTAAATGGTACCGTAAGCAGTGTCATTCTCATCGTATAAAACATTCGATTACAACCTATGTGGTATATGCAAGTTTGTGCATCCATATAACAAACACTTCAGTATATTACAACACCACAAAAACTAAAAATTAAATTCAGTACAGACCATAAATTAATTAAGTTCAAATTATTTACATTACCAAATTAATTAAAAATTAATTGCACCATCATTAATTATTTAATTACAAATAGATTACAATACCAAGTTAACTATAACTATCAATTATTAGTTACAGAACGCCATTAACAAAAAAACTAATTACAGCACCATAAATTTAATTAACACAAATTAAATAAATTACCAAAATAATTATAACTATCAATTAATGGAAGTACAAAATAATTTAAAATTTTAGTTACAGCACATACCATATCCTACTAAATATAAATATTGAGACAAAATATTTACCTTCTACTATGCGGTCTCACCTACTCCTTTTTAACTAACTTGTTCCCAGCCTCAAAGTTTATCACACTGCATAATTCATATGTTTTAAGTACCAAATTAATTATAAATATACTCTCATCTCCTCCCTCATACTCTCATCTCCTCTCCTCCCCCCACTTCACCTTTCCTCCACTTCACTGGCTGACGAAGGCACTGGCACCATCGGGCGCTCTAGCAGGTGATGAACGCGGCGGAGGCATCAGTGGCTCCCTCGTGCGGGCAAAGAAGCAGCGACGGCGGCTTCATCGGGGCTCGCGACAGTGAGATCACTAGCACGGGATCGGTTATCTCTAACGGGCTTCAAGTGTCATCTCTAACGGGTAGGACCCCCGTCACTAAGCAAAGGTCAGTGATGTGGGAAAATATCTCAATCGGGCACCAGGCCGTCACAGATAGACATTATCTCAATCGGGCCTAACAATGTAGCCTGCCACAGATAAGATTGACGAAGCAATACAAGTCTAACTAGGTTAGGTAGGAGCCCGTCACGGATGACTAATCTCAATCGGGCAAACTACTAAGCCCGTCACCGATGACTAACCATCTCTAACGGGCCATTCAGAACAGCCCCTCACCGATAGATTTGACCCACCTGTTGAGTCAAAATAGTCCTGATTTGGATGACTTATCTCTATCGGGCTTAAATTAGAAGCCCGTCAGTGATGACTATATCCCTATTGTTCTTTGTTTGGAGCCCGTCATGGATGAATATCTCTTTTGGGCATTATTAAAATGCCCGTCAGGGATGAGTATGTCAGCAAAAAAAATAAAATTTGTTTTTTTGGCTAGCCTCAGGCCTTTGCTAGTCATGCCCGCTGCAAAAATGATAGAAGCATATATGTATAGTCCCATTTGCAGCAACCCCATTCCCAACATAATCACATATTCCATCACATATTCAGTCAATATTTCAGTCCAATCACATATTCCATCACAGCACACCCAATTCACAAAATCAAACTTATATACATTCACATCCACAGACCCATTCACATATATAAGTCATTCACATCCTTTTTTGCTATCCAAACCGCCGACTTGCATCAAAACCTGTAAAACTGAGTTATAAATTGGAACAAGTTTATTTGTAATTAGAAATGCAAATATATACAGAACATCGCGCAGAATTGTATTACAAAGAATATTTACATAAAGCAAATGTTTATCGCAAGCATTGCAAATGTTCAACCATTCAGAGACGAGCTAGCTACGACTTGACTCTAAACATTCCTTTGGGTGACAAGAGATCATCTATTGTGAATTGTGCTATCTCCTCTCTAATCATATCGAAGTTGTTTTTCGGAATCATTGAAAGTTTTTCCTGCATGTGAGGTGCCAAGTTAGTTTACGTACTTGGAAAGTTAGTCTACATGTAGTATGAATCATGCTATCTCCTCTCTAATGTATATAAACAATTGAAGCACACACCTCAAGGTCGAGCAATGTCACCTTGTCTGCGAGGCTCCTCATGTTATGGCAGACGTGGAACCCACACTGGTCGCCAACTTGTTGACGTATTGGGAAGTCTTTTTTGTGACCGAGTGTGGGATGCCCTTCCTTTTGTCTCCCACCTTTTGCCACGTATTGGTCCCAGGCATCGTTCAAGGTAGCTTCTATCGCCGACCAATCGTATATGTCTTTTTTGATATTGGATTAAGGTAGTATACCAAACTCCACTTCGACACTATGACCAGAAGAATCCAATGACGACTGCGGCATTAATAAATTGCAAGTTAAATACTAAAGCTATACGCGTCGCACATTTGATTCTAAGTAGGGTACACGCTTACTGTTCAGAGTAGGCACACATAATGAAGTCCTTGTATTGACGGGACCATAAGCAATCCTTGATATATTTGTGGAGATTATGGGTACCGGATATCCTCACGGCTAGCTTATCCGACTTACCATAGGGGATAGGTTATGGCTCATGATTATGTAAACCGGCTTATGGCTTGGGTGTTACGTTACCATGGAGATAAGGTAACGGCTCATAGTCCATAGTTGGTAAGATTGAGGTGTCCTACATAGAGTACGTTAGGGTCTCCGACTTGTAAGCCTACCCTCCGGGACTATATAAGGAGGGTAGGGCGTCCCTTGAGGGGCAGAAGACATACGCACGCACAAGCGCACAGATTCTCGAGAGCACAGATTGAAAGAGATCAACAGATCAATAAACCACTCGGCGGATTGAATCCCCGAAATAGGAGTAGAGTATTACCTCTCGAAGAGAGGGCCTGAACGTGTCTAATTTCTTCTGCATACTAACCCATCGTGTTTGGCGCTTGACTGCTACCCCCAGATTCTTATTGCCAAAACCATGTTTCGACAGTTGGCGCGCCAGGTAGGGGCAGTGCATCAAGATTTCTTCATCTCGCCGACAAGCGTGATGGGATCTACATCAGGCTTCGATGACTTCGTCTTCGCCCCTGGGCAGGCGTTTCACTTCGGCAGCCTCGACTTCATCACCGACAAATTCGGTAAGCTCTCTCTTCTCGACTCGGATTCGGACCAGTCGGGAAGGGAAAACCCCTCGGTGCCGTTCGGGTTACCAGACAACGCTAAGATCTACTATAACCATCTATCTTCCGGGTTGGATCTGATCCACTCGGGAGAATGTTTTTCAACATCTTCATGCTGCAATCCAGGCGCGAGGGAAGTGGCAGTCATACTCAAACGACTCGGGTCGTACTCATCTACGGACCTCGACGAACACCTTAGCTCCACTGACTTCGACGACCTCTACGACATCTCCACGGACGACATCGACAGCTTCGACTTGTATAAAGACTACTACGATCGCTTATGGTAGAAGTAGCTGAGATCGACTCGGCCATGGCCCGGAGGATCGCGGAGGAGGAACGAGCCAAGCTTGAGCAAGAGCGCAAGCGGGCGGAGGAAGAACGAGCCAAGCTGGAGCAGGAGCGCAAGCGCGTGGAGGAGGAGAACAAGCGCAAGGAGGAGGAGATCAAACGAAAAAAAAGAAGCTGATAAGAGGAAGTGAGACTTGAGGGCGACTGGGCGCTCCGCCCGCGAGGGTATATTACAGATGCGAGTCGATAACGCTAACATCTTCCAGATGCCTCAACAAAACACCGTCGCTGCTCTCACCCTCATTGACACCGTCATCGAAGCGGCACCCGCGGCGGTAACACCACTCCTGGACAAGATCAAGACTATCGTTGCGGCTACGGCCAAAGGCCCTCCATCCAGTTCCATGCGAAAACCCACCGAGTCAGTCGCCGAAACACTTGACAGAAGCCGCCTGCCACCGCTCCGGTCCAGAGACTACAAGAGGCCCGAGTAGAGCAAGACACCCGTCAAGTCCAAGGACCCCCCCCCCCCCCCCCCCCCACCCCCCNCCCCCCCCCGCAACACAGCATGGAGGCCCCGAGAGCAATCGGCCGACTCTCATGAGAGAGGTCATGGCCGACCACCCGTCCATGATCGAATTCGTCGCAGCTACAACTCCAACCACCCAAGCAACTCCCTGAGGCCCCTGCCGAGTGACTTGAGGGAGGACCTCGACCGGCATCATCGGGAGCGAGAGAGACACTCCTATGAAGATCGACGGAAATCTCCCGACAACTACGACGATGGAGTACCTGCGTTCACTCGGGACCTGCGTCGAGTGGATTGGCCGAGTGGTTTTAAGCCCACTGGGATCGACAAGTACGACGGGAAAACTGACCCCGAGTCATGGCTGACCATGTACACCATCGCCATCCGCATAGCAGGGGGAGATAGCAAGGCCATGGCTACCTACGTGCTCGTTGCTCTCGCCGACTCAGCCAGGAACTGGCTCACGAGTTTGCCAAGAGGCTCAATTGACTCGTGGAGTGAGCTTCGGAACTACTTCATCGCCAATTTCTAGGGTACTTTTGAAAGGCCCGGAACCCACTTCGATCTCTACAACGTCATCCAGAAGCCAGACAAATAGCTAAAAGACTACATCCGGCGCTTTTTGGAAAAACGCAACAAGATCCCCAACATCACTGACGACGTCATTATGGCCGCGTTCCAGGCAGGCGTCCGTGACGAGTTGCTGATCGGCAAATTTGGGCGCAAGCCACCGAAGACGGTCAAGCAGATGTTCGAGACAGCAAACTCTTCCGCCAAATCCGACGATGCAATCAAGACCTCACGACAAGACAAGCACGACAAGAAGGACGACAAGCCATGCGGAAGCAGCTGGCGTCCTAAGAAGAACAACGGCAACAATAGCAATAATGGCCTAAAAGATCGCAAGCGTAAGCCCGAGAATCTGGTCGCCACCACGTCGAACTACCAACAACAGCGTCCCCAAGTCACCGCCTACGACAAGATAATGAATGCTCAGCGCACGAATCACCCAAATCACAAGCACGCAGCCAAGGATTGTTTCATCTACAAGCAGTTCGCGGAGCAATACGCATCTCAACTATGCCAGAAGCCGGCTGATGAAGCCGGCACATCGGGAACCAAGAGGAACGACCCGGCTGGCAGCTCAAAGCCCTTCCAAGACCCCGTGGGTGAGCTAAACCATATCTTCGGAGGACCGCTGGCGTACGAGTCCAAGAGGAAGCAGAAGCTGACCGACAGAGAAGTCAATGCAGCACAACCCGAAGTCCCACACTACCTACAATGGTCGGAGGTGGCAATCACGTTCAACCGCTCGGATCACCCTGACCGAGTGGTTCACCCGGGGCGGTATCCCCTGGTACTAGACCCGGTGGTTCGCAACATCAAGCTCAAGCGCATCCTCATCGATGGCGGGAGTGCCCTCAACATTCTTTTTGCCAAGACGCTAGACGAAATGCAGATTCTGATAACAGAGCTGAAGCCTAGCTCAGCCCCCTTCCAGGGAGTTATCCCAGGGCTATCATCTACGCCACTCGGGCATATCACCCTTCCAGTTACCTTTCGAGTTTGGGAGAATTTCCGAACAGAGAATATCACTTTTGAGGTTGCCGACTTTGAGGCGGCTTACCATGCAATCATCGGAAGATCGGTGCTCGCCAAGTTCATGGCGGTACCACACTACACTTATCTCATCATGAAGATGCTCGGGCCACACGGAGTTATCACCTTGAGTAGCGACTTCAGGCAAGCCTTCACCTGCGACAAGGAAAGTTGTGACATGACCCAAACTTGCGAGAGATTACTTGGCCAACAAGAAGTCCGATTGGCTGCATCGACATCTGGAGAAGGCAAGATCCCTGCAAAGAAGATAGCCAAGTCGGGAGAAGGCGACGCCAAGACGAAGAAAATTCCCCTTGACCCCTCTGATCCTTCTAAAACTGCTGTAATAGGCGCGGAGTTAGACCCCAAATAGGAAAGCGCGCTCGTCACCTTCCTTCAAAACAATAAAGATATTTTTGCTTGGAAACCATCTAATATACCGGGTATTCCTAGGGAGGTGATCGAGCACTCATTAAATGTCAAAGATGATGCAAAACCTATAAAACAACGACTCCGCCGCTTCGCTCAAAATCGAAAAGACGCCATCAAGGAGGAACTCGCCAAGCTCTTGGCCGCCGGGTTCATCAAAGAGGTTTACCATCCTGACTGGTTAGCCAACCCGGTCCTCGTTCGTAAGAAGACAGGACAATGGCACATGTGCGTAGACTACACCTTTGGATTGCCCCGTATTGATCAAGTCGTCGATTCAACGGCTGGCTGTGAGCTTCTGAGCTTCTTGGATTGTTACTCGGGTTACCACCAGATCAGCCTGAAGGAGTCCGGCTGCCTGAAGACCTCATTTATTACCCCGTTTGGAGCCTATTGCTACATCATGACGCCCTTCGGCTTGAAGAACGCCGGAGCCACTTATCAGCGCATGATTCAGAAATGCCTTCAGACTCAAATCGGGAGGAACGTGGAAGCCTACGTCGACGATGTCGTCATCAAGACCAAGCATAGGGAAGACCTGATCGCCGACTTAGAAGATACCTTCGCAAATATTCGGGCCTTCAGAATGAAGTTGAACCCGGAGAAGTGCACTTTTGTTGTACCGTCTGGCAAGCTGCTTGGCTTTATGGTGTCTTATCGCGACAAAGAAGCAAATCTAGAAAAAATCAACGCTATTCGGAACATGAAGCCCCCGAGTACCCAGAAAGATGTCCAGAAGCTCACATGTTGCATGGCGGCACTAAGCCGATTTGTTTCCAGACTTGGCGAACGAGGTATGCCTTTTTTAAGCTTGTTGAAGAAGACGGACGAATTCCAGTGGACCACCGAGGCCCAGAAAGCTTTTGAAGACTTCAAGGAGTTCCTCACAACGCCACCCGTGCTAGCTTCGCCTCACCCTCAAGAACCCCTGTTGCTCTACGTTTCTGCAACTCACCAAGTGGTCAACACGGTCTTGGTCGTCGAACGTGAAGAGGAGGGACGAACTCAGAAGGTTCAAAGGCCGATCTACTTTGTTAGCGAGGTGCTGGCAGGAGCCAAAACCCGCTACCCTTAGGTACAAAAACTGTTATATGGAGTTCTGATTACTTCTAGGAAGCTTGCCCATTATTTTCAGGGTCACTCGATCACTGTGGTTACTTCCTTTCTACTCGGCGATGTCATCCATAACCGGGAGGTTACTGGGCGCATTGCGAAGTGGGCTCTTGAGCTGATGCCGCTGGACATTACTTTCAAGGCGAGGATGTCAATAAAGTCTCAGGTCCTGGCGGACTTCGTGGCCGAGTGGACCGAGCGACAGGAAGATGTACCCAGGGAGGAGCTGCACTACTGGACCATGCACTTCGACGGATCTAAAAGAGTCACCGGCCTGGGAGCGGGAGTCATGCTGATTTCCCCGACTAGGGAGAAGCTACGGTATGTTCTTCATATTCACTTCCCGGCTTCGCACAACATCGCCAAGTATGAAGCCTTGCTTCATGGCCTGCGAATTGCTGTGTCACTTGGCATACGACGGTTGATTGTACGAGGAGATTCCCAGCTGGTGTTTAACCAAGTAATGAAAGATTGGTCCTGCTTGAACAATACCATGGAGGCTTATCGACAAGAAGTTCGCAAACTTGAGGACAAGTTTGATGGACTAGAGTTATCTCATGTCTTGAGACATAATAATGAAGCAGCAGACGAGTTGGCGCAGTTTGGGTCCAAACGAGAAGCCGCCCCGACTGACGTTTTCGTGGAGCATCTCTACGAGCCAACTGTCGCTGAGAGATCACTTCCCAATAAAGAAGCTATAGACCAGGTTGCCATGCTCGACGCCGACTGGAGGACGCCAATTGTCAAGTTTTTAACTCAGCAAGAGCTGCCGGAAGACCGAGACGATGCAGAGCAAGTCCGACATCGCAGCCAAGGTTACGCATGGTTGATTCGGAACTATTCAAAAGAAGCCCTTCTGGAATGTTAATGAGATGCGTCATGCCTGAGGAGGGACGACAATTGTTGCACGATATCCACTCGGGTATATGCGGCAGTCATGCAGCGGCGCGTACTCTGGTGGGCAAGGCTTGCAGACAAGGTTTCTTCTGGCTCACGGCAGTCTCTGACGCCAACAATGTAGTCCGCACGTGCGAGGGTTGTTAGTTCTTCGCCCGGCAAAGCCATGTTCCAGCCCAAGATTTACAAACAATTCCTTTATCCTGGCCTTTCGCCGTATGGGGCTTGGACATGGTTGGTCCTTTCAAGAAGGCTCCGAGAGGATTCACGCATCTGTTCGTCGCAATTGATAAGTTTTCCAAGTGGATTGAGGCTAAGCCGGTTGCTACAATAACTACGGACAAGGCACGAGATTTTATTCTAAACATTGTGCAACGGTTTGGTGTACCGAGAAGAATCATAACCGATAACGAGACTCAGTTCACTGGAGGTGTTTTCAAGGAATTTTGCAAAGATTTTGGAATTAAGATTTGCTATTCATCGGTGGCACACCCTAGAAGCAACGGACAAGTCGAACGTGCCAATGGTATGGCTCTACAAGGCATCAAGGCCCGAGTGTTTGATAGATTACGACCGTATGCTGGAAGATGGGTTCAAGAGCTACCTTCGGTATTGTGGTCACTACGGACTACACCTACTCGGGCTACCGGCCAATCTCCTTTCTTCTTGGTTTATGGAGGTGAAGCAATGTTGCCGAGTGAGATGGAGCACGAATCTCTTCGAGTTCGCAGTTTCAACGATGAACGCTATGATCAAGATAGAGTTGACGACTTAACCCGACTGGAGGAAGCTCGTGAGGCTGCATTGGTCCAGTCGGCAAAGTACCTCCAAGGACTTCGACGCTACCATACTCGTAACGTTTGGTCACGAGCTTTTATTATTGGCGACATGATTCTACGGAAAATTCAGACCACAAAAGACAGACACAAGTTATCTCCGCTGTGGGAAGGACCCTACATAATCGCTGAGGTTACTCGGCCAGGAGCATATCACTTGAAGCGTGAAGACAGGACCATGGTGGAGAACTCTTGGAACATTGAGCACCTTCGTCGATATTATGCTTGAGCCTTTTTTGGCTTTATGTTCTTCTCGACTGCCAACTTTAAGCAAGATGACTTCTTAAGTTGACCGTCGGGGGCTATATATATATCAATAAAGTATGATTTTCTTTTCATTGACAACTTGTTCATATTTGGTTTGTCATTGCTTAGTGCTTTGGTCTGAGTCTAGGCTCATGTATTGACATGAGAATTTTTTCAAAGATTTCATCGAGCCTAGGCTTGGTGGCAGTCGGACGAAAATTCTTAAGAAATTATATATGAAGACTCGGATCAGGGCATTAGCATAAATTAAGCTAAATATTTACAAGTCAATATTACAACAAGTTGCATACATCAAGGCAACTACCTCTGGAAGTTTTCGGCTACATCTGCGACTACTTTTTTCGCCGACTCCTGTGCTTCATTTATGAGTTCCAGGACTCGTTCATCAGTAGTGCCGTGGGCGAAACCATCTCCTACAAAGTTCACATCTATCCGAGGATAGAGTGATTTCGTTTGCGCAAGAGCGAAGCTTGCACTCATGACGGCAGCATCTGCGATATTTTCCATATATTTTGCCGGCGCCGCCCTGATCTTGTCGAAGACTTCAACGGCATCCAATGAGCTCGTCCCGAGTCCGTTTCTGTGCAGTGCTGACAAGATTCGAGCAGCAGCATTGGCAATGTCATCCCTTACACTTTCAGCCCTTCGGACTCTCTCGGCGAAGACATTAAATTGTACTTGGGACTTTACCTTATTAGCTACAAGATCGATACGATTCAGATCACATCAATAGTCAAAGGCCAGGAAAATTAAGAAGCATGAGCTTCATAGGTTACCTTCGATTTCTTCCAGGGCTTTCTCCTTATCAGACTCAAGCTTGGCTTTATCAGTCTCTGCCTTTTCTAACTGGGCCTTGAGGGAAGTGACTTCAGATAGATTGGCTATGACATGAAGACTTGTAAACGTCAGAATCAGAAAGATACACAAAGACAGAGCGGGGACAAGATGGTTTAACTTACCTCCGATTGAACCGCGGAGTTCCAGGTTTGCGTCTCGGAGCCTTGCAATTTCTTCCCGCAAGACGGCCTCTCGAGTTGCAGCCTCTTCTCTGGCGGCCTTGAGGTCCTGGTGGACATTCTCCAGAGAGTTCAGATGGGGAACCAGTTTCTCGAGGGTGTCTGACTTGGCTATTGACCGGTGGTATATTCTCTGCACGTAAGATTCAAAGCTGGTCAGTTATCTAGGTTTGTGAGAATAAGACATAGAAGAATTACACATACATTCATCAGCCGGGTCGCGTCATTGAGGCTAGCCACGAGCATGTGTGTTCTTCGTCTTCTTTTTGTTTGTTTAAGACAATGCCCTGCTTCATGCCTTCGGCATCGCGCCATTCGATCTTTATAGGTGGGATCGAGTCCACTGAAGCTTTCAGTCGAGCGATCTCCTCCTCTTCGGTTGATTGGTTTGGATAAAATGAATGAAGATAGAAGTAAAAAGCTTATTAAAGACAAGAGTCTGGAGACTATATTGAAGTTACCTGTTCTTGGAGCCGGGTCCTCAATTGGTGCTTCTTCACTATGTGAGCCCTACAGATCTTCGGCCGACTGGTTTCCAGCCGGGATATCTTGGCTGGTAGGGGGGGTTCTACTTCGGTAGCATGTTTATTCGGGGGCTCCATCTCGGGAGCATCCTCCGTCGTGGGGCTCGTTTCTACTATGGGAGCGGCAGTAGGCTTGCTTTCACTGAAGCGTGCCTCCACCCGAGTCTCCACTTGTAACAACTTCTCATCGAACTCTTCTCGAAGCTCGTTTCTAATCTCGTCCCGAAGTTGTTCCTTAAGGCGTGCATCTTTCTGTGCCTTTGAAAGCTTGTGCTTCCTATACTACCACATGTATTGGGGAAACCCAAGCTTCCATGGAACATTGGAGCCAATGCCCCTTGTCCGTCCACGGTGTTCTTTGGTTTCCAACACTTTCGTGAGGATGTCATCCTTGTGTCTTTGTGAGTAGACCACTTGGGAGGCCTGTCTCTCAGCAGTCAGGTCGACCTGTGGTACAGTTAGGACGAATTAAAACAAGAGTACAATACAACCTAACAAAACATACTCTACGTGTTGTACTTACGGTTTTCTGGTACACTGCTTGATCTTCGGGATTTGGGAACGTAAGTGTTCCATCACTATTCTTCTTCACCCTTACCCTTGCCCAGTTCCTTGCTCGGGTGATCGGGATATCACCAAGAACTGGCGGCCTGTTAGATTCTGCAGCAGCTTCATCCTCCTCGACCCATTCCTGAAGCTTCCCAGCGTAGCCTCCGGTGCCAAGCCGGTGCGGGTGAAGATTTTTTGCCTGCAACTCCCTATAGGCCTCACTTTTTGCCCGAGACTCAGGGGTTGATTTTGCGGCATGGAACTCTTCTCACACGACCCGGGAGATGAACAGGTACCTCCCAAATGGTTCTGGCTGGGCGGGGTTGAGGACGTAATCGGTGACCAGTGTGGTTTTGAAATTTTTCCACAAGTTGCCCATCTTGCGGATAGCCTGCTGCTTGAGTCTTGCCTCGGCCTCTGAGGGGTATTCGAAGCTTTCCCTGAACTGCTTCTAGGCCTCATCTTTTTCTTCCTGTGGGACTAGATCGATGTGGTCCTTCAAAATGGTGAAGTTTCGCCTCCCTAGGACTCCGCATATCGTTGAGAACTTTTTGACAGCTTTTGCAGGAGCCGTCAGAAATCCTAAATCGTCCACCTCTGTTATGGTGTATACTTCCTTAGGAATTTTATTCTGTGTCCTAGGAGTCTGGCTCGATGTTGTCCCACTAGTAGTCGCTGACATGGGTTCACCTTGCTGCGACATTTTCTATATAACTGTTGTACGGCAAGAAAGTTAAAAAAATGTGTACTACACATGTATATCTTGATTAATGTGACAAATAAACCGTATATTACATCTCCCTCAAGAACTCTCCACCATTGTAGTATACAATGTCGACGTGACATTAACAAGAGGCTAAGAATTCAAACACGCGGGAAGTTCTCACTGGGTAGCTCTAACTTAATTTTGGCATAATTTTATCTTTACATTTAATCCCATGATTTGATGTGGCGAGGAGACATGGGCACATGGGTACGAAACTTAATATAAAAAAATATTTAGAATCACTTCTAAATATTTAGAATTCTATACTAATTCATGGAAAAGTTCATACAAATTTTACACTAATTCATGGAAATTTCATACTAAATTCATACAAATTTAGTATGAATTCATACTAAATTTATTCCAATTTAATACTAATTCATACTAAATTCATTCCAATAAAATACTAATTCATACTAATTCATACAAATTTGACACTAAATTCATACAAATTTTATACAAATTTATACTAAATTCATACAAATTTAATACTAATTCATACTAAATTCATACTAAATTTATACTAAGTCATGGAAAAGTTCGTACACTAATTCATACTAATTTTATACTAATTTCATACTAATTTTATACTAATTCATACACTAATTCATACTAATTTCATACCAGCGGCGGTTGGTGAGGCGGCGGTGGTGTTGAGGAGGAGGACAGCGACGACGAGGAGGCATCGGCGGTGAGGAGGAGGCGTCGGCGTCAAGGAGTAGGACGGCGGCGTCGAGGAGCAGGACGGCGGCGGCGAGGAGGCGGCGGCGGCATCAAGGAGGAGGCGGCAGTGGCCGGTGAGGAGGCACTTGGAGGGAGGAGGCGGCGGCGTGAAGGCGTCAGGACAGAGAGTGGGAGTGAGAGTGAGAGTGAGAGTGAGATCTGGATCTAGAGAAAACCTAGTCATGGGTCATCACCATCAGGCACAAGTACTATGCCCGGTGTAGATGAAACACATCCGTGACGGGCACAAGTACAACGCCCGATACGGATGAAGCACATCCGTGACGAGCACAACTGACATGCCCGATAGAGATTGCGTCATCTCTGATGGGCATAGGCTATATGCCCGATAGAGATGAGCTCATCCCACTACATAATTAAAGTATTCCTTACTAATTGTATTTAAAAACGATATTTAAGTTATAAAAATCATTTATAATTAACTGATATTTATAATCATTTACAAAATTATTTAAATGTATTTAAAAAAGATATTTAAAATTGCTATTACATTTGATTTATCACATATAAATAACAAATCACTTTTTTAAATAGTGAAAATTTGCTATTAAATTTTAAAAATCACATGTAATTAAAATATGCCTTGTTAAAATAGTATAAAATTGTTATAAAATTATAATAGTCACGTGTAATTAACAAATGCCCTATTAAACATGGTTTAAGTTACTGGAATGGCTTGAAACAAAATATTTCATTACTTATAACAATTTGCAAATTACAAAGACTTCATTTACAAGGATATGCCTTCCGAATGGTCTGAACGAGCGTATGCCACATCGTCTTTGGGATCATCTTCAAGGGTGATCTGAGGTGTCACATGAAGATTCTGGTTGTTTTCTTCTTCATCAACGACGTTGTCAACCCCAACAATTCTTCGCTTGCCATCCCTAACGACGTGCAACTTCTTGTTTGCGAGTTCTTTTATGTAGAAAATCTGCTCGACCTGCTTCGCTAGGACGAATGGTTCGTCGGCGTATCCAACCTTGGCCAGGTCCACTAAAGTGAATCATTCCTTGTCGACTTTGACACCAGTGCGAATATTCACCCAACTGCAACGAAACAAAGGGACTTTGAAGTTCATGTAGTTCAGCTCCCAGATCTGCTCTATGCGACCATAGTATGTATTCGATCCAGCTTGATCCTGATATGCATCTATATGGACTCCACTGTTTTGAATTGTGCTTTTCTCATCTTGTGTGACGGTGTAAAATGTGTGCCCATTGATATCGTACCCTTGCCATGTGTCAACATCCCAACATAGGCCCCTTACCAACCTGCGAACTGTCTCGCTTGGGTCATTGCTCGATCGTGCGATATGATTCTTGAACCAATCGTTGAAGCGAGTACTGTGTTCTCTGTTGATCCACATATCTGATCGACCCATGTTCTCCTGTCGGACCTTCACTAAATGCTCCTCAAAGTATGGGGTTACTTCAGCCATATGTTGCAGCACAGCGAAATGAGCCTGCGCATAGGAAGTTTGATCGGGAACAAATCTTTTTCTGCCTGTTGTGCCAACACCTGCCAACCTACCTTCGTGGCGAGACGCAGAAACTCTGATAGGATCAGTCTCGGCCATGTAATCAATGTAGAACTCACTCCTCCGTCGTGTACCCTTCAATGATGCTTCCCTCCGGTTTTGCTCTATTTCGAACATACGACTTAAGAACTCCCATGTATCTCTCGAACGGGTACATCTCCCTTAGAAAAGCTGGGCCACATATTTTTGTTTGCTTCACTAGATGAACAGGGAGATGAACCATGATATCGAAGAAAGACAGTGGAAAATACATCTCCAAGTGACACAAGGTATTGACAATATCGGCTTGCAACCCATCTAGATCTTCGCGATCTATAATCTTCTGACCAATTGCATTGAAGAAGGCATAGAGCCATTGGATCGTGTGATGGACTTTGGGTGGTAGAATGCCTCTAATAGCAACTGGCAAGATCTGTGTGATTAGCACGTGGCAATCGTGAGACTTCATTCCAACCAGTTTTAGATCCTCCAATTTAACGTACTTACTGATCCTCGCTGAATAGCACGAAGGAACTTTAATATCTGCCAGGCATGATAGCATTGCGATCTTCTCATCCTTTGACAATGTGTGGCAAGCTGGCGGGAGGTACACATTTTCTGGCTCTTCATCCCTAACAAGCTGAAGTTCACTGCGAATGTTCATCTCCTATAGATCTAGGCGCACATTCAACTCGTCCCTTGTCTTCCCAGGCATATTCAGCAGTAGCCCGATCAAACAATCACACACATTCTTCTCTACGTGCATTAGATCATTGCAATGACAGACCTCAACATCTTTCCAGTAAAGTAGCCACCAAAATATGGAGTTTTTCTTCCACATACCCTTATCATTTGCCGTGTTACGTTTTATTTTCTTTCCAAACTCATTAGTAATGTCCTTCACCATGTTGTGCACCTGATCTCCAGATAAATCCTTAGGAGCAGACCCAAGTTCTCTCTTACCGTTGAAAATTTTCTTCTTTCTTCTAAAGGCATGGCGTAGTGGGAGCCATCTCCTATGACCCATGTAAACGATCTTTCTTGACTTCTTCAGTCACCTGCTGTGTGTATGTTCCATACAGTCAGAGCAAGACTTCTTTCCTTTCACGGTTTGTCCAAAAAGATTACCGAGTGCAGGATAATCATTAATGGTGCAGAACAATAGAACTCGTAGGTTGAAGTTCTCCTGACCATATGCATCCCAAATTTCCACACTTTCTTTCCAGAGAATCTCAAGATCATCGATAACAGGCTCCAAGAACACATCGAAATCATTGCCGGGTTGTTTTGGACCTTGGATTAACAAGCACAACATAATATATTTCCTTCCGAAGCACAACCATGGTGGGAGGTTATAGTTCGCAATAAGAACTGGCCAAGTGCTGTGAGAACTGCTCATGTCTCCGAAAGGATTCATGCCATCCGTACACAAACATATCCTCATGTTTCTGGGGTCGGCAGCAAAATCTTTGTGCTTTCGATCGATATTCCTCCATTGAATCTGTGGGCACCCAGAAATCATACCGCCCAATATAATTTGTGACCATCACATAATGTCGAATGAGTGGGATCCATACACGCATAAATAGCCACTCATATCTCAATATGCCCATGATCACAAATTGACATCATTCGATATAAAATCCATAATGCCGAATAATGAGCAAAGGAGATATTGCTGGGACTCCGCATGCCAGTCAACTTCAGCTTGAGACATGCCCGTCAAACGACACGAAGGCGGCGACCAGATGTGTTACACATCTCAGGAGACTTGACTCAAATTGCAAGAGCTCTACAACATCTCAATTGGTCAAAATTCATACTCATGCTTAGCTAGTCCCCAGGAAAAGCGACTAGCCTTGTAGTTTCATCGCAAGCAATTGATAAACATCACAAATGCATAAAGGTAGATAAAAGTACAACAATGTACATATATCACAATAGGATTCAACAGCCCATCATACAACACAAACTATAGTAGCGGAAATTTCATAAATTCACATAAGCAAAAGTAAAACCTGTGGTTTACCCACCATCCCACAAGGGCAACCAACCGGGGCAAGAGTCAAGCTAAAAAGACTACTCACCACCCTCACCGCCCTCGGTAGGGTAGTAAGAACAAGCAAGTTCTTCAACGTCCTCTTCTGAAATTGCAGACATCGGGTTAAGTACAAAATGTACTCGCAAGACTTACTCTTTCATATATATATATATAGAACAAAGGAGTATGCAAGCTTCTACCTTAGATTATGGCATAAAGGTTCAAGTTTTGCATAAAAGCCAATTTAGTTGATCAAATAACAAGTTGCAAATATAGAGTTTCAAACTTAGCATAATCTGAAATTTAAACATAAGTAAGCACAACCAGCACTCTCATCACTATCCATGTATAAGCACTACCTGTGCTCTCCTCATCATCCATGTATAAGCACAACCCGTGCTCTCATCACCAACCATGGACAACCATTGTCCAACTATGGCTTATCAATATATCCATTTCACATCCAAGACTAATCCAACCTATTTAACCCGGTTTGATGCTAACATAGAATGACTAACACATCAAGCGATCGTCCTGTAACCGTGGACACGGCTATTCGAATAGTTTAACTCTGATCAGAGGGGTACATCTTTACCCACACGAAATGAACAAGAATCAAATGCTTTCACCACCACACAGGTGTGACTCACAAGTGACACAAGCTCATAACATGCCCTTTCCTAGTCCCACCCTACTCACCTAAACTCCGCCTAGGCCCCCGACGACTTAGCCACGTGCGTGTGTGATGTGGCTAAGGCGGGCTCACCATCGCGGGAGAAACCCCCTTGCCAAAACCATCCCCAGCACTCACTCCTTGCCAAAACCAGGCACAACTGGGTTCTCCAAAGGAACAGCATCCTCACGATTGACCAGCGGAGCGTAGATGATTACAGTGCAACGTAGTACTAAGCCAAGCCGTCCCATACCGGCGTGTGGTAGTACGTAAGGTGCTTGAATAGACGTCAACATGTTCGGTCCTTAACAACCCAGACGAGGCTACTTGCATCAGGGAAAACCACCATCCCTTCATCGCCCTATCACTCGTCCAAGTTAAGCATATTTTCCATATGAACCATTTAGTGTAAGTAGTCAAATTTTATGCCCATAATCGCAAGTAGTGAATAAATTCAATCGATGGCTCCCTCCATCGATTCTTAACACTACTAGACTTAAGCATGGCTAAGCATCGGTAAAACAAGAAAACAATCCCAAGTATTTCCATCCCAAGGTTACAAAGATAAAGGGCAACAATGTAACAAGGAAGGATATGCAGCAATTAGGTCTAACCAATTCTAACCATTCCCGATAATTTTGTCATAAAACAACACATGCATATATATCGTTTTGCAATCAAATCATTTTAGCAAAATAGGGATTCTATATGCTTAGATGCTCGCCTGTCTGCTGTGAGAAATCGCACTCAAACTCAGGTTCTGGCTCCACGTACTCTAAAACGTCGGAATCTAAATAATCATAAAGAACGGTACAAATAAACATCTAAATAATGCGAAAAATCCAAAATGCTCTAAAATGCATGAATTCCTCACAGTGGATTGGTCATATCCTAAATTGAATTTAGGTGAAGAAATTTCTATTTTAGCATTGCTATTTTGAAAGTTATGAATTTTACAAATTTAATAAAAAGAGAATTAAACACTTAATTAAATTTGTTTTAGGAGGTAGTTTTATCAAATTCCTTTTATCCAAATCAAAAGGTATATAATTCAAAGATAAACAACAGTGAAATCATAATTTTGGGATTAACTATTAATTTTCTAGAAATTAAACAAGTCTTACTTGAAAAATAAGTGTTTTTATATGACTTACAATTTTAGTTTCATTTCCTGTACAGAAAGTACCATATTTTATTTTACCAAATTAAAGTTCATACTTTACTGGTTCTACAGAAATTTGGTTCATCTCATTTGGACTAAAGATGAATTTTCTACAAATTAAACAAGCTCTAGGTTACTATTTCAAATTTGAAATTATAGAAAATAAAATCCTACTGTGAGCATAGGGTTTTATTACATCATATTAAAGTTCACAATTTTATAGACCTACTAGAGTTGGTTTCATTCTAAAATAGGTTATGTGTGATTTTATATGATTTTTACAAGTTTGGAGTAATTTTCTGTTGAAAAGATAAAGATTAACTCATTTCCTTTCATATTTCCAAAATAAAACTCATGGGGTCCACTGGTCAGTCTCTGGCTGTTTTGCAGAAAAGTCCCTAGGGTTTCCAGGAATCAACCCGCACTCCAAAAGCACGTGCTAAAGCCATTTTCATTAAGAGTCCTCCAGGTTTTAAGTTATTATTAATCAGTCCATGGTCCCATATGTCATACTATGAAATCTTACAATTTAAACCCTGCAAACTTTAAACTATTGCTAATCAAAGTTCTTAGGCACTAATTAAGTTGGGTCCACAAGTCAGCGGCTCAGCGGCAAAGGAGCCAGGGGCAGCAGCGCTGGCGCAGGATGGGGCGGCACAGGCGGCTGGTGGATGGCGTCGACGGCGAATGGCGGTGAGATGGACAAGGCGACCAACGAAGAAAAAATGCGCAGCATCTTTGCGCACCCGACGGTGGTCAGTTTGTCGCCAGAGATGGTCGGAATTGACGGCGGTTTTTCTTTGGTTTCACACAAAAATAATTTATATTTTAATTTCAGCAAAATAAAGAAATTCATTTCAGCCGAAATTTGTTTGAATTTTTAAAATGTTAAAACCTACAAAATAAATTCTGGAAAAATTATGTTAATTCCTGATTAATAGTTTAGTATTTGAATAAATTATAAACCCTATACATTGTTATGTGATAAAATACAAATATGGGATGTGTATTGATTTTGCCGATTAGGGTTTTGAAAATAACTATGATTTGACTGCTTTGACCTAATTGATTAGGGTATCAAATGTACATATTAAATTATACCAAAATTCCAGTGAGTTATATATATTGAATAGTATCTACATGAATTTCCCCATGATTTTATATTGCACCAATTATTTTTAAATATTCCCTAAGCTTATCTTCACTTATATGTTTCCTATATAAAATATAATTAAGTGCTATAAAATTATATTTAGATAATTCTTGACCTAATATGATGTTGTTGAGCATGATTTATACTTTTAGTTACTCGACTTCATATATTTTACATTCTTGTAAAAATACATTAAGTGTTTGCTCTAGGTTTTTAGTAAATGCTCATGAGTCCTAATATGAAATGCTAGGAAAATCCATAAACAAGAAAAAGGACTCAAAGCTTAACAATACATCATGCAATTAAATGCACACACTATGTTTTATTTTCTTTCTTGAAACTACCAAGTTAAAGGTTTTAAAATAATCACGGATTTGTATAACAAAACTAGTATTCTTATACTCACCCAGGGTTTTCATTGGAAAAATTTTAGTGTTTCCACTTCACAAAAATCATTTTCAATATTTTAGGTGAATAAGTTGAAATTTAATATTTTGGGTATGTTACAGAATCGAATCCGTAGGGTGTCTTAGCAAACCGTCATTCTTTCTCTCTGTGGCATGCCAACGTACTAACTTTGCTTCCTTGGGTTGGCAAATATTCTCTTGAAACGATCAATGATAGGTAGATGTCACACAACCTTCGCCGGACCAACCCGCTTTGACTTCTTTCCCTCCCCCGCACTTTTTTTCGCTTGTATCGAGAAGCCTTGCAGACAGGACAAGCATCTAAGTCCGCATATTGCTTGTGGTACAATATGCAGTCATTAGGACAAGTGTGAATTCTACGGACCTCTAACCTCGGGGACACATAACCTGCTTTGCTTCATATGTCGTCTCGGACAATGTGTTCTCTTCAAGAAGCATGGCCCTCAATACCCAAAAGATCTGTGAAACTCTTGTCTCTCCATCCACTACTTACCTTCAGCTTCATTAGGTCCAAGGTAGCTAATAATTTGGTGTGTTTTGGCTTGCATCCGTCGTATAGAGGTGTGTCCGAGTCACTGACCAACATGCTGAACTTCATGGAATCTCTCTCGTTGTAAGTTGGATCCTCAACGTCACGTAACATGTTTTGCAGCAAATCAGGATCCACATCAACCGTTTCACCGCCCAATAGAGATGGTATAAACATGTCATGCTCATCTTCATCTTCTTCTTCGTGATTGTTTGCGCCACTTCTGTCTGCAATTGCACCACTTCCCGATTCTTGCTGTCCATGCTTCACCCAACATGTGTAGCCCTTCATGAATCCCCGTTGTACCAAGTGAGAGTGTACGTCCACTTTGCTTTCAAACATATTCTCATTCTTGCAATCTCTACATGGACAACACATGTATTTGTTGTTTCTCCTTTTCCTATCCTCCTCCGCAGCGTTCATAAAACTTAATACGCTATCTCTATGCTCCTTGCAATGACGTTTGAAAGTAGTCGCATACATCCAACTTCGATCCATTACTGCAAAAATGAATAAAATATTAGTTAACATCTCATGAGATAAGTACTACTAAATTAATAAGTACTACTTACTTTAAGATTTTAATGTTTTTCTTTGAAAAAAATACAAAAATTCGCCCCCTTCAACCTCCCACCAAAATAGTCAACAGTGGGATTACTTTAGACAACAGTCGAGTGGAGTATTTATAGTGCGCAAAATATATCTCAATTGGGCCAAATAAACGACATCTCTAACGGGCGCACAGTTATCTCTTACGGGCGTAAAATAAAGCCCGTCACCGATATGTATCATCGGTGACGGGCGTTTAAACGAATCTCAATCGGGCCTTATTTTAAGCTCGTCACCAATGACACTTATCTGTGATGGGCTTTATACTTGGGCCCGATTGAGATAGTGAACGTAATCTCAATCGGGCCTAACCTTGTGCCCGTCATAGATGAGTGTCATCGGTGATGGGCTATAGGTTTATAGCAGAAATTGTGTTTTGCAAACGGGCAGGATAGGTGCCCGTGTGTTTATGCATGCAGTTGAGCTGCCTTTATGAAAGGTGTTGATTTTCATAGTCAACTAGATACATGTGGCTGCTTCGCCCGGCTACGAATACAGGTTCTGGCCTTCTGCGAAAATCGTTTTTTTGTAGTTCTTTCTTAGGGCTCAATACAATAAATCAATATTCAACATGGTATTAGAGCGAGCGACCTAGGGCCGCCGCATTATCGTCTTTGGTAGAGACCTCATCCCAAGGGCGGCTAATTTTCGTCGTTCTTTGCGTCATGGTGTCAGAGTCAAGCAAGCAGATCATGTCCTCGTCAATGGTGATACCGGCCTCCAACACGTAGAAGCCACCACTGGCTCCTTCGGGCAATTAATCGACTATGCACTACTACACAAATACTCATTGGTGCCGGTTCCAAAAGCCTCATAAGTGCCGGTTTCGAAGCCGGCACCAATTGGTCGGCACCAATGCTGAAAGCTATTGGTACCGGTTCCTCAACTGGCACCTATAATACTATAGGTGCCGGTTGTAAATGTCGAACCGGTACCTATATGGTATTATAGGTGCCGGTTCCTATAAATAACCGGCACCTATAATGGATAGGACCTGGCACCTTTGATGCCTCATAGGTGTCGGTTCTTTACAAGAACCGGCACCTATAGTCCTGAAACACAAAAAAAATAATTTTGAGATCACGTATAATATTTCCTGAAACACAAAAATCACAGAATATTACATTCATATCGTTCACATTCACAGGAAGACTCATATATGATCTTATAACTGTATATAATTAATTTAGTACATTTATACAGGCTTGAATACTCAATCCTTCCCCAAGCCAGATCAAAACAAATAAGCAGACCAAAAGCAGTAGCAAGATCATCCAAGATATTGGCTTACAGAACAACAGAATCATATAATCATTTGTACCCAGCAGATCATTTTACTTGCATAAGAAGAAAAACAGATGAATGCATAGTTGTTCCTCAATGTAGTTGGCCATAGGGCTAGATGGATGCCATCACAAAATTAGTACAGTGGTGATTTCATCCCAAACCTGAGCAAAGTTCTGGAAATGATAGAAAATTTTCATCTAGTGCTAACCAATGGAACAGGCTAAAATAGTAAACAATAAAAGATCAATTGCTGCAGCACAGCAGTTAGTTTTGGATCTATGCATGCATATTGATATGAAATAATTCGTAAAAAGAATAGCTCTATAAGCAAAATACGTCAAATGACTTACAAGGAAAGTTGGAAATAAGAAATATAAATTAAACAAATTACTTTACAATCTCCTCATCGATCTGAGTCTAAATTCACATTTGTCTATTCATTGTAAGTATATTCTTCTAAATTTTCAGTTTAGCTGTCAAAACAATACACTATTGGTTTATGAACAATACACTTATACTCATAATTGACCAATATTTAATTCCATATGCATGTTATAAGCTAAATTGTACTGTTTTTGTTTGAGACCAAAGTGCTAATAAATCCAGGCCAAACAGCTAGCTCTAAGACTCTAAACAAAATGGACCAAAATAATGAGTTTTTTCACTGCAGATTTTTGGCGTTGAGTTAACTACACTAAGAACAAAATGTGCTCTATTTGATTTGTAGATTATTTGCATGAAGTCTAGCATAGCTTATTTTTGTTGCACATCTGTCAGCGAATACATGTAGCAGCGTATTTTGGTTACACATATAAAAATATTAGAATATTACATGGTCCAGACAAATATTGATAATAGAATATAATCTGGAATTATTTTTTCTTTCATCAAAACTGAAGGGCCTAAGTTTCAATAGATGTTGTGTCTAGATCTAGGATCAATAAGTGGTTTCAGCAATAATAGGATGTAACATACAATTCAAAAGAAAAACTAATGAGACAGCCATTATTACACCTAACAGTCGTCGGCAAGAGTAAAAAATTCATGCTCAAAACTTGTGCAAAAAGAATTGAGTAAAAATTCTGATTGACATTTAAAATGGAAGAGAGAAAATAACCATAATATAAAACCTGAATCCTCGAGTAGAGAGCATAGAAGATATTGCTGGGACTCAGCGTGCCAGTCAACTTCAGCCTGAGACGTGCTCGTCAAACCACACGAAGACGGCGACTAGATGTGTTACACATCTCAGGAGACTTGACAAAAATTCGCTTGAGCCCTACAACATCTCAAATGCTCTAAACTCGTACTCATATGAAAATTTTAGTTAGACATGCTCACCTGTTGCTTACAGAGACAACAATGATGATGCTTCGCTCATCCATGCCACATCCAGTCAGTGAGATCACCTGTTGCTGTTAGGGATAAAAATATGAAATAGAGAAAATTGAATACATGGTTAGATATATGTGTGAAAAAATAATAGATAAACATTAACAAATAGAGAAACTTAATGCATGTTCAAGACATTAAGAAAACCACATCAATCCAAATAACTAATCTACAAGATACTTAGAAAATGTTTGGAAGGTATGGCCCACTAATTCTAGGTCTTTGTATGCTTTGGTGTTGATCGGCTATCTAAAGTGTCACTAGGGCCGCCAGCCTCAATGAAACCCACTAGCCCAGCAGGAGCCTTCGAAATGTTGTATGCGCCGTTTGACGAGATGATATGGTTGAAGATGAATCCACATAGTTGTTCAGCGAGGCCCAAGCAAACATGTGGCAGCAATTTACTTGTCGGAAGCTTTAATTTCTGCAAATGGAAGGATTAAAGATGTGGAAAGATACTATGTGTTTAGAAAATTGGATTTATGTCTTAGGAGACAGGGCGAACCTCAGCATCCGTAATGTTCCAGTTGCCGTCCTCCATGAAAACCCACATAAATCTCATCACGTAGAACCCACATGTGCTCGTGCCCAGATCCTGACGTGAGCAATAAGGGTGGCACCAAACTCGGAATTTATTTGCACATGGAGCATGTCGAATACACTTCTTCTTGTACTTCACAAGTGCCTTATCTAGGATGTCAATGAGGGATTGGTAGTTGGATTGCGGTTTCCTCATTGAATCCATGACGACAATCTTGGAATCGTTTAAATGGATTGCAATAAGAATCCAGTGAGGCCTACATACAAGGGAATAGAACAATTAACATCTTAAAGTATAACGATGGGAGGTACAACGATAATGCCACACTTACTTAAAGTGGTAGGGCAGAAGGATGGTATTCATGTCCTGCAGCTTGACAAAGGATGTGTAAAGGTAGTTCAGCACTTCTTGGGAGGACCATTCGCCTGCCTCAATATTAGAGGAATTGACTATTTGAGGATCGAGGAATCTTAGCTTGTTATGGGTCGCTCTACATTCAAGCGCCCCCATTCTGCATAAGGGGAGAAATTAGACACGCAACGAGGATATTTACTTAGAAAAATGGCGAGAGGTCGAGTATACTTACAATGCCCATAATTGAATCACCGATAAGTCTAGCTCCCTTAGATTGTATAGATGAAATAGTTCTCTAAATGGGACCCAAACTATACCATCACAGTGATGAAAGTCCTCGTCCCTGTAAAACACGGGGAATATCTCTTTACCATTCTTGGCCATCTGTAAGTACCATTCTTCTACCCTTCTCATTTGAGTACATTTGCCAACGACGTGGTGATATTCGTCGGTAGTCAAAGAATGACCAAGCTTGAACTGAGCTGCCAATGGGGCCTTCTCAATATTATCCACATCATCCAAACTTTTTAGCCCTGCCTCTCTTAGAAAGTCTTGCATATTCTTGCTGGCCTCATCTTTCTCGAATTCTTTCTTGAAAAATTCTTGCAATCCCTTTTTCCTGATCGTGCGTTGGAAGTCCGTAATAGGTTGCTTTCGGGCAGGTGGCCTTGCCATGCGAATGAAGTGATCCTATACTTCAACTGGCACTTTGAAAGATGGCTCCGACCTGGTAGGCAATAGCGTCTTCTTGGTCTTCTTCAGAGATGGTGGTTCAGACATTTGGGAAGTTTTACAGAGGCGCCCCCTCTTTTTCGGCCGGTCTGATGAAGCTAGGCTCTGATGTGCTGCCTCTGGAGATGGGCTCTTACGTTGTGCCGGTGGAGGAGACAGGCTCTTATGTGGCAATGGTGGTGGAGTTGGCATCCTTTGAGGGGAGGGAGGAAGTCCTTCAGAGCTAGACCCGCCATCGCTTGGCTCGTCATCACCATCTCCTGAAGGAAAGATAATGAAACGCTTGTGCCACAGGATTATGTTGTGGATGGCTTCTCCAAGAGTGTTCACGCCTTCCTCTGGAGCAAAATCAAGCTGCACTGCCCTGTACCTCCTCGGCACGTCCTCCACTTCGACCCTTGAATAGCCACTTGGTATCGGCTTACCGTGTATCGTCCCTCCCTCCGTTACGGGATGTGCCATAGCGCGTGCCACCTCTTGACTGATGTTTTGAAGTGGCACATGCAGCCTGCATGCAGTACATACAGTGATGTCGTCCACGGGGTAATGAACCGTATCCGGTTCCTAAGGAACCTCAGTTGAAGCGCAGCTGCTTTTCTTCCCACCTGGACTGGTTAAGTGGTCAGCATTGCCTCCTTCCTGACCTTCAAGCCTTGCCATTACCAGTGCCATTTGTTCTTTCAATAGCCTTATCTCTTCCGATTGGTCTCTGGAATTTTTATTGCTCCGAGACCGGTACCTACGTCTGTCTTCAGGAAAACCTTCTCTCCATGGAACTAGGCCAATTCCTCTTGTGCGTCCCGGATGCTCAGGGTTCTGCAATGCAAGTGTAAGCTCATCTCTCTCCTTGCTCGCAACAAAAGAACCTTCTGAGGACTTTAGATGGGCCTCGTGGAGCCTCTGGGACACTTCTTGCTCTCGAGGACCTTTGTGTACCAACTCGCCTGTATCCGAGAGTGTTGAACCTCGGGCGTATTGGTAATTCTTTCCCCATTGACACCAGTCCTTCGTCTTGATCTCGATTCCCTTTTGCAGCAGCTCATCTTCCCGGAGTTGCCATTTGAATATGTTCTTAGCATATCCGCTAGGGCTGAGACGGTGAGGGTATCAGTTTTTGGCAGCATTGGCCTGGTTCCTTTCGCTAATCTCCTTTGCCTCATCTGATGTTCTGTAGGCCACAAAGTCATCCCAAAAAAGACGACACCTTCGATAATTGGCATCTTCAAAATTTGGTGTCAGGCCCTTTTTGACATACTTCCTGTTAAGGTCCGTCTTCCACTTCTTGAAGCTGATGGACATCTTCTTAAGAGCCCCGGACTTTGCGAGTTCTTCTTGTCCCTCGGGAAACTGGAATGTCCGCTTTAACTTTTCCCAAGCAAGGTCCTTGTCTCTGTCTGGTACCGTCCACTCCAATTCATCTCTATCACTGCTTCTCTAGTGCCTGTACTTGATGGGGATGTCATCCTTCACGATGACACCTATAGCATTGCCATATGGGGTGAGTGCCGATTCTGGAGCTATAGGGGTCCCATCTGCAGCTAACTCTGTGATTTTGTATAGACCTGAGGGCATCCTAGTTGGACCTCTAGCCTTTCTTCTTGCTGATGAGGTTGAAGTATTCGCAGACTGCGTAGTGGCCGAAGGATCAACCCCCTTCAAACATCAATATAAATTAGTCATTCAGATCTGATGATATATGTACTTTTAAGGTCTTATTTGTTCCATATGGGTTAATTTACCTCCATATTGTGTGGGTTATCACCGGGTTGATTCAAGTTTAGAAAGCCACTTGGGCTACCGTTACCACCATCGCCTTCTCCAGAATTTGAAGCCCTACTGTTATCTTGTTCCCCTGACATTTCCTTTTGTAGACCTAGGCTAGAACTATTGCTACATAGATACAAGAAATTAGTGTAACAACTTATTGTCCTCTTGATGATATTCTTCTAAATATACCAAAAGTAAAGTAATGCCATCTAATTCCATACGTAACTTGACTGGACCAGTAGGATCTAATTTAATGTATTTGCATGAGGTAGTAGCTAACCCAGCAGCTTGCATACATCAATTAAGCTAGCAAAGTGAGAAAAAGATCACGTTCTTCGATAGCTACGTGCGTAACTATCTGTTCTACAATTTTCTACTACAACTCATATACAATGTTATATTTAGTGCATCAGCTTTAAAACTAAAACTATACAGTATTTTGGAGCTCGAAAAGAAAGAAAGGAAATAGTGGAATGAGATGTTGGTTTAAAATGCTAGCAACAGTACAGCTTCAAAATAATTCAGAAAATAAGCACCCATGCCTGCACTGCATTTTTACGGTCACGATCTGGGTTAGGACCGAATAATTAAGAGTTTCATCAAATTGTTATGCAGAAACCCAAGAAAACATTTGTAAGATCTTGGACTTAACCAAATCTATATCACATCTTACAAGGAATGAGAATGACAGCTCCAAAACAAACAAACTTGTTGATGAGGACACAACTAGCTCGGATATAACCATGATTACCTTGTGTATTAATCAGCCAAAGGTTAACCAGTTCTACATAAGATTTACTTGTTATATTTTTGAACATACGTTGCTACACAATGAGTTTTATTTGTTTTCGTTTGCAGAGGTACTTGCTTGGATGAAGGAAAAGAAGCCGAGCATAACGAATGCATGGAATATCAAAGAAGTTGATTAGGGACCAAACCAAGACCTTCTCCAAGTCGACTTCGGGGGCAATTCGGAGTCCAGGACCAGTCTGCACTAAAACGGGCACCCAGGTCGCATACGTGCTCGGATTGGGGCATTCTCTATATGGATGGAAAGCTAAGAAGATAACCTTTCCAATGGTTCTGGTACCATGTCCAAATTCGTTACGAGTCATCAGGAATTGGCCGAACAAATTGACGTTCAGAGTCTGTCCCGGCGCTGCGACGCCGTATTTGGGCCTTTGGCCCGTGTATCGTGTTGGAGCCCATTAGGGTTGCGTCAAGGGGTACTTGCACGACCCTAAACTCCATATATCAGTAGCCGTCGCTATCTTTAGGTTTTGGGTTTTGCTTCGATTAATCTGTCAAGAACAGTTTCGCCGCTAGATCGGTTTGTAAGACCCCAACTTGTGAGCTTAATCATTCATCTGCAATTTTGGTTGTATTCTATCTCGTTCTTGTGTGTGTTTTTCGATTGGCAAATAGGGATTAGCCTTCTCGGCGTGGTCACCCGTGTTTTGACATGGGTGATAACCAGAGGAGACGTGGTGCTGCGATTGCGGGGCTCAAGAGCGTGCGCGTTCAAGAAGCCGGATCGATTTGTGTCGCGACTCCGTCCAAATCGTTGTTTATCAGAACCTTTCGGAAGGTCGGGAACTCTAGTGCACATCAAGTGGTATCAGAGCTCTAGGTTCACCGTCAGGTTCGCCCAGTTTCTTTACCCTAGATTAGTTTTTGTTTTCGCAATAATCCTAGAGTCTACAGAAAAGCAAAAAAAAATTAGTCGTTAGTTACCTTAACCTAGACCGTGTTTAGCCTTTGCATGATTCTTTTTCAGAGTCCGTAGTGTTGAGTTTGAGTCCTAGTTTAAGTTCTTGTTGCTGGTCTAGTGCGTGTTTTAGTCTAGTCGTGTGTTTTTCCTGTGTAACCCTAGCAGTCACTTTTCACCATGTGTTAGGGTTCATCCTTTGAGAGTCGTTCCTCCATCATAAACACCCATCAGATCACCACGCATCACCAGAACACCCTACATACTCCGCTGCCACCATATCCCAATTCCACCGCAAAAAGACTAGGTTATATCCCCTCTAGAAAACCTAGCCGGAAGCCCAAACTTCAAACAGCCATAACTTTTGCATACGGACTCGGAATCAGGCAAATTTTAACTTTTCGGATAAGAGAAAAAAATTTGCATCCGTTTCCTCCCCCTTTGGTGGGTTTGGCGAAATCAGAATTCCAAAATTTGGCTTGCAAAATTGTCTGTTTGAGCTCACAAGTTTCTGCACTCTCTTAATAGTGGTATCAAAAAATTCCATAGGCCACATATCAACTCCGATTGAGCTGTAACTTTGTGGTGTTCCTATTTTTGTGCTCCTGGAAAATAAAAAAAGAAAAGAAAAATAAAAGAAAAAAAAAGAAAAGTTGATTTCCACTAGTGCCTCGAGCTCACAACGCGCTCCGTTGAGCCTATCAGCCTTGCGGTTTTGCTATTTTTGCTGAGACTCGCCAAAGCTTGCCTGCCAGTCCTTCCTTGCTGTTTACTAGTGTCATATTCATTTGCGCCATCATTGTTACCACTATTGTCTAGGACATGAGTAGACCAGCAACTAAGGGCACGTGACTTGGGATTTTTATTCAACATTACTATCTATCATTGGATTGAGTACCACTCACATATATTTGGCCTTCCTAGCTCCACATATTACTTTTGGACAGTACAGGTTCTTGATCCCTGCAATCGCTGACTACGCCTTCCAGGTATCCTTTGCTTTGCTGGTAAGAACTTTATAAGAGCTTGGTTTGGTGCTCCATATTGCTGAGAATTGTTGAGAGGCACCACCACACCTGCGTAGTAGATTATTAGGGATAACCTTCACCGTTTGTTGCTGTTTTGGTGTTTCAATGGCAGGTGACGATGATGAGGTCCATGTAAGAGCTTGGTAAGATGCTTCCATGATCTGTAGTTAATAGGAACAATATTGTTCTGTTGTTCTCTTTTTCTACTGATAATGGCAGGTTACGTCTCTTATGGATATGAGATAAAGTTAGATGGGAGACAAACCATAGCTGCTACATCACCTTCCACAGATGCACGTGATGAAAGTACTTTGGTGCAACAAGTGCTAAGTTCTCAAAAGGAGAAAGCAGAGCAATGGCAGTACCACGAATTATTTGAAACAAAGTTTCTGGTTAAGGATAGAGCATGTCGTACTCTAATCGATAGTGAGAGTTGCAATAACTTTGTGAGTTCAGATTTGGTTGAGAAACTTGAGTTGCCTACACAACCGCATCCTCATCCATATTACATCAAATGGTTCAACTCTTGTGGTAAGTTCAAGGTAAATAGAATTGTGAGAGTAAACTTTTCGATTGGAAATTACCATGATACTGCCAATTTTGATCTTGTCCCTATGCAAGCATGTTCTTTGTTGTTTGGTCAACCATGGGTATATGATAAAAATGGTTTGCATAATTTTGTTGCTAATACATACACATTTAGACATAATGGTCAAAAAATGAAATTGAAACCAATGAGTTTTTCTGAAATTTTCGAAAATAATCTTCAATGGATGAAGAATGGAATCGAAGAAATTTTCAAAGATAGTATTGAAAGGACGAAGAATAGAATCGAAGAGATTTTCAGAGATACCAGGAATAATAATAATATTGTGATGCCTTCAACTAAGTTTGAGTTATTACAAAACGAACGTAATGTTCTGCCTATTGTTTTGGATACTAATATTTTGCAGGCATCTGAGAACAACCAAGGTGAGGAGGAAGAGAAGAAAGACGAAGAACAAAAAGACCTATCCATAGCTCCATGCATGTTTGAGGAATGTTTAATTGACCAAGCACCTATAATTTCTAAAGATGAGAAAAAAGGTAATGATAATGTTGCTACAACTACTCAAGGTATGCATAGTTATGATGTGCCGACTATGTCCACTACCTATGCTACATTAGAGCAACCCATAGTGGAAACAATTGTTGAAATACCTTTGTCACAAAATAATTCACTTGATGTTCCTTGTGATAAAGAAGAGTTGTGCGATGCTTCACTTATATCCATGCCACAACTAGTGAATGAACATGTTAGTTCTATAGTAGAGCCACCATGTGTTGAGTTTAAACATGTTATTCACATTGCTAGCGAGAATGAAGAACTTAAATTGCTATCTTCTTTAAATACTTGGGGTTATATTCAATTTGATGATCTTTGTCCACTCAACTGTTTAGAGAAGAAATTATTTGCTAGATTTGAATTGCCATGCCCTTCTGATGTAATTTTTCATGTTATTGGCAATTATGATAGTAAAGGAGAATATAATGTGCATCGAGTATATATTTGTTCGAATTTGACTATACCTCCTTTTCATGATGAAATGTATTGTCTAGAGGACCGCATGTGTATACGTAATTCTCTATCAAGTTCCTCTAGTTGTTTAAATGAGTTACAGGTTGGTTTGCAAGAAGGGGAGTATTGTGGTTTTTCGACTAAAAAGATTTCAGGATTCAACCATATGGCCATCAAGAAATGTTCCTCATCGGATGTTGTGATAGATAAATATAAGTTCAAAATGCTCCATGATAAGATGAACCGAGGACGGTTTCCAATCAAGAAGGGGAGGATGATGAGGACACAACTAGCTCGGATATAACCATGACTACCTTGTGTATTAATCAGCCAAAGGTTAACCAGTTCTACATAAGATTTACTTGTTATATTTTTGAACATACGTTGCTACACAATGAGTTTTGTTTGTTTTTGTTTGCAGAGGTACTTGCTTGGATGAAGGAAAAGAAGCCGAGCATAACGAATGCATGGAATATCAAAGAAGTTGATTGGGGACCAAACCAAGACCTTCTCCAAGTCGACTTCAGGTGCAATTCGGAGTCCAGGACCAGTCTGCACTAAAACGGGCGCCCAGGTCGCATTCGTGCTCGGATTGGGGCATTCTTTATATGGATGGAAAGCTAAGAAGATAACCTTTCCAATGGATCTGGTCCCATGTCCAAATTCTTTACGAGTCATTAGGAATTGGCCGAACAAGTTGACGTTCAGAGTCTGTCTCGGCGCTGCGACGCCGTATTTGGGCCTTTGGCCCGTGTATCGTGTTGGAGCCCATTAGGGTTGCGTCAAGGGGTGCTTGCACGACCCTAAACTCCATATATCAGTAGCCATCGCTATCTTTAGGTTTTGGGTTTTGCTTAGATTAATCTGTCAAGAACAGTTTCGCCGCTAGATCGGTTTGTAAGACCCCAACTTATGAGCTTAATCATTCATCTGCAATTTTGGTTGTATTCTATCTCGTTCTTGTTTGTGTTCTTCGATTGGCAAACAGGGATTTGCCTTCTCGGTGAAGTCACCCGCGTTTTGACACGGGTGATAACCAGAGGAGACGTGGTGCTGCGATTGCGGGGCTCAAGAGCGTGCGCGTTCAAGAAGCCGAATCGATTTGTGTCGCGACTCCGTCCAAATCGTTGTTTATCAGAACCTTTCGGAAGGTCAGGAACTCTAGTGCACATCACTTGTGTTAAAGAAACCACTATGGAAGGTACAATTTAGCTGCCTCAAGGTAGTGACAACTTAGGGCCCTCAATGTCTCGTAGCGCATGAAGAAATTAATATTACTTCCAATCAGAAGTTTAGAATATACAGACATTGCGCAGCATAAAGTGCAACACAAATAAACATGCAAAGCAATAGCATATACTTTTCCTTAAAAATTTTTTTGGGCATTTAAAAAAAATAAGTTTTATATCTAACAATCTATTGACTAGAAATAAACCAATAAGCCTACAAAACAAATATAGCCACCGCATACTAGGTTTTCATAGGTAGAACTGCAAAAGGCTTACAGTCTACCTCAAAGCATCGCAAAAAGAAGTTGTTCTTGATGTGCAGTAGGACATGACTCTATTAAATGTCGTTACAGTGCTACCTTCCAATATGTGTCCTCACTATAAGAAAAATATGCAACTTTTTTTTCAAATGCACACCTTAAGCTAGGGTTAACAGATAGTCATCACTTCACCATTTATTTTATAACTCCTCATTTGCTATCATATTAGGGACCCTACACTTTCAGACAGCACCAACAAAAAAGATCACTACTAGACTTGTCTCTTCACTCTAATGTTCATTCATCAAGCACAATATAAAGTTATAAACTAACTATGAACTGTCAATCTTTTTTTAATCTCCTTTTTACTTCATACAACCCAAGTGTGTGAGAATTTAGTTTGCCCCTTAAAGTGAGTTTGATCCTTCCACTGATAAAAAGAATTATAGTGGTTAACTAGATGTAAGATCGGCTAATTATGATCAAGAAGCTTAAGCATACAGCACAAGATAAGAATTTCCTGCAGGCCTCAAGTACCCTAATCGAGGCAGATAGAGGGGGGGAGGGACCGACCTGGCAGATGTCACACTTGGGCACGGCCAGGGCGGCGCCGGAGGGAGGGGAGCGGTCGGCGGCGGCGGCGGTGACGAGGGGGCGATTGGGGATTGGCCTCTCGCACTCGCTCCTGCGCCCGATCCGTTCGAAATGGGGAGGAGCGTACGGGGGCACCTCTTGTATAGGCGACATGGAGGAGGAGGAGAAGGAGGTGGATGGCGGAGGAGCTGGACGGCAGTGGACGGCGACGGCGGTAGATCGATCCAGGCTAGGGGAGGACCGACGGCGGTGGAGGACAGGGATGGCGCTGCCTAGCGGTGATGGCGCTGGAGGGCGTTGGCTGGCGGGTGAGCGAGGGGATGGTGGTGAAGGGCGACGGCTACCAGGTCGATGGCGACGGCGGTCTGGTTTGGGGAAAATGGCGACGGCGGGCTGGTTTGGGGAAAATGGCGAAGGCAAAGTCGGCGGCATATATATATATGAGCCACATAGGTACCGGTTCCTATTTACAACCGGTACCTATTTTGGCAAAAAGGTGCCGGTTTTAAATTAGAACCGGTACCTTTTGTGTCATATAGGTACCGGTTCTTAATTAAAACCGGCACCTTTCACCACAATAGGTACCGGTTGTATATAGGAACCGGTACCTATGTGGCTAACTCCAAGCTCACCTTCTTTGCAGATGCAGATGCTTTAGGCCTGTGACTGTAAGTGTTGTTCTTCTGTGTGGGGAGAGCTAGCTTTGCTGCTTTTGCACTGTGCCCTTATTTGTTTTGAGCCATGTAACATTATGACATTGTCATCAGTTCAGCATATACACATGAACCTCCAAGAAGACAAAAAAAATAATTATCTAGCTAGAGGTGATCAATCCAAGTATACTACTCCAGGAGTGTATTCTAAACTCTCGAGGGAACAAGTTAAGTGTAACATTCTTATTATTGAAGTTTGCTTTGCTGTTGTCTCTTTTTATCCCAAGCCCGTCCATCTAGTTAAAATTTCGCTAATCTTTTATGGTAAGTGACATCCCAAGCCCGTCCATCTAGTTAAAATTTCGCTAATCTTTTATGCTGTTGTCTCTTTTTATCCCAAGCCCGTCCATCTAGTCAATCGCGTGACGGACATCCAAATCTTTCCAATATGGTAGTTCCCAAAAGATAGATTTCTTCTTCCAAAGAGGTTTCTCACCACGCTTGCTCGTTGCGCTTCGATTACCTTGCCCCTTACCAAATATACATTCAATATCTTGTACCTCCTCAAAAATCTCTCTGCCGGTATGGTCTGTTGAAGCTGTACCCTAATCCACCGTGCCATCGAAATCTCTTGTATTGCTACGGTACTGGTGGCCGGCTGGAAGAAACCTCCGATGGCGCATGTACACAGTCTTTCCGGAGTACTTCAGTCACCTGCTCGTTGTATCCCGCATGCACTGCACACATGCACAACCACCTTTCACTGTTTGCCTGGATGTGTTACCAGCTGCAGGGTAATCTTGGATGGTAACGAACAACATTGCCCTTAAGGTGAAGTACTCTCTTTTGTACGCATCCCACATCTGCACACCTCGGTCCCATAGAAACTTAAGATCATCCACTAATGGCCTGAAGTAGACATCGATATCGTTGCCAGGTTGCTTCGGCCCTTGGATTAGAAGTGGCATCATAATATACTTACGCTTCATGCACAACCATAAAGGAAGGTTGTAGATAACAAGTGCCACTGGCCACGTGCTATGCCGACTGCTCATGTCACCGAATGGATTCATCCCGTCCGTGCTCAGCCCAAACCTTATATTCCTAATCTTTTGCGCGAAATGCTTTTTGTACTTTCGATCTATCTTTCTCCATTGAGATCCATCGGCAGGGTGTCTTATCATTCCATCTTTCTTACGCTCTTCATGGTGCCAACGCATCATCTTTGCATGTTTTTTGTTTGCATACATGCGTTCAATCTGAGGGATTATAGGAAAATACCACGCAACTTTAACGGGCACTTTCCTCTTCTTCAGAACTGGGCCACCACTGTCATCATCAACGTCATCATCATCGTTAACTCCACACTTATACCGCGGTGCTCCGCAAACTGGACATGTATCCAAGTCTGCATAGTCACCTCGATATAGGATACAGTCATTTCGACATGCGTGAATTTTCTGCACTTTTAGTCCGAGTGGGCAGACAACCTTCTTCGCTCGGTATGTTGTTTCAGGCAGCACATGACCCGCTGGAAGGAGGTCTCCAATCAGCTGTAGAAGCTCTGTGAAGCTCTTGTCACTCCAACCGTTGGTTAATTTCATCTGCAGCAACGAGAGGACGACGTGTAACTTGGTGTGCTGCTCATTGCATCCTAGATAAAGCGGGGTATTTGAGTCCTCCACCATGCCCTTGAACTTCTCGTATTGCCTGTCATCGTCGTAGGCTGTCTCCCCGTCGCGTAACATCTGATCTAAACCATCTGATTCGTCACTATCATATCCACCTCTGTCAGCAGGCAACTCTACATTGTCTCCGTCCATTACATCCGGATTCTCATCTTCACCATGATTGTCCTGACATCCGGATGCTCATGAACTTGTTTTGCAGGAAACTGTCTCTCATTCCTGCAATCAGCACATGGACAACACAAGTGTTCCGTCGTGTTCAATGATCTCGATCTCGTGGCTGCGATCACGAAGTTGGTTACTCTCCTGGCATATTCCAAGGTACCGCGCTCCAGAACGTTCATCCCTCCTTCATCCATCGCTCCTACGAAAATTCTTAAATTAACCAATAACATACATATATCATTCTCTATATCTATTGAAATTCTGATATATGTTAATAACCGTTACATTACTCATTGATGATTAATCTCTAAATTACTCCAATATTAAGGCTGAGTTTGTTCCTATGTCTTCCCAACTCAACCCTCCTTTTTTCCACGCGCACGCTTTTCAAACTACTAAACGGTGTATTTTTTTGTAAAAAGTTTCTATACAAAAGTTGCTTAAAAAATCAAATTAATCTATTTTTGAAAAAAATAGCAAATACTTAATTAATCACGCGTAAATGGACTGTTCCGTTTTCCGTGCTCACTGTTGGTTTTGGGAAGACACTCCAACGAACAAAGAGTCATCATACTTTCTCATGCTTCTCATTCAACAAAACAAATTGCAAAAAATAACTTGATAAATATTAGTGCGAATTACATATGGAATCAACATATACTAACCTTTACGCATGCAAACACATAGATCTCTCGATATTTTTTAAATTTTTGAGCAAAACCTCCTCCCCCGTTTGGATGAGCTGAAGAGAAGCCTAAAAATCGTGAGAATGCAGTGAACGAGGAGTATATATAGACTTGGGGATATAGGTGTCGGTTCATGTTATGAACCGGCACCTATTTAGTTTCCTTCCTTGGGAAGCCACCACATAGGTGCCGGTTTTTATTAAGAACCGGCACCTATGTGATAGGTGTCAGTTTATAAGGTTAAAGGGGCACCTTTTTGGCCGTCACATAGGTGCCGGTTCTTATTACGAACCGGCACCTATGTTATAGGTGCTGGTTTGTAAACAAGGCCGGCACCTTTTTTGTGCTCATAGGTGCCGGTTTTTCTTACAAACCGGCACCAATGAGCTCCTCCCAGCCAACCGGCACCTATATGACCTTATAGGTGCCGGTTCGTGGAAAAATGGGCGTGAATTGTCTTTTAGGTGTCGGTTCTAGCAAGTTCGGCACCTATGTGGCCGGTAACTATGGAGGTTTTTGTAGTAGTGATGGTACATGCTCCTCACAGGTTTTTTTAAAATTTTTTGTGAATTTGGTCCAACTTTATTCAAATTCAGTCAAAATTTGTTGAATTTTCAAATAATTTCGAGCAAAAAAGTTCAAAAATTCCCAAAAAATTCAAAAATTTGGGTACCGAAATTGAAAACCCTGGCTCCTCAATAGTTCTGTCCATCGTCACGCCCCGCCTGCATTCTCCCCTCAGCCGCGGCTGCTACTTGAGATCCACTTCTCGGGCGTCAAGCTGTCGCTGCTCAAATCAATATATATAAACGCACATGTTATGAAGTGCAAGGTCGGAATAGTAGATGATTCTTGCAGGAAACTAACTGCCCCAAAATAATCACAAGAGACCAGGCTTTCTTTTTTTCTTTTTTTCTGATAAAGACCAGGCCATCTTTTGTGAAACTAGGCATGTTCAATGGCGGCGATGCTTTACAGCACCATATATATGATACCCGAGTTCAGTAGTCTCGGTGGTCAGGGTATATATATTCACGTTCGCATTCTCAATAGACAAGTGTCAGACTGCCAGCAATGCGAGACACAGCAAGGTTGAGATAAAAATCAGTAGGCGGCATGGTCATATCGACGGTGCGGTTTTGACTTTTGAATGCCTGTTCAGGGGGAAATAGATGATATTTGGATACAACTCACAAAGACAGTTCCTAAATTTGTTCATATTTGTTCATATGTATCATCTAGATCCTCTTACTCTCACAATACTTATCTAAATTCCAGAATTTGTTTGAATGTGTGTCATTCCGGTCCCGAATCGCCACAGCCTTTTTGGGATCCTATGTGGTGCTGATGTGAAATGCCACACGTGCTAACTTGGCTCTATCACTAATCTACACTCACTGCCAATGACGTAGAACCTTTTTTTCTTTCTTTTTTTTCCTTTCTCCTTCTCTCCTTTCTGGTTCCCCACTCAGCTCATGATACCATGGCACCGCCTCTCGCCGACAACTTCACTGTCTTGCTCTTCCCGAAGCACGCACTATCGCTGCTCCTGTCCTCACACTAGCGTGGGATCGGCTATCTCTAACGGGCATTAACCCTCATCACTATCGGGTAGGGCCCCCGTCACTGATCAAAGGTCAGTAATGTGAGAAACTATCTCAATCGGGCACAAGGCCGTCACGGATGAACGTTATCTCAATCGGGCCTAACAATACAGCCCGTCACAGATAAGATTGACCAAGAAATATAAGTCAAACCAGGTTGGGTAGAGCCCGTCACGGATGACTAATCTCAATTGGGCAAAATACTTAGCCCGTCACCGATGACTAGCATCGCTAACGGGCTTTACCAAAGAGCCCCTCACCGATAGGTTTGACCCCACCTGTTGAGTCAAAATATTCCTGGTTCGGATGACTTATCTCTATCGGGCTTATATTAGGAGCCCGTCAGGGATGACTATATCCCTATCAGGCTTTCTTAGGAGCCCGTCACGGATGATTATCTCTTTCGGGCATTACTAAAATGCCCGTCAGGGATGACGATGTCAGCAAAAAAAATAAAATTCGTTTTTTTGGCTAGCCTCAGGCCTTTGCTAGCCATGCCCGCTACAAAAAATGACAATCCCAGCAACCCCATTCCCAGCATTCCTGATTCACAGCCAATTCACAAAATTCTCAGCCAATTCACAGCCAATTCAGAAAATTCACAGCCAATTCACAGCCAATTCACATAATTCTCAGCCAATTCACAGCCAATTCACAAAACCGCCAACATGCATGAAAACCCTTTAAAACTGGGTTATAAATTGGAACAAGTATATATGTAATTAAGAAATGCAAATATATACAGAAGAACGTGCATAATTGTATTACAAAGAATATTTACAAAAATCAAATGTTTGTCGCAAAATCATTTGTTTCCGCTAGGACTTGACTCTAAACATTCCTTTCGGCGACAAGAGGTCATCTAGTATGAATTGTGTTATCTCCTCTCTAATGATATTGAAGTTGATTTCCGGAATCGCCGAAAGTTTTTCCTGCATGCGAGGCGTCAAGTTAGTCTACATAATTGGAAAGTTAGTATGAATCGTGCTATCTCCTCTCTAATGTATATAAACAACTGAAGCACACACCTCAAGGTCGAGCAATGTCACCTTGTCTACGAGGCTCCTCATGTTATGGCAGACGTGGAACCCACACTAGTTGCCAACTTGTTGACGTACTGGAAAGTCCTGTTTTGTGACCGAGTGTGGGATGTCCTTCCTTATGCCTCCCACCTTTTGCCACGTATTGGTCCCAGGCATCGTTCAAGGCAGCCTCGATCGCCGACCAATCGTATATTTCTTTTTTGATATTGGAGTTAAGGTAGTATACCAAACTCCACTTCGGCACTATGACCAGGAGAATCCAATGACGACTGCGACATTAATAAAGTGCAAGTTAAATACTAAAGCTATACTGTCGCAGGTTTGACTGTAAGTAGGGAACACGCTTACTGTTCAGAGTAGGCACACATAATGAAGTCCTTGTCTTGGCGGGACCATAAGCAGTCCTTGATATATTGTACCATGCTGGCTCGATCGTAATTCATAGTTGTCTCGTTGACGACACTTAGATCGAGCAAAGCAACATGGGGAGCATTACGATGGACATGCTTCCAAGTTAACCTAGAAGCAAGACAAGAATTAGGGTAAGCGTAATACAAGGATAGTTATTACCATATCTCGTATGCAAGAATACTCACAAGGAGTAGCACTTAAGGAGGTTGGTGTCGACTGCTCGCACCCTGTAGAGGTCCCATAGATCTTGAAAGTCTACGGCGATAAAGGCTTCAGGGCCGAGGAACGGCAGTCTATCATGCTGGCCCGTCATGGAGGTCTCTCTATGCTTCCTCCTTGCGTTGGACCTCTCCATATAGTACCCATGCAACTCCTTGCATGCAGGGCCCATCTTTGATAAGACGTCGTCTCCGACCAATGGCATGCCTAATATGAATTCTTTAGGAGCTGATGGCGCCTTGCCAAGATCTAGCTTCTTTGGAGCCAGAAGCGGCCCTTCAACATTTCCTCTTCCTCTCCCCCTTCCAGCAGCTCTTTTGCGTGATCCAAGCTTGGGTGGAGAAGATGCCGCCCTCTTTCTTTTTGTGGAGACTAGGGGGAGGAACGCTCTGCTGCTGACCCCTTGTCCGTCATCCCCAAAATCTGTATCATACTGCAATTGGAGATCTTGATCTCCTTTTTCAATGGCAGGAGGGGCAGATACAAGAGCTGGAGGAGGACGTGGCGGCGGCGGCGCCGGACGAGCACTTGGTGCTGGCCTAGGAGTTAAATTTATCTAAATGTTCTGCTTGGGCCATTGGATAAAGGTCCCGCATGCAACTCCAAGGGTCAGAACCTCGTCATTTGGTGGGAGCGGGAGAGTGAAGCCAACCCAGTCGGGCTTCACCATGTCCACTTGAACTTTTGCATGGTCGGCTAGCAGCTGCCCCCCATGCACTCGGGTCTCCGGTGTGGGCTTGAACGCAAGACCCTCTGCGGCAGGAATTGCAAAGTCCTTTGTCACCATAACGACTAGGGTGCACGATATGGGTCCCTGCATTAGATTCATACGTATCTTTATAATATGTTATAATGTACTGTGGTTAGGGGAGAACATATACGTTTTGTGTTGGTTTTACCGTTATGTGGTCCACCGCATTGGGGGCTGGTGTTTCTTGTGCCGCCGCCCCAGTAGAAGCGCAGCTGCTACGCCTCTATGTGGGGCTCATTTCTACTATGGGAGCGGCAGCAGGCTCGCTTTCCCTGAGACGTGCCTCCACCCGAGCCTCCTCTTGTAACAACTTGGAATCGAATTCTTCTCGGAGCTTGTTTCTAATCTCGTTCCGAAGTTGTGCCTTCAGGCGTGCATCTTTCTGCGCCTTTGAAAGCCTGTGCTTCCTATACTGCCACGCGTATTGGGGAAACCCAAGCTTCCATGGAACATTGGAGCCAATGCCCCTTGTCCATCCACGGTGTTCTTCGCTCCCAACGCTTTCGTGAGGACGTCATCCTCGCGTCTTTGTGAACAGACCTCTTGGGAGGACTGTCTCTCAGCAGTCAGGTCGACCTGCGATGCAGTTAGGACGAATTTATTCAAGAGTACGATACAACCTACCGAAACATAATCTACGTGTGGTACTTACGATTTTCTGGTACACCGCTTGATCTTCGGGATTTGGGAACGTTAGTGTTCCATCACTATTCTTCTTCACCCTCGCCCTTGCCCAGTTCCTTGCTCGGGTGGTCGGGATATCACCAAGTACTAGCGGTGTGTTTGATTCAGCAGCAGCTTTGTCCTCCTTGACCCATTCGTGCTGCTTCCCGGCGTAGCCTCCGGTGCCAAGCCGGTGCGGGTGAACGTTTTTTGCCTGCAACCTCCTGTAGGCCTCGCTTTTTTCCCGAGACTCAAGGGTTGACTTTGCGGCATGGAACTCTTCCCACACGACCCGTGAGATGAACGGGTACTTCCCGAATGGTTCTGGCTGGGCGGCGTTGAGGACGTAGTCGGTGACCAACGTGGTCTTGAAATTTTTCCACAAGTTGCCCATCTTGCGGATAGCCTGCCGCTTCAGTCTTGCCTCGGCCTCTGGGGGTATTCGATGCTTTCCTTGAACTGCTTCCAGGCCTCATCTTTTTCTTCTTGTGGGACCAGATCGATGTGGTCCTTCAATATGGTGAAGTTCCGCCTCCCGAGGATTCCGCATATTGTGGCGAACTTTTTGACAGCTTTCGCAGGAGCCGTCGGAAATCCCAGATCGTCCACCTCTGTTATGGTGTACACTTCCTTAGGTATCTTATTATGCGTCCTAGTAGCCCGACTCGATGTTGTCCCACTAGCAGTCGCTAACATGGGTTCGCCTTGCTGCGACATTTTCTATACAACTGTTGTACGGAGATAAAGTTAAAAAGATGTATAGAAAAATTTATTTTGGTTGTGTATATAACTTATGCTAAGGTTAAGATATGGCCTCAGTTTTGCTTAGAAATTGTGCATCAATTACAATCATTTGCAAGTGTACTTCCCCAAAAAAAAGAACAAGTGTAGATGGTCTTGTTCTTATGCAAAAAGAACAAGTGAAGTTCCCCAAAAAAAAGAACATGGTGTTGATAGTCTGTTTTTATGCAAAAAAGAGAAAGTGTAGTGCCCCCAAATAAAAAGAACAAGTGTAGATGGTCTGTTCTTATGCAAAAAGAACAAGTGAAGTTCCCAAAAAAAAGAACATGTGTAGATAGTCTGTTTTTATGCAAAAAAAAGAGAAAGTGTAGTGCCCCCCAAAAAAAAAGAACAAGTGTAGATGGTCTGTTCTTATGCAAAAAGAACAAGTGAAGTTCCTAAAAAAAAAAGAACAAGCGTAGATAGTCTGTTTTTATGCAAAAAAGAGAAAGTGTAGTGCCCCCCAAATAAAAAGAACAAGTGTACATGGTCTGTTCTTATGAAAAAAGAACAACTGAAGTTCCCCAAAAAAAAGAACATGTGTAGATAGTATGTTTTTATAAAAAAAGAGAAAGTGTAGTGCCCCCCAAATAAAAAGAACAAGTGTAGATGGTCTGTTCTTATGCAAAAAGAACAAGTGAAGTTCCCAAAAAAAAAGAACAAGTGTAGATAGTCTGTTTTTATGCAAAAAAGAGAAAGTGTAGTGTCCCCCAAATAAAAAGAACAAGTGTACATGGTCTGTTCTTATGCAAAAAGAACAAGTGAAGTTCCCCAAAAAAAAGAACATGTGTAGATAGTCTGCTTTTATAAAAAAAGAGAAAGTGTAGTGCCCCCAAATAAAAAGAACAAGTGTAGATGGTCTGTTCTTGAGCATTCATCACTGGCCATTTATCAAGAAATCATCACAGAGTAATGGTGGTAGGAAGAGGACAGATATAGAGGAAGTGGCCAAAATGAAAAAAAAAGCCAGCCTTCCCTACTCTTATCTATGATTTTCCAATGATGCAAAGTCCAAACAGATTGATATGATTTCTTAAAGCAACTTTTACATATAATTTTTTTAGAAAAACACACATTTATTTAGCAATGTTTTATGTGAACAAACAGTTCTATCACAAAAGAGTAAATTATTAGCACATATTTTCACTTTACACTAGGGTTAGCACATATTTATTAACAGTAGTGTACTCCACAGAACCTTATAGAGATTCCATGAAATTTCAAAACATAAATAAACTTCAAAAAACATGGTCTAAGTTCAAGAAGTATATCACAAGTTTCACTCATAATAACAGGCAAAGATAATCTGATGGACTGAAAAATCATGGCATAACCAACAGCAAACTACTACATGCATGGTACAAACTACAAAGCATCAGGAACTGAACAAGTTTACAGGTTAGGGGACAAAAGGAGAAACCACTTTTACCTTCGAAAAGGAGAACAAGTTTACAAGTTTACTGGTAGACGGCGACGGCGGCGGCGGCAGCGGCGTCCAGGAGGCGGCGGCGTCGAGGAGGAGGAGGCGGCGTCCAGGAGCTGGCGGCGTCGAGGAGGAGGAGGCGGAGTTCAGGAGGCGGCGGCGTCTAGGAGGAGGAGGCGGCAGTCGGGAGAGTGAGAGGAAGGAGGCGCGGCGGCGGTTGTGATAGAGAGTGTGAGTGAGGGTGAGAGGAAGAGTAAAAACTTAGTTTTTCTACTGATCCAGAGTCAGATCTGGATCGGTAGAAAACCTAGTCGTAGGTCATCGCTATCGGGCACAAGCACTAAGCCCGATACGGATGACAATCATCCGTGACGGGCACAACCAATAAGCCCGATACGGATGACAATCATCCGTGACGGGCAGAGCTAATACGCCTGATAGAGATAAGCTCATCTCTGATGGGCATTATTTATATGCCCGATAGAGATAAGCTCATCCCACTATGGAATTAAAATATTCGTAATCAGTTGTATTTAATAATGATATTTAAGTTATAAAATCATTTATAATTAACTTGTACCCGATTTAAAATTGCTATTACATTTTTAGATTGTGTAAAATTTCTGTTAAATTAAAATATGCCTTATTAAATTACTTTAAAATTGCCATTAAATTTTAAAAAATTATTATAATTAACCTATGCCTTATTTAAACAGTGTAAATTTGCTATTAAATTTTAAAACACACATGAATTTAAAATATGCAGATCATTAGGCGCCGGTACAAAATACTTCATTACTTATATCTATTTGCAATTTACAGTACTACAAAGACTCAGTTTACAAGTATATGCCTTCCGAATGGTCAGAACGAACGTATGCCACTTCGTCTTCGGGATCATCGTCAAGGTCGATCTGAGGTCTCACATGAAGATTCTGGTTATATTCTTCCTCATCGACGACGTTGTCAACCCCAACAATTCTTCGTTTGCCATCCCTAACGACGTGCAGCTTCTTGTTAGCGGGGTCTTGTATATAGAAAATCTGCTCGACCTGCTTCGCTAGGACTAACGGTTCGTCCGCGTATCCAACCTTGGCCAGGTCCACTAAAGTGAATCCTTCCCTATCAACTTTTACTCCAGTGCAGATATTCACCCAGCTGCAACGAAACAAAGGGACTTTGAAGCTCCTGTAGTTCATCTCCCAAATCTGCTCTATGCGACCATAGTATGTGTTCGATCCAGCTTGATCCTGATATGCATCTATACGGACTCCACTGTTCTGCACTGTACTTTTGTCATCTTGTTTGAAGGTGTAGAATGTGTATCCATTGATATCATACCCTTTCCATGTGTCGACATCCCAGCTTGGGCCCCTTGCCAACCTTCGTATTATCTCACTTGGGCCATCGGTACTCCGTGCGATACGATTCTTGAACCATTCGTTGAAGCGAGTACTATGTTTTCTGTTGATCCACGTATCTGATCGACCCATGTTCTCCTGTCGGACCTTCGCTAGATGCTCCTCAAAGTATGGAGTTACTTCGGCCATATGTTGTAGCACAGCGAAATGAGCCTGTGCATAGGATGCCTGATTGGGTACAATTCTTTTTCTGCCTGTTGTGCCAAGGCCTGCCAACCTTCCTTTGTGGCGAGACGTAGGAACTCCGATAGGATCAGTCTCGGCCTTGTAATCGATGCAGAACTCAATAACCTCCTCCGTCGTGTACCCTTCAATGATGCTTCCCTCCGGTTTTGCTCTATTTCGAACGTACGACTTAAGAACTCCCATATTCCTCTCAAATGGGTACATCTCCCTTAGAACAGCTGGACCACATAGTTTTGTTTATTTCACTAGATGAACAGGAAGATGAACCATGATATCGAAAACAGACAGTGGAAAATACATCTCCAAGTGACACAAGGTATTGACAATATCAGCCTGCATCTTATCTAGATCTTCGGGATCTATAATCTTCTGACCGATTGCATTGAAGAAAGCACAGAGCCATTGGATCGTGTGACGGACTTTGGGTGGTAGAATGCCTCTGATAGCAACTGGCAAGATCTGTGTGATTAGCACGTGGCAATCGTGAGACTTCATTCCAACCAGTTTTAGATCCTCTAATTTAACGTACTTACTGATCCTTGCTGAATAGCCCGAAGGAACCTTAATATCAGCCAGGAATGATAGTATTGCGATCTTCTCATCCTTCGACAATGTGTGGCAAGCTGGTGGGAGGTACACTCTGCCTGTCTCTTCGTCCGTAACAGGCTGAAGCTCACTGCGAATGTTCAATTCCTGCAGATCTAGGCGAGCATTCAACCCGTCCTTTGTCTTTCCAGGCATATTAAGTAGTAGCCCGAGCAAACTATCGCAGCAGTTCTTCTCTACATGCATTAGATCAATGAAATGCCGGACCTCAAGGTCTTTCTAGTATGGTTGCCGCCAAAATATGGATTTTTTCTTCCACATACCCTTATCATTTCCCTTGCCACGTTTTCTTTTCTTCCCAAACTCGTTAGTTATGTCTTTGACCATGTCGTGGACTTCGTCTCCAGACAAATCCTTGGGAGCAATTCCAAGTTCTCTCCGACCGTTGAAAATTTTCTTCTTTCTTCTAAAGGTGTGGCGTAGCGGGAGCCATCTCCTATGACCCATGTAAAACATCTTTCTTGATTTCTTCAGCCACCTACTGCGTGTATGTTCCATACAGTCAGAGCAAGCCTTCTTTCCTTTCACGGTTTGTCCGAAAAGATTACCTAGTGCAGGATAGTCGTTAATGGTGCAGAACAATAGAACTCGTATCTTGAAGTTATCCTGACCGTATGCATCCTAGGTTTCGACACCTTCTTTCCAAAGAATCTCAAGATCATCGATAACAGGCTCCAAGAACACATCGATATCATTGCCCGGTAGTTTTGAACCTTGGATTAACAAGCACAACATAATATATTTTCTTTTGAAGCACAACCATGGTGGGAGGTTATAGTTCACAATAAGAACTGGCCAAGTGCTGTGAGAACTGCTCATATCTCCGAAAACTCCTTGCAATGACGTTTCAAAGTTGTCGCATTCATCCAACTTCGATCCATCGCTGCAAAATTTAATAAAATATTAGTTAACATACTACTAAATTAAAAAAAATTATTACTACCTTTTTACTTACTTCTAAGATTTTTCTGTTTTGCTTTGGAAAAAAATAACAAAAATTCGCCCCCTTCAACCTCCCACCAAAATAGTGAATAGTGGGATAATTCAGACAACAGTCGGGTGGTCTATTTATAGTGCCGAAATATATCTCAATCGGGCCAATGAACCGACATCTCTAACGGGCGCACAGTTATCTCTAACGGGCATCAACAAAAAGCCCGACAAGATATGAGTCATCGGTGACGAGCTTTAAAGCAATCTCAATCGGGCCATATTTGTAGCCCGTCACCGATGACTAATATCTCTGACAGGCTCTCTAGAAGGGCCCGATTGAGATACGAGTCATCGGTGACGGGCTTTAAAGCCATCTCAATCGGGCCATATTTGGAGCCCGTCACCGATGATCCTCATCTCTGACGGGCTCTGTAGACGAGCCCGATTGAGATATGCTAGGTCATCTCAATCGGGCCTAAAGCTGAGCCCGTCACAGATGAGTGTCATC
>BDMV01000010.1:14471265-14683044 GCA_008326285.1 Oryza officinalis
CAAATAATAATATTGAGACAATATTAGCTACTAAAAAATGATTCAATCAAAAAAATAAAATATTTGACCTACAAATTACATACATATATAGCACAAAGTACCAATTCGCACAAGTTTACATATCTTCGCATTCAACCAATGAAATTTTACAAAAACGGAAGCAAATGAAGGAGATGATCGAACACATTACCTTTTATATTGATCTCAATCGAAGATTTTAACTCTACAATCTCCCAACAAAAAAAAATGTCTATTTTTGGAGAGAGAAACCGAGTTAAAATAAATTCAAATATCTTCACATTAAACTAATAAAAACTTTTAAAAGTGAAAGCAAATGGAAGAGAAGATCAAACATGGTACCTTTTGTATTGATTCCAATTGAAGAATATAAGTTGAAAACCTTCCCCCCTATAATTGCATTTTTTTGGAGAGAGAAACACCAAGTTCAAATGGCACTGTCGGGGGGTGGGAGCTGTTTTATAGTGCATCATCCCGTGCGGTTCACCTAACGAACCGCACGGGATAATCATTATGCCGTGCGGGTTCTTAAGCCGACCGCACGGGATAAGCATTATCCCGTGCGGGTTCTTAAGCGGACCGCACGGGATAATCTTATCTCGTGCGGTCGGCTTAAGGAAGCCGCACGCGATAATGAGTTATCCCGTGCGGTCGGCTTAAGCCGACCGCACGGGATAACTTATTATCGCGTGCGGTTCAACAGCCGGCCCCCTCGGGCCCGGTTTTTCCAGGCGCGGCCACTTATGGCCCGCCTGGAAATGGTTGGGGGCCTCGTCCAGAAAGCCCCTTTCTGTAGTAGTGTGTACAGCTCGTTTTGCTGAACTGGGCACTCGACAGGAGCAATCTCATAATAGGCCATTTTTTGGGCACAGCTGGCTTTGGGTTTTCTTGACGGAAAGAGGAAGGAGCTATGGAGAAACAATCAAGGCTCAGCTGATTGTCCTTCCCTGCCGTGTTGTGAGAGATGAGGTAGGGTTGTATGGTATTTATAAACCCTAGAGCTATCGCAAGTGCCCAAGATGTAAACGATGGTTGGATCTTTTTTTGCTCATTGAAAAATTCAAATACTTCATCCGTCCCAAAACATAAGAAATCTTGGTGGATGTAACACATCTTACTACTATAAATCTGAATCGGATATGTTGTATTTATTTAAAATCATTTATATTTTGGGACAAAAAAAAATTCGTTATATTGAAACAAATGCATACAAACATAAAACAGGGACCCACCAACGGTCACCTACAGTGGTGACCACCCGTAAGACATTAGCTTTTGACTTGGTTTTTGATGACGTTGAACATTCGGCATTCAATTTCATTTGCAGTTACACAAAAAAACTGGGAGATTGACATCATGTGTCCAGGATACTAATTATTATTTATTTTTTAAAATGGGCGGACGTGCAACACAGAATGAGATGATTAAATGATGCGGTAACATGCATCGGGACGTAATTATACTACGGATATTCGGCTTAATGTAGTCTATAATAACACATATAATACGTCAACGAGATTCGTTACTCGTTAGCCCAACGTGGCTTCTTGTAGTATATTATATTTCTTAAATTTATAAGTGAAGATAAAATTTAAGAAAAGCAACAAGCACCTAATTCTAAGTTTTGCTAGTGGAAGATATAGAAAATGCCATCATACGTACAAATGATTTTATCTATAAAATGTCATTGCCATCGATCATTTTTCCGTTCATTGCACTCTATTAGCCACGTGGGAAGATCATTTTGCCCAAACGACGGCTGTATAGTGCATCTTCCCAGCATTCTTTAACGGTAAGGTTCACCATGCTCTTTAATTTAGAGATAATCTATTATATGTCATCGAGTTTTGGGAAGATTATGGGTATCGGATACTCTCATGGCTGGCTTATCCGACTAGCTATAGGGGATAGGTTATGACTCATGATTATGTGAACCGGCTTAAGACTTGAGTATTACGTTACCAATATAATAAAGTAACGGCTTATAGTCTAAAGACGATAAGATTGAGGAGTCCGATGTCGTATGTAACTAGGTCTGCGACTTGTAAGCCTATCCTCCGAGACTATATAAAAAGGGTAGGGCGTCCCTTAAGGGGGAGCGAAAATACACAAACTCACGAGAACACAAATTGAAAGAGTTCACGAGATCAATAAACCACTCGGTGGATCGAATCCCCGAAATAGGAGTAGGGTATTACCTCTCGTTGAGAGAACATGAACCTGTATAAATTCTTTTGCATACTAACTTATCGCGTTTGCCTCTTGATTGCTACCCCTAATTTCTTATTGCCGAAATCAAGTTTCGACAAGTTTATCATAATTTAATTATTTATCACTGATTCTTTCTATAATACAGCAATGACTCTATCATTGTTATATAATACGTCATTGAGCTGTGATTTTTTAAAAAAATACCCAAAATACTATATACTCTTATAGACATAATTTATCTCATTAAAAGTTTCAGAAAAAATATGAAATTTTTTATTTGACCTCCTTACACAACATTAAAATTCGTACACAAGTTTCAAGTTTTTTGTATTTATATTTTTCAAAATATAACTTATCTTTTATATGCTATATAAAATATGTGTTTGTGTTGCTATTTTTAATGTAAATCATCTTTCATATGCTACATAAGACATTTTCATGTTTTTATCTTTTGTGTAAGTAATTTTTCTCTCATATACAACACAAAATATTTTTTTTAAAAAATAAAAATACCAAAAAAAACTTATAACTTATATACAAACTACCTTGTTATGTAAGGAGGTCACATAAAAATTTTCATATATTTTAAAAACTTATAATGAGATAAATTAATTGTTAACCTTGTATGTCTCTGGTATTTTAGGTATATTTAAAAAACCCAGTCCAGTGGCAATATTATAGAATAATTGATAAAATAAACAGTATATTATAGAAAGAGACAATATAAGTGACAAATATTAGACTAGAGTGTGTACGAGCACTAGAGATATTGGACTTGGCTCTGATACCACTTATTGGCCCAAAACCGGGAGGCGTTGGCTCAACCGGGAGGAAGCCTTGCTACAACCTAGAAGCTACCTCAAGAGGTGAGGGACTCTTCTCATTTTTAAGTTGGTTTAACTTTCACTAAGTAATCAATGTAGGACTATTCCGAACAATAGAGACGGTGGCAGCAGCGAGCTTGAGAATGACGGCTTCTTGTGGGCCTAGCAGTTGACATCAATGTCACACATGTCACTGATGGAGAAGGGGTTTTTAACCCTGGTTCGTAACACCCTCTAGTCCCGGTTGCACAACCGGGACCACGAATCCGAGACTAAAGATGCCCATCTTTAGTCCTGGGTGAAATAACCAAGACTAAAGAGCCATTTTTAGTCCCGGTTGGTGTTACCAACCGGGACTAAAGATATTTTTTCTTTTTTTAAAAAAAATTGCTGGTTCTACCAACTGCTTGTTTATATATTATGCATATATATGTATGAATACATATATATGCATAATATATATATATATATATATAATATGTGTATGTATGTAATATATGTATAAATGCTTGTTTTACACATATATATATTCCCTAAATATATGCACTCAAGTAAATATATACTTATATTACCGAAATATAATCACACACATAAGTACATGTATGCACATCTAAATACATACATATACTACAATCCTTCGTTAATTCTGATGTTCTATTGTATATTACGAAGAAACGTAAAACATGTTATAACCTAAAACATGTTATATATGGCGATGATGATCAATAGGTCTTCCATCGCAGTGGAATTCTCCCGCGGAATCAATTATTTCTTCATTGATAAATCCCATCAATTGTTCTTGAAGAGCATTTATAAATTCTTTGTTGGATAGTTTTCCCTCATGTAAATAATCTATCATTTGAAAAAAATTGAGATATAAGTATATGAAGTCAATAAGAAATCGAGACATAATGTATGAATAATTTTTACGTACTTTCAGATCCCTGTCACTGTTGATTTAGTGTACAATGCAGTAAGTATATTCGCAGACGTAGTAGCCGCATAAGTTATTTCCCTGCTCTTGTTTTGCACACTTAAGGAGAAAACGACGAGAGATTTCATGTACTAATTTTTTCTAGAACAAATTAATGATTCAATATGTTTTGGAGCATGTACTCATCGGGAAATTAAACCTCCTACCAAGTTTTTCTTTCCAAACCCCGCGGACCAATATACGGAACTTTGCCCATGCCCTATGTTTAGTTGGAAGCTATGATTAAATATCAGAGATTTGCATAGTAGCAATAGCAGTGTTCATAATTAATGACAGTTGAATAGATGACATTAACTGTCTATCACTTCAAAAATCTTGGCGAAAGTAGACTCTGGTTTATTCATTGAGTCATAGACATGGACTTTGCATAGTTCAAGGTCGAAGAGGATAAGGACCCAGTCAAATCTACAAATTGCGTCAGATAATGTATATGTCACGGTATGAGTACGAGGAGGAAGTTAGTACAAATTCGAAAGACAGTTAAAACTCACTCTGTGTTGTAGGGCAATAGTATGTAGGTCTTATAATGCTGCTACAGTAGGAAATGAACAATATTGTCCTCTGTAACTTCCTCAAAGTCCCGTATCATTTCGACATTGACTTTGCGGGGGTCCATGAATCCAATATTGTAAATTCCTTGTCTATAGCACGATTGAATCTTCATTCTACAAAGGATAAAAGAATTTGCATCAGTCTTATCAGCACAGCGTAACCATTGAATGGTACATAGAAGGAGCTAAGGAACAAAATAAATTTTGCTAAAACGATACTTACAAAACCTAGCAGCTGAGAACGGAGACATCGAGAGCGTCTAGTTGGTATACATCGAATACATTCTCGATCTCGAAGTTGATCCACAGAACATCATCTCCTTGATAGTAATCTATGTTTCTTATCCTCGCTCCAACCATTGTTCTACCATGTACCATTGATGAAATCGGTACATTTGTGTAGAGAGGCTGTTCACCTGAATAGGCTTCACAAGCAGTTCACCAAGTTTAAATTTATATTTCAAATCGGCTTCTGTCGCTATGGTTATTGGTGCATTTCCCACCAGTTGCGCCCTGTTCAGACCCATCTCTTTCATCCATTGCCTTAGTTCCTCTTCACCGGGTGGTAGCAACGGCTCAACCGATTGTTTTTGTTGCTTTCAGAGCTGATGCACTTCTTTGGTCTTTCTTCTTTGTTTCTTAAACAACTTCGTCATCGACCGGTCATAATCCGAAAGTAAAGCCCACTTGATAGGTTTGCTCATCTTCTGAAATAACTTCTTAGCAGCCGGATCTATAGGAATCTTCTTTTGTGGGCTCCGTGGCTTGAAGAACACCTTCACTTCCGCTCATACGACCTCGTCAATCTTCTCGGGAGTGCGGCTGTATGCCCTTTTCTTGAGAGCGGGGAGTTTTGGCTCGTCAAGTCTTGGCTTCTTCGTTCGTTCTGTGGACTTTGACGGTGCGGGACGAAGTGGGCATGAATTTTTAGCTCGTGAAGGTGGAGCAGATGATGATGGTGCAGGCGGAGGAGGTGGAGGTGGAAGAGCCGGTGCAGGCAAAGGATAGGGTGCAGGCGGAGGAGACGGAGGTGGAAGAGCCGGTGCAGGCGAAGGAGAGGGTGCAGGTGAAGGAGACGGAGGAGAAGACGCCGCTGCTCGCCCGGGAAACACGATGTACCACTTGCACCATAGTATAATGGTGTGGGCTGTGTCTCCTAGTTTTATCACCCCGTCTCCTCCAGGAATGTCCAGCTCGAGATCCTCGAACCCTCATTTCACCAATTCAACTTCGACCCTTGAGTACCCAGGTGGAATCAGTCTGCAATGGTATGTCCCTGAAGGGTTCATTGGTATGGTCATGCCCGATGCCACCTTCACGAGAATCGAGGTTACTTAGTAGTTAATAGATGCATGCACCACCTTTTGTAATTTACAAGACATATATCATAAAACTACGAGCATACCTTGAGTGATATGTTCTTGAAGGGACTATGCAGCTCACACAGGTGTCCGCCGCATGATTTCATCTACGGGGTACGATGGGTCATCATGAGCTGGCCCTGCTACACCTTCTATGCCCTGTTCTCCTACTTGTCCTGTAGAAGCACAACTGCTGCGATTGCCTGAGGGGCTCACCATGACTGAAGGGACATACGGCTGCACCGTCTGCTGGCTCTGTCGTTCCGCCAGGCGTTGGTCCACCCGTCGTTCCACCTCCTCTTGCATTCTTATGTTCTGCAGGGTGACCCTCTTCTCAAGATATCTTAATCTCGTCTCGGTATCCCTCTTGTTCCTCGTCCGACTCTTGTAAGTGTGGTTGTCCTCTTGCAACCACGCCTTTTTCTCGTGTTCGTCCTGGATGCTCGGGATTCTGTAGTGTGAGCGTAAGCTCGTCCTTCTCTCTCTCAGGCTTGAATGTTGCCTGAGCAGACGCCTCCACTGCTTCTGTAAGTCGGCTAGCTGCTTCACGGATCGCTTCGCCGAATACAAGAGAGCCATCAGTGGGATCGAGCATTTCACCATGAGCATAGTACCAATTTCTGGAACGTTCAGGCTAGTTCATTGTGGCCGGCTTAATACTCTTTTCTATCAACCCGGCTTTCAGTTTATCCCACTTGGGGATTGCCTTCTTATAGTCACCTGACCCTAGCCGGTGATGGTACTACTTCTTAGCGGCATTGGCTTTATTCTTTTCTATTTGCGCTTGCCCGTGCTGGGAGGTCTTGTATGTGACAAACGCATCCCAATGATACCTCAGCTTGGTTAATTTGTCAAAATCAGGTATCAGACCCTTTAGGACGTATTTCTTGTACAGAGCTGACTTGTACTTCTGGAACTGTTCAACCATTTTTTTCATAGTTCATTCTTTCAATCTTGGCTGATCTGCCTTAGGGACTGTGAAGGTCTCGAGCATGGTGGTCCACAGCATATCTTTCTCTGTATCTGGAAGATAACTTTGGTCATCCTCGGCTGACCTTGATTGACGCTAGTGCACTGTGCTAATGGGCACGTGATCCCTCATGACCCAACCACTGTGTCCCACAAACCGGCTGGGGCTACTGGTTCGCCCTCTGGGGCCACTTCACTAATAATGTGCCTGCCCTCTAGCTTCCTTGCGGCACCTCATTGTCCGCATGCCCTCTTCTCTCCAACGGCCGGTTGCCTTTCACTTTCCTCTTTGTTTGTGCACTCGTTTCCCTCCTTGTTTAAGTATTGGTCGGGGTTCTCTTGCTCCTCATCCGCCCAATATTGGCTGCTGCCCTCTACGATCTCGTCCATGAGATCTGTTCATCATCGCGATCTGCCATCTGTTCGTAACATTAACTAGTACACATTAACTAAGAGTATATTGTTATACATATATTGACATTGTTGAGAAATACGTACGATGACCAGTTAATTAATTGTTATACATGCAACCTACGTGCATATGTCATATATATATACACACACACATATATACATACAAATATATATATACAGATACATATATATAGATACACGGATGCGCTAAAACAAGCCCAGTCCGTGGTATACTATGTCTACTATATATATATACACACCAGGGAATTAATGTAACTTGCCTTAGTTTTGCTTAGAGTTATTGAGGCCAATTAAGCTTGAGCGACGATGGCGGTCAGTAGTTGCACCACGTATGACAAAGAAATAAAAATTTAGTTAAAAGATGTACAACAGTCGTAAGTGAAAACATTTGCTTGGAGATGATGGAATTAGTATAATTCAGCCCTTTCTTTAAGATGGAACTTAGAAAAAAAATTGAATCACTATTGGAAAAAAAAAAGATATGCAATATTATATTCAGTGTATCCACGTGAAAACATGAATACTATTGCAAACAAAACGGAGGATAGATTATATCATTAACAATGTGCGACTGGATTTAATTTGGTACATCTATGATTAATCTACACATCATGCTTGCATATCTACATTGAAAACATATACATATATATATTCCACGTTCTTGTTCGTTCGGTCACGTTCGTTCTATTGTTCGTTCATTCATTCTATCGTTCACGTTCTATCGTTCGATCGGTCACGTTCATTCTATCATTCGTTTGTTCGTTCGTTCTATCGTTCGGTCACATTCTATCGTTGCATGGTCACGTTCGTTCTATCGTTCTATCGTTCTATCGTTTGTTTGGTCACGTTCGTTCTATCGTTCGTTCGGTCACGTTTGTTCTGTCGTTCGTTTGTTCGTTCTATCGTTCGGTCAAGTTCTATCGTTCGTGGTCATGTTCGTTCTATCGTTCACGTTCTATCATTCTATCGTTCGTAGTCATGTTCGTTCTATCATTCGTTCGTTCAATCGTTCGGTCACGTTATATCGTTCGTGGTCACGTTCGTTCTGTCGTTCTATCGTTCACGTAGTGCGAGGTGGCGGGTGCACCGGGTGGTGCCGACGGCGCCGCGGGCAGGCGCAGGGAGCGGCTGCGCGGCGGGGTCCGCGGAGGCGTGGGGCGGCGAAGACGACGAAGACGACGGCGGCGACAGAGGCGGACAATCGGCGTTGCGAAACGGGGGAGAAGATGATGCGCAGACCTATTTATAGTCAGGATCTTTAGTCCCGGTTCGTGGAATCATCCGGGACTAATTATCTTATCTTTAGTCCCAGTTGGTAGCTACAACAGGGACTAAAGATATCTTTAGACCCGGTTGTGATAGAACCAACCGGGACTAAAGGTAATTTCCCGCTGTTTCCAAAATTTCTTTTTATCCTGGCTATGGTTAACAACCGGGACTAAAGATTAAAACATTTAAATGACATATGTCTGATCTAAATAGTTTAAAATTATTATTAAATATAAATAATCACATATAATTAACATATGACCTATTTAAATAGTTTAAAATTGCTATTACATTTAAAATATATATATAATTAACATATGACTAATTTAGATAGTTTAAATCTGCTATTACATTTCAATAATGATATATAATTAAAATATGACCAAATTAAATACTATTTAAATAGTAATAATCATATGTACATAACATATGAGCTATTTAAATAGTTTAAAATTGCTAGTATATATGAATAATCATATATAATTGTATTAGTAAAAAACACAAACATTGCATGGCCTTCAATCGTTATAAATAATTTGTATCGTCCATACCACAACCTATGTCACTGTTTTTCTCACATACTTTCTCCTCACTAATGTTCCTTCGCTATGATCGTTGTGTGAGTAAGGGGTGTCCTCCTTTGATAGGAGGATGCTCGGGTCAACCGTCACCGCGAACGGAGGTTGCCCATCAAACTGATCGTAGTCTTTGTCAGTCATATCCTCGACTCCGACAATTTTCCTTTTGCCTGGGAGAACCACGTGGCGTTTTGGCTCATCGGGTCCTTTACCCTTCTTTGGTTTGCTAGACATGTCCTTCACGTAGAAAACTTGTGTTGCATCATTGGCTAGGACGAATGGTTCGTCTGAGTATCCAACCTTGGTTAGGTCAATCGTTGTCATCCCACTGTCATCAATCGTTACGCCTCTACCAGTGCGCCTAACCCATTGGCACCGAAACAGAGATACCTTCAGGGGTCCATAGTCTAGTTCCCATATGTCCTCGATGACACCGTAATACGTGCTAGTTGCACCATCGTATCTCATGGCGTCGATACGAATAGCAGAGTTCTGGTTTGTGCTCTTTCTGTCTTGGGCTCTTGTGTAAAATGTATACCCATTAATTTCATATCCTTGGAATGTCGATATCGAGCAAGAAGGCCCCCTTGCCAAGAAGGCTAGTTGTCGGTCAATGGTTTCGGTACCCATTAGATGTTGTTGTAGCCAAGCGGGGAAAGTATCAATGTGACGGCATGTAATCCATGCATCGGACTTGCCGATGTTTTTTGAGCGAACAATCGCTAGGTGCTCCTTGATGTAAGGAGCCACCAACGAAGATTGTTGCAAAACAGTGAAATGTGCTTTACGGAATAAATCGTTGTCCACAGTCACTATTGCTTTTATTCCAAGAGTCCCTTTTCCCCGTAGTCTCCCCTCATGGCTTGATTCGGGTATCCTGATTGGACAAAGGTCTTCAATAAATTCTACGCAGAACTCAATGACCTCCTCTGTTCCACAACCCTTGGCGATGCTTGCTTCCGGACAAGAACAGTTATGAACGTATTTCTTTAGAACGGCTATGTACCTCTCGAAATGAAACATGTTGTGTTGGTACACAGGACCGAGAATACTGATCTCTTTCACAAGGTGACATAGAAGATGCGTCATTATATTGAAGAATGACGGTAGAAAGATTATCTCAAAGCTGACAAGACATTGGACCACGTCATCTTGAAGGGTTGTTAAACTGTCTGGTTCGATGATCTTTTGCGAAATTGCATTCATGAAAGCACATAGCTTTCTTATTGTTCCCCGGACATTATCAAGAAGGATACCACAAATTATAACAGGAAGCAGTTGTGTCATCAACACGTGATAGTCATGAGACTTTAGGTTTGTGAACTTCTTCTCCTTCATGCTTATTATTCTCTTTATATTCGAGGAGTATCCAGACGGTACCTTGATGCTCTCCAGACATTCAAACATAATTTCCTTCTCTTCCTTGCTCAGGGTGTAGCTTGCAGGACTAAGTAATGGCTTCCTTTATCCTTCGGTTCCAGGTGAAGGTCCTCGCGTTGTTGTATATGCTTGAGATCATTACGTGCTTCAAGTGTATCTTTCGACTTCCCATATACACCTAGGAAGCCCAACAGGTTGACGCAAAGGTTCTTACTGAGGTGCATCACGTCGATTTCGTGCCGGACGTCTAAGACTTCCTAATAGGATAACTCCCAAAAATTAGACTTCTTCTTTCACATCGCCGCATGACCATCTTCGCTCTCTATAGGTTGACTGCCAGGTCCCTTTCCAAATACTACTTTTAGATCTTTCACCATAGCAAACACGGCTTTTCTGTTGCGATGTTTAGGCTTTGTACGGTGGTATGCCTTTTGTTCAAAATGCTTGCCTTTCTTCCGTACAGGATGGGTTGCAACAAGGAATCGACGATGGCCCATGTACACAACCTTCCTGTAGTGTTTCAGATACGTACTTTCAGTTTCATCCATACAATGGGTACAAGCCTTGTACCCCTTGTTTGACTATCCAGATAGGTTGCTAAGTGCAGGCCAATCGTTAATGGTTACGAACAGCAACGCTCATAGGTAAAATTGCTCCTGTTTGTCCTCATCCCACATGGGGACACCTTGTTTGTACCACAGCAGAACCAGATTCTCAACCAATTGTCTTAAGTACACATCAATGTCGTTACCAGGTTGCTTTGGGCCTTGAATGATAATTGGCATCATGATGTACTTTCGTTTCATGCATAGCCAAGGGGGGAGGTTGTAGATACACATGGTCATAGGCCAAGTGCTATGGCCACTGCCCATCTCTCCAAATGGATTCATGCCATCTGTACTTAAACCGAACCTTACGTTTCGGGCATCCTCTCCAAAGTCCGGAAATGTTTTGTCGATGTTTTGCCACTGCGACCCGTCGGCGGGGTGTCTCACCATCCCATCTTGTTGACTTTCTTCTGCGTGCCAGTGCATCATGCTAGCATGCTCTTTCTTCCCGAACAAACGCCTAAGCCGTGGTATTATAGGGAAATACCACGTCACCTTAGCAGGAACTCTCTTCTTCGAAGGTTGTCCGTCCACATCACCTAGATCATCTCGTCTAATCTTGTATCGTACTGCTTTACAAACCGGGCATGCTTCTACGTTCTTGTACTCCTCACCGCGATAGAGCATACAATCGTTCGGACATGTGTGTATCTTATGTATTTCTAGTCCAAGAGGGCATACCACTTTCTTAGCTTCGTACGTTGTTTCGGGCAATTCGTTTTCCTCTGGAAAAATGTTCTTCACGAGTTTCAATAACTCACCAAATGCCTTGTCACTCACACCATTTTTGGCCTTCCATTGCAAGAATTCTAGCGTCGTACCCAACTTTTTGTGCCCCTATTCGCAACCTGGGTACAATGAAGTTTTGTGGTCCGCTAACACGGTCCAATTTCTGGACCTCCTTCTCACTTTTGCAGCCGTCCTTTACGTCTCGTAACATCTGACCAAGATCATCTACAGCGTCGTTATCTTCAACAGCTCCGTCCGCCTTGCCTCCTGGATTTTCTTCAAATCCACCGTATTGATGAGCCCAGTCCGGAATATTCTCGTCTTCTACTTCATCTTCTTCCATTGTAACCCCTATTGATGAGGTCCAACAATTATATCTAGGCATGAATCCAGACTCAAACAAGTGCGCATGAATAGTTCTTAATGTAGAATACTCCTTCTGGTTACTGCATTTTTTGCATGAACAACACATGAAACCCTTATACTTATTAGCATTGGCCACATTCAAAAAATAATGCACGCCTTCAATAAACTCTTTCGACCGTCGGTCCACGGTGTACATCCATTGCTGATCCATCTATAAATCAAATAGTCCAATGTTACTGACGAAATCCACACAATTGAAACTAATTAAATAATCATATAATAATTTAGAACATCATGATTCAAAGTGAAACTAATTTCTAGAAAAGAGCTACAAAAATGGAGACGAGAAGGAAGAGAAGTTTACAATTATTTTTAAATTTTTATTAAAGTACTAAACATATTTTTTTACTGTACGAACAGTATTTCTAGCTACATATTTTTCAATTACATTAGTTTTCTACTCTTTTTTATAAATAATCATACAATAATTTTACAATAGTCCCACATATTATTCTTTTTTATTGTTTGTAAAGTTGAAAACATATCTTTAATGAATTATACTCTTTTCTAACTATTTTATTAAACTAACTTAGTTTTCTATTGTTTTATCTTAGTTTTATATATTTTTCCTCGGTTATCTCTTTTATAACATATGTATGCAAATTTTCTAAGTTCAAAATCAACCTAATTTTGCCTACACATATTTTCTCTCTCATCATTTTGCATAAACAAAGCTATAAATGTAATATGCTAAGCATACATTATTAGAAAATGAATTTGCTAACTTTTTCGATCTCTCCGATTTGTATATTATCACCAAAATAATTTTATCAAAAATTTCGGCAGCACCTCCATTCCTCCTCCTCTTGGCAGCAATGGCTCGGGTTGGAGGAGGAAGATGTATAAAAAGGTAGATCACTTTAGTCCCGGTTAGTAACATCAACTGAGAATAAAGTGAGGATCTATAGTCTCGGTTGGTGACACCAACCGGGACTAAAGATCTCGGCCCCCTGACATGCGTCTGACACGGTCGGTGAAGATGTGAACCTGGACTAAAGATGATCTTTAGTCCCGGTTGGTCCTAGTTGGTAATACCAACCGGGATTAAAGATCATCGCGACCCGTTACACTTTTTAATCGGGACTAAAGATGATATTTAGTTCCGGTTCCTATTCGAATCGGGGCTATTCCGGTTTGTGTGAACCCGAGTAAAGATCAATTCTCCAGTAGTGTGTAGAACAAGACGTCAGCCTGATAGAAATGATCCAATGGGGGCATTGGGTAATTAAAAAAATTGGATGTGGCTAATGCAGTTGAATGGACGGAATGCTAACGGTGATAGACAGAGAATATTTGTTATCTGCGTCATCAATTTATTAGATTGGTGTACATGGATCGAATTTGAAAGTATAAACTTAATAATAAGTGATTAACTTTTTCAGGGCTGACCAAACAAAATAGATGACGTAATTCCAAATTAGTGAGAATACTATATAGGAATACATTCTTTGCACGCACGAAGATGCTTATTCCTTTGTAGTTAAGTTACATCCACGATATATTTTGGTGACCATGTGTTAGGCTAAGCTTTAGATCTTGTGAGTTTGGAAACTCACAGGCCGATGTACAGCCGGCCGGACCGCTGTCAAGCTAGGAAATGCCCAAATTCCATCTTGTTTGTTTGGTTCAGTGATTAATTATTAGTACAAGTAACATATAACTGAACTACGTAGTACTCCAAATAACATATTCAGTAGGTATGTTAAGTGGTTAGATGGGTACGGAACAAAATTTTGAAGTGCAAATTATGGTTGAGCTTTCAGTTTTCTATTGTTCAATTTGGCTATACCAAATGAAATACTCGTATTATCTGGTAAATAGAAAATTTTCCAATCCTACGTAGTCCTTTATATCAACAGAACAGGCTGTACTCTTCATTCCCAAGGAATCTCCGTACGTATAGCTTTATCCTCGTGACTTCTTCCAGTTTTGCAGGCCTTTTTTTTTACAGATCAGCAGCGGACAGCGCGATTACTCATGAAATAGAGTGGAAAAAAAATTACAAGACTAGTGCCCTAAAAGACAGCCAAGAAAAATAAAAAATTCCACCACCATCACACACCGACAACACCTACACACAACCAAGGAAAAGACTAACATCGGACCAGCCGCCGCTAGACCAACAAGAAAGCTACGACTGAGATTGCTCAAAGACCAAGCCTTAACAGCTAGCCACCAAAATCAACTCTTATCCATGTTTTTGGTATTGAGGGGGAGAAGATGACAGAGAAGATGGAACCGCTCTTCCCCTAAGGCCTGCCAACGTGGACAACTTGCAAAAGCTAGGGTACTGCCGCAAGAGGACAAGACACCTAGAGAAAGCCTGCACCAACTGCTTGAGAGAAGCTTTGGCAAGGGCTTCCTAGAAGATGTCTCTAGGGAGAAGAGAACGGATAAACAACGCCGCTGTCGTCCGTCGAGGTCTTAGGGAGAACCAAGACAAGGTTTTCACCTGATAGCCCCACCAGAGGGATGGGACATATCGACAATGCCCCCAAGAAGGAAAACGATGTCCGAAACGTAGTTGTTGCTAGCATGGTCAAACCGGGCAGGATTTACACCCGTCGCTTGCCCCTGCCGATCCAGAGCTAGCGCTTTAATGCTCCATCATCGGCCAAACTCTCGTTGACGCGTGGACACCGCTGCACCGACGCCCCCTGCCGGCTAGCCTCCCACAATAGCCGACTGCACCTCCCCGTCATGCCGGCCGTGTCTCCACGCGCCGCGATGGCCTCCCACCATCGCCTGCCGCGTCTAAACGCGCTACTACGGCCTTCTGCCATCCCCAGCCGCGTCGCCCTACCGCGGCCATCACCTCACCGTCGTCCTGCCGCCAATCGCTCTGACCAACCCCTCCACAGCTGTGTGCCTTGTCGTCTCCATAGCCGCACTCGACCACACCATCTCCATGGCCTTGCTCCGCTTCGCCGCACGTGCCGCCATCCGCTCCCCTTCTCAACCTCAGCGGAAGAGTCGCCAGGCGCCGGATCTGGTCGGGACGAGATGGATCTGACCATCGCAAGGTCGCCATGACCCGTCCCGCTCTGTGGTCATTGCTCGGACAACCCACACCGTTGCCCCACCCTCTTCGTCCTTCAGGCGCTGCTGGCTGCATCGCATCCTCACCAGCCTCCTGCTACAGCCCGTGCCGCCTGCCGCGCCGTCGCCCACGCCATAGGCCACTGCGCCACACGGCCAGATTTGGCTGTGAACTCACCGGTTTCGGCCACACTGGTGCCTGATCTCTGTCCTCCATCACCGGTGAGCACCCCTGCGGCTGCTGGCTTGTCGCGCTCCGCCCAGCCTCCCTCGCGCTATAGACGGTGTGTCGCTGTGATTTGGCCCCACCATTGCCATCTCGGCTTCCTGCATGGTTGTCCGGCTGCGAACTCCGGCAGCGGCGGTGGCGGCGGCTAGGATTTGCCCCCGAGCTGCCCGCGCGAGGACGACCCCCCCAGGGACGCGGTGATTCAGAGCAACAATGGATGTTTACGGTTTTGTTTTGCAGGCCTTTCAGCACTCTACATAATGTTAAACAACAATTGTCATTTGAAAGGGTTTTCGCCCAACTATAGGTTCTGCACAAACAATACCAAAGTGAAAAATCAATTGAGCCTAAAAGAACCTTGTCTAAACATTCATGATAATCCCCATCACTCGAGCAATTAAGAAGCACCACTGTCACCGCGCTGTGCAAGATATTAAGACGAACTGTAAGGAGAAGAAATGCATATGGATGACGAGGGGACATGTTGGAAGAAGGAAAAGGAGAGCATTGTTGGTCATATTTTGATTTTTCACAAAGAAAGAAAAGAATAATGGAAACCTAGACTTCTGGTTTCCTCCTGAGCTCCTCCTCCTTGCGCTTGTTCTCCTCCTCCATTCGCTTGCGCTCCAGCTCGAACTTGGCTTGTTCCTCTTCCGAAACCTTGTGGGCCATGGCCGAGTCGGTCTCAGCTACTTTGGCCATGAGGACGTTGAAGAACATCGGGTCGTAGTACTTGTCGAAGTTGGAGTCGTCGAAGTCATGCGTGGAGATGTCGTAGAGGTAGTCGAAGTCGGAAGAGCTGAGGTAATCAGCGAGCTCCGTCGATGAGCATGACCCGAGTGATTGAAGTATGACGGCGATTTCCCTTGAGCCTAGATCGTAGCATAATGATGATGAAGATTCTCCCAAGCGGATCGATTCCAACTCGGAAGATAGTAGATTGTGGTGATTCTCGACGTCGTCCGGTAACCCGAACGGCGCCGAGGAATTTCCCCCTCTCGACTGGTCCGAATTTGAGTTGAGGAGAGAGAGTTTGCCGAGTTTTGATGGGTCCAGACGAGTCACCAGCTTGGGAGCTGGAGTCGTCTTGATTTCCCCGACTGGGGAGAGGCTACGGTATGTTCTTCATATGCATTTTCCCGCCTCACACAATGTCGCCGAGTACGAAGCTTTACTTCATGGCCTATGAATCGCTGTGTCACTTGGCATACGACGGATGATTGTACTAGGAGATTCCCAGCTGGTGGTCAACCAAGTAATGAAGGATTGGTCCTGCTTGAATGATAACATGGAGGCTTATTGACAAGAAGTTCGCAAGCTTGAGGACAAGTTTGACGGACTGGAGTTATCTCACGTCTTGAGGCACAATAATGAGGTGGCAGACCAGTTGGCGCAGTTTGGGTCCAAGCGAGAAGCAGCCCCGACTGACGTTTTTGTGAAACACCTCTACGAGCCGACTGTTGCTAAGAAATCAATCCCCAACAAAGAAGCTACAGAACAGGTTGCCATGCTCGATGCCGACTGGAGGACACCGTTCATCAAGTTTTTGACTCAACAGGAGCTACCCGAAGACCGAGATGATGCAGAGCGAGTCCGACGTTGCAGTCAGAGCTATGTCATGGTGGATTCGGAGTTATACAAGAGAAGCCCTTCTAGAGTTTTGATGAGATGCGTCACGCCCGAGGAGGGATGACAATTGTTGCAAGATATTCACTCTGGCATTTGTGCTAGTCATGCTACGGCGCGTACTTTGGTGGGCAAGGCTTACAGGCAAGTTTTTTTTTGGCCCACGACAGTCTCTGACGCCAACAAGGTGGTTCGCACATGTGAAGGTTGTCAATTTTTCGCTCGGCAAAGCCATGTTCCAGCCCAAGAGTTACAAACAATCCCATCATCGTGGCTGTTTGCGGTATGGGGCTTGGATATGGTGGGCCCTTTTAAAAAGGCTCCAGGAGGATTTACACACTTATTTGTCGCGATTGACAAGTTTTCCAAGTGGATTGAAGCTAAGCAGGTTGCTACAATAACTGCAGATAAGGCACGAGATTTTATTCTAAACATCGTGCACCGGTTTGGTGTTCCGAACAGGATCATAACTGATAATGGGACTCAGTTCACCGGAGGCGTCTTCAAAAAGTTCTGCGAAGATTTTGGAATCAAGATTTGCTACACATCGGTGGCACACCCCAGAAGCAATGGGCAAGTTGAACGCGCCAATGGTATGGTTCTTCAAGGCATCAAGGCCCGAGTGTTTGATAGGCTACGTCCTTATGTCGGAAGATGGGTTCAAGAGTTGCCTTCGGTACTATGGTCGTTACGTACTACACCTAGTCGGGCTACCGGACAATCACCTTTTTTCTTGGTTTATGGGGCTGAAGCAATGTTGCCGAGTGAGACAGAGTTTGAATCTCTTTGAGATCACAGTTTTAACAATGAACGCTACGATCAAGACAGAGTTGACGACTTGACCCGACTAGAAGAGGCTCATGAGGCTACATTGGTTCGGTCGGCAAGGTATCTTCAAGGATTTCGACGTTATCACAACCGAAACGTTCAGTCAAGAGCTTTTATTGTTGGCGATATGGTTCTATGAAAGATTCAGACTACAAAGGATAGACATAAGTTATCTCCATTATGGGAAGGCCCTTACATAATTGCTAAGGTCACTCGGCCAGGAGCATATCGTTTGAAGCGTAAAGATGGAACCCTGGTGGAGAATTCCTGGAATATTGAGCATCTTCGTCGACACTATACTTAGACTTATCGTATCATGTTTTTCTCGACTGCTGACTTCAAGTAAGTTGACTTCTTGAGTTGTCGGTCGGGGGTTACGATGAATATCAATAAAGTGTGAAGTTTAGTGTGAAGTTTTTTATCAATAATGACTTGTTCATGCTTGGTTTATCATTTTTTTAATGTTCTGGTTTGAGTTCAGCAGATAAGGACTGAAAATTTTTTGATGACCTAATCAAGTCTAGGCTTGGTAACAGTCGGATGAAAATTTTTAAGCAATTAAATGCGAAGACTCAAATTAGGGCATAAGCATAAATAAACTAAGAAATTACAAGTTATGTCACAACAATGTTTACATCAGCAAGTCTATCCTTGGAAGTTTTCCACTACATCAGACGCAATCTTTTTCGCTGATTCTTGTGCTTCATTGCTTAGCTCCAAGGCTTGTCCATCTGAAGTGCTGTCTGCGAAGTGTTAACGACGGATTTTGGTAATCGACTTGGAAAGGAAAGAGGAAACCGAAGCAGAGAGGAAGGATTGAGTTGGAATCGGACCAGGCTTCGTATCGGACCCAGTAACCGTATCGGACTTGGGGAATGTTGCTATAAAGGGCATATCGGCCGATATGGATTTGGTTTGGTCATGGGCCGATACGGGTTGTGAGTTGACAGTGTCAACGTGGGCTTGGTCTGGGCTCGAAGTAAGCCTCAAGGAAGTTGCCAAATAGAGGTAAAGCTCGGTTTTAGGCAATTGTATCTTGTAAATTAGGTAGTTTAGATCTAATCTGTGGCTAGAGTCTGCCGCAAAGACTTGTTTGTTAGTTGTAGATAAGATCGTGCCCTACAAGGGTTCTGTTGTAACCTCGGGTATAAATATCCCGATAGTTTGTACATGTATGGACTCTCTCGAATCAATCACACAAAAACCAGTTCAATCTACTTTCGGCGCATCGCCAACCCTCGCAAGAGGTCTTCTTCGACGAGTTCTTGCTTCTTCGGAGCAGAGGTAAGAACTTGTCCTCGACGATCTGCATCGTCAGGGCTAGCGTGTCGCTTTAGACACGTTAAGCCTCGATGATGTGATCGTCGATTATCATGTCTTGGATAGTTTTGACAGGTGTCTCGATTAAGCCTTGCCAGCGGTTTACTCGCTTTAGGGTTTACTGCCGACGATGGTTTAATTTCATGCTTGGCTAGATTATTCAATGCATCTGTCATCCCCAAAAGCAATCGACGACTTGATTTTCTTTGCGTTAAGTCTCAATTCACACTTTGAGTTGCTATCGACCTTAGTCCTGTTTTGAGATCTAACACAAAGCCTGTTTTCGGTTGTAATTAAGGATAGTACCGGGGTTTTAGCCGGTCTTACCTAACATATGTGATTGCTTTATATTACTTGCATATGTTTGCCACTTATATGTGCGGATCGATAAGTATAAATGTGTTGATCATGAAGTAATCTTAAGATCTCTTTATGGTTGATGCGTTTATATTGGCCGATTGGCTCGTATAAGGTTGCACTAGAGTACTAGCTGGTGTAGTTACCTTTATCATTCTTATCGGCCGATATTATTAGTTAAGATCTACATATCAATGAAGGCCGATAAGATTAGAATCATGTCATACTCATTTTCTAAGTGAGCCGATATAGCTTTGCCCTATCGGCTGGGCTATGACAATGTGTCATCGGTCTGTCGACCGATCGGCCATTGTTTTCTGACTTGGTTTACTTGTTTCTTGTTGATTGCAGATCAAATCAACTGGCACGCTCTACTTACGACTAGGCAAGCCATTTGGACCTGCACTGGAGCTAAGCAGATCTCCCAGGCCGCCGTGGTAACGCGGAACCCGTTTGGTTGCTGGACGGGTCGAAATTCTGCGCCAACACGAAGCCGTCACCTATTGAGTTTATGTCCACTCGGAGATAGAGCGACTTCGTCATTGCTAGGGTTTGGCTCGCACTCATGACAGCAGCATCAGTGATGTTCTCTATGTATTTCTTCAGCGCTGTCCTAAGTTTATCAAAGACTTCAACAGCATCCAAAGAGCTTGTCCCAAGGCCGTTTTCATAAAGTGCCGATAATATTGGCGTAGCAGCATTGGCGATGTCGTCTCTGACTCTTTCGGCTCTTCGAACTTTTTCGGCAAAGACTTCAAATTGAGCATGGGATTTAATCTTGTTAGCTACAAGTTTGATATGATTCAGAATACACAAGTAACCAAGATCAGATAGATCAAGGAATATGAGTCTCAAGGCTTACCTTCAATTTCTTCCAATGCTTCATTTTTGTTAGACTCGAGTTTGGCATTGTCAGTTTCGGCCTTCTTTAATTGAGCCTTGAGGGAATCAATTTCAGACATATTGGCTACAGCATGAAGATTTAGAATTATCAGTGTCAAACAAATTATACAAGAACAAGACAAGTTGGTTTTTTCTTACCTTCGATTGAACCACGGAGTTCCAGGTTCATGTCTCGGAGGTTATTAATTTCTTCCCTCAAGACGACCTCTCTAGCTGTAGTTTCTTCTCTGGCTTTTTTGAGATCCTGCCGAATGTTCTCCAGAGAGTTGACGTGAGGCACCAGCTTCTTGAGAGTGTCTGACTTGGCCATTGAGCGGCGATGTATCCTCTGCATTACGAAGATTGAGTCAGACGACTACACAAGACTATGTGGTTGAGATAAGAGGGATTTACACATACATTCATCGGCCGAGTTGCTTCAGTAAGGCTGGCGACGAGCATATCACGTTCTTCGGCTTCTTTTCGCTTATTCAAGATGATGCCCTGCCTTCTGCCTTCAGCATCTCGCCACTCAATTTTTATTGGAGGAACTGAGTCTTCTGAGGACTTCAGTCGGGTAATTTCCTCTTCCTCGGTTGTTTGCCCTAAGGGTGATATATGAGGATAAGGGTAAGAACGTATGTTCAAAGATAAGAATTTTGGCATTATCGAAAGTTACCTGTCCTTGGAGCTGGATCTGCAACCGCTGTTTCTTGACTACATGAGCCTTGTTTATCGTTGTCCGGCTGGTTTCCAGTCGAGATGTCCTGGCTGGAAGTCGGGGGCTCTTCGACGGGAATGTCCTCACTCGGGAGAGGGTCTTGAGACCCTTGTTCTATAGACTTTGATTTTTCTAGCGTTGTAGATGGATTTATTCTTTCTGTCTACCTGGAGGGATCTATATCTTGAGGTTTCCTGTAGAAGAAGATGAAGATGATTAAAATGGAGACAAGCAGATTTTCGACGAGAAGATAAATGCGATTGAGCAAGAGACACCTGTTGGATTTTCAAATTTTTGGAGCAGATCTGGTGGATGGCCTGGGAGAACTTATATTGGCCTTCAGAGTCTGAATTTCTTCAGTTTCTTCGTCCGAGTCATCCACGACCAGCCTCTTTTTGCTAGCACGTTTGCTGGTCTGTTCATCGGCAACAGCTCTTTTGCTTTTTGTTTGCGGTTTGATTTTTGGGCCGCCCGCTGGCTTCTTGGTGATTGGCTGGGCAGTTGTATCTTCATGGAAGACTTTGTACAGCCGAGAAATGATCAAAGCATTTGCCTGCAAGCAATATTCTTAAGATACGTTGAAAGATATGGACAAATTGTGGAATAGTTCGTGATGCCGAATCTACTTACCGGAGGAGGTGGTCGAAGAAGATTGAAGGGAGCAACTGGCAGCTTATTGCTGTATCACTGCAATTCCAGAGGAGAAAATCTTGTACATGCGAGCGCACAGGACCTGGAAGTTCAAGGATTTGCGGTCCTCCCGGTTGGGGTCACTCTGGCCTTCATATTCAAACGCTGGCTTAGACCTTTCTTTGATGGGAGCCAGTCAGCACTTAATGAAGTGCTGGGTGATTTGTTCTCCTTGGGGGCCTTTATTCTTCAGCTCAAGGATTTTAGCCAGGAGGTTGTTCGCTTCTATCCAGTCTTGCCCTTCTGGCATGGTGTTCCAGTTGGCCCGTTGGATAGGTGGGAGGCTGATGAAGTCATGCAAGCTGGGGGCTGGGTTTGAGATATAAAACCAATTTGCATGCCAGCCCTTATTGGAGGATTTCAGAGGAAGAGGAAAGTAATCTTTGCGGAGAGTACCGCGGAGCTGAAAGCCAGCGCCACCAACAACACAGGGGTTGTCTTTGGTTGGGTGTGCCTTAAGAGAGAACATACGGCGGAAGAGATTGAAGTGCGGAAAGATGCCCAAGAAAGCTTAGCACACGTGGATGAAAATGGCGATGTGCAGAATGGAGTTTGGGTTCAGACGATAAAGTTGGAGACCGTAGTACTCGAGAATGCCACGGAAGAATTTGAAAGTGGGAAGAGCAAATCCGCATTAAAAGAAGTGGGTGAAGACTACGATCTCACCAGTGTTTGGGGTTGGGAACTCTTCGCCGAACGCCGGGCGCCAGCCGCTGATTTCCTTGGCCGAAAGAACTCCGTCCTTCACCACTTCCGCAGTATTGATTCTTTCACGTCTGAGGTTGTCCATTGGTCAAAGGGGATTTCTCTCTCTTCTGCCATGGATGCGTATTGGGGAAGGTGAATCTGGAGGAAATGCTGGGAGCTGGTTGTGCGCGATGAATCTTGATGGAGCTTGAGCTTCTGGATGGATAGATTTGGATGCGCACGAGTTCTAGGTTTCTGCGAAGGGCTTGTGAACAGGAGCGCAAAAGGGGAAATTTTCGGAAGATGAAGCGGCGGGGAAGACGACGACGCTTCAGAGATTTTAGGGTATTGGTAGGCTTTCTCGTGTTTGGGCCGAGACCCATGAGGAGCTTACGACCCATGCTACAGGTGTGGCTTGACATGTGTCTCTAGCGACTTAAGCAGATTTGCCTTGGCAATATGCGCATGTCTCATTGCCCAATGCCTTCAAAATCCTTTCATACAGCAGTTACACAACTTCTTGAGGGTTGGTACGATGCAACTTGGAAGGTGACAGACAGTAAAGTTTTTTATAACCGTCCTAGTAACCTTTTATAGGTTGCAGGAGCTGTTTGGTCTTTACAAAGCATTTGATTTTCTATTATATCAATGCTATTTTGCCTCCTTGGAGTGCTCTTTTTATTAAGACCAGTATTATGGCTTAAGCTTTTTAATATCTTGGTCGTATTTTTCAGATGACTGATGAATTTGTTATGAGTTTAATAACTCGGATTTTCTATTCCTGCGGTTGGCTGAGTTGTATGCTCCGAGAGGACTCAGGCATAATGACTCAGATAAGCATGAGCTTGTTAGTACTCAGATTCATTATACACTATGCCTTGATTATAAGGTTATGTGTCATATGATTTTTTATGATTGCTTTTGGCTTAGGTTAAGCATTTATTTATATCACTCACATGAGTATGATTATTATGGTTCTTGATTATATGCTTAGTTTGTTTTAACTAAACACATAGTCGGGGGCTACACCTAATTAGGTGCATCAGTCGATGCACCTAAATATCTATTCTTAAGAAATTTTTTGAGACGTTTTCAACCCTTCACAGCCTTTCTATTGGATGATAAAGCACTCAGGAGACCTGGGCAGAGATGATGGAAGCACTCGGCGATAGAAGCACTCGGCTAAGGAGGTACTCGGCTGTGTGTTATTCTGGTTCGAGGCAAAATTATCTCGTCGACTGTGAAGGTCTCAGGGGCTACTGTGGAAATTATGGGTACCGTATACCCACGTGGCTAGGTTATCTGACTAGCTATAGGGGATAGGTTATGATTCATGAATATATAATCGGCTTAGGACTTAAGTATTACGTTACCTTGTGTAATAAGGAACGGCTTATAGTCCTGACTCGGGAGTATTAAGGAGTCCGATACCGAGTATAGTTAAGTCTCCAACTTGTGAGCCTACCCTCTAAACCTATATAAGGAGGGTAGGACGTCCCTTGAGGGAGAGGGAGGAGATAAGAAAAACACATGAGAAGACAGATTGAAAGAGATCACAAGATCAATAAACCACTCGGCGGATCGAATCCCCGAAACAGGAGTAGGGTATTACTTCTTTATAGAAGGCCTGAACCTGTCTAAACCCCTTTTGCATACTAACCCATCGTGGTTGGCGCTTGACTGCCACTCCCAATTTCTTAATGCCGAAACCAAGTTTCGACAGGTAGTGTGCAATGCTAAAAATTCTGATGGATGTAAATTTAAAGCTAAATGAACTGACTCCTTTTGTGCTATTGAATAAAGTTTAATTTAGCCTTTTTATCTGCAAAATAGTTCTTTCTAAATAGATTCTATCATACCCGGGTAACCTTCAACTAGTATAGAACACCAAATAGAGACCGGTCTTATATGTGTTGGTTTGGATAAAATTAACCAGCAACAATAAGATGTTTTCCATGTAAACGAGCCTTTTGATACGATGTAATTAAAAACTGGCATATACAACCATTCATTGCTGCCGGTTCATAAGAAAACCTAGCACCTATAGTCACACCAAGTCATACGTGCTAGTTCTTCTAGTAAACCGACACAATTGCGATGTCATAGGTGCCACTGTTTCTTATGTATCGGCACACACGAACATCACATATGTTGGAGGAACGGGGACGGGTCCCTATCCCCCCGGGTCATCGGGGCTTAAACAGCACAAGATGAACCTTAAAGAGACGTACAAGATCTACATCTTCAGGGTGTCAAAAAGAGAGTCAACACCTACAAGATCTATATCTTCAAGGTGTTGAAGATACAGTGTGCAACCTTCGGCATCTCCTTCAAGCTAAGTTCATCAAGAACTCCTTCATTGCCAACATTTTCGAGAAGCTCGTCAAATCAATAAGAAAAACTACAATTTGGCAACGGGAGCGGCCATTGGTTCCCTGGGCACGTGGTTGCTCTGGAGAATGGAGGCTGCCCCGGAACAAGTCCCAAGCGACTTAGGGCCCAAGCACGCCCTCTGTCCGGGGTTCTCCATTAAAGGCTCCACCCATTTATGGGTATTGGTGGGCCTAGAGGATAAACTTTCACTGACACGATAATTTAACCGCAGGGTAGAGCAACCTGGGATACAGCTCATCTGCATGTTGTAAAGACGTGGCGCTGCTTGAGGACCAGTGCATGCCCACGTAGACAAAGGAATAGGAAGGGTGCAGCGTGTCACACCCTCATCATTCGCCACTTGGACCCACCTCGACACTTTGTAGAGGCTGACTCGTGAGCTTGTTGATGGTCGTTAAGTACCAATTTCGATCGCCAACTATCATGCTAAATAAATGGAGAACTAGCATTTCTTACACGTATATATCAATAATAAATAATGTAGTTCCACTATACTTGGAGAATTAACATGTATATAGAGATTATACACCAAAGTGAAGGAGAAATGAAACCGTCATGCAAGGAAAGACACCTCCAGTGAATCATATGCGAGTACACTGATTGAGAGGCCCACAAGTCAACTCAAACTGACATAAAGTGGTCGAGAAAGATGCCGAGGGCTTGGTTTGGCCGAACCACCTCTGCCTCCTCTCATACTGGCCCTCCACGTGTAGCTTTTTGGTTGACTCCCAATGACGTTGTGGAAGTTGTCGACCTCCCAAACCACCAAGAACCATCATAGGCCCACCTATCATCTGCTGGTGAAAGGTGGTCGAGAAAGATGCCGAGTGCTTGGTTTGGCCGAACCACCTCTGCCTCCTCTCATACTGGCCCTCCACGTGTAGCTTTTTGGTTGACTCCCTATGACGTTGTGGAAGTTGTCGACCTCCCTAACCATCATAAGCCACCTATTTAAGGAGCTCATTCCCTCACTTGCAACACACACCTCAAAGAGCAATTCTCTCTATCTACATTGTATTTCTATAGTATTAGTGGAAATAGGCTTAGAGTATCTTCGGTCCTATAGTCTTCTCGGAGATTCCGGTATGTCTTTAGTACAATACTATTCTTCTAAGACTATAGTTCAATTAATAGAATTATCTTCTTTATATTCTTGTGTTTATAATTCATATACTGCTTTAGTAATTATATGCTTTTATGAATAGGATGTACTTCATTTAAATGCTTTACTTGATTAGGCTAGTCGATCTATGCTACGATAACGGTCCAATGACCTTGATGGGTTGCTTTAGCTTTAACTTGTTCATCCGAAGTGTGGGAGTCCTGGGGGAGTTAGTGATATTATTTACTAGCATAGGCATAATGCTTAAGTTAGATAAATGCCATTAGATGTGGGTGTGCCCCACAGAAAGTAAGGTAGGCAGGTGGTGACATCTATGTCCGTCCTTTGTATTCCTCCATGTTCGGGTATAACGTAAGAGTGCATAAATGCCATAACCACACTGGCAAACCAGCGGGGAGTGGTCCCTCGGTTATACTTAGGTGCCTAGAACTAAGTCCTAGCCTCGTAAGCATGTATGTGTTAAGTAGATACCAAATATGATTAATATAGAAGTACAGTTGTATCGTAGTTCTGTTATGTCCTTTCGCACTATATTAATTAATTAGAGGTGAATCTCCTATGTGTGTCACACTATCCCTTAACCCTATTTATCCAAACCCCTGTTTAGACTATGGTGAGTTAATTATAGATTTATTAATGATGTATAAACTATGTCTTTACACCACCGCCTTCTCTACAGAAATATAAATATGATACCCTTGGGAATACTCATGGGTGAAATGCTACAACGGTATCCGGGCGGTTGCGGATTTATCTGTGAACGTAAGAAATACCAACAGGGCCCATGACAGCTAAGAGAAGACTTTCTTGCCTTTTGCTCCACTTGCTAGCCGGTAGGTGAAGCTGTTACATCCGGTTGGTTTGTTGGAAGAGACATTGACAAGACTAGGAAAACCTAATTCAGTGTAGTGGGTCTCACTCCTGCATGCATGCATTGGCACCGTGGATTCCCCTTCGTGTATAAAAGGAGGATCCATGCCATCGAGAAGAGGGTTCGAATTCCTAGCAATGTTAACTCTCATAAGGTTTCCACCTCATTGTAACTTTTGCAAATCACATCCATAGTCCACACACAGGAGTAGGTTGTTATGCATTTGTGCGGCCCAAATCTGTATAATCACTTGTGTTCATTGTTCTCTGAGAGGGACCTGGACTCTTACCGCACCCTGGCCGAATCTCTGAAAGGGGAATACTCGCTTTCCCGCTAAAGAAGTTTCACACTCTGACAACATATGTCCTTATTCTTAATAAAAACCAACATCTTTGAGTAAATAGCTAACGGTTGATAATTAAAAACCAACCCATATGATGGCACCACTCATACATGCATGGGTTTTTATCTAATTTTTTCATATGCTGATAAATATAACTTTATATCAAATTTGTAAGGCTTGACAAGATCTACAGCTTTATAATTTATGAGGTCAAGAATTTATAAGTTTTCGGATCTATTTGCATAAATGAATTTTTAATATTTCTAAATGATCTTGGAAGGGCGCCAGATCGGCTAAAGTGCGTCATCAAGGTGTTCGATCTAGGTCCATCACCAACACGGAGCGCTTCTTTCCTTTAGCCAGCAGTCTAAGTGATGCCCGCACATTGCTTCCTGTCTGCATATTCGGTCCACGCACGAGCACAGCTGCCTTTTTCTACCACCTTAACCACATTTATATTCTCTGTAAAAGTAATGTTATATAAATTAGGATATATCTCAGGCAATGGCCTTCCTCTTTTCCAATCATCCACCCAAAAGAGTGTATTTTTACCATTACCTACTTTTTTTTACAGAACTTGTACAACTCCATTTTAACATCCATCAGCCATGCCCAGAAATGAGAATCCACTTGAGACTTTACTGCACCATGATCTTCGTGCATATGTATTTGTTCTGACACATCTTGCCAGAAAGCTTATTCTAAGCAGTACTATAGGAAATGGGTACCGGTAGGTAACCCACCATAGGTGCCAGTTTCCTAACCGGTACTAATGCCGGTTCCAAAAATGACACCTATGAAAATTATAGGTGTTGGTTCTACAGACATAACATGCACCTATAATCTTTAAAATAAAAAGTCTCCTGGCCCGGGTTGGCTTCGTGGTCGATGAGGGCGGCGCCTCGCCCCTGCCCGCTCTGCCAAGGGATGCAGTACGTGGTGGGTGAGGGGAGGAGGAGGTGAAAGTGCTCGAGCACGGTGTGGGAGAGGAGGATAGGATGGGGCGGTGGTGGCAGGTGGGTGCCTTCCAGGGAGAGGAATCTGCAATGTCTTGTGCGCAAACATCTGTAGGTTTGGGTGAGGCCATTCACCTGCTTCACATCCGCCATCTGCACCACGGGAGGCGCCATCAAATCGCAGGCTCTTACCTAGCCTGAAGAAATGAACACTAGGATTGGAATGAACGGGTGGTGTACCTCAACGCCATACTTGATGGCGACATCGGCGAGTGTGTCGAACCTGCAGACATGGTGGAGGATGTATTGGCTGCATGACGACCTGGGATGCAGCGAAAACGATTGCTCCACCTCCACCTCCACCACCATACCCCCGGTGCCGCCTTCACAGCCACCTACAAGGAGGAAGACGCCGTTGCCGTAGATGCCGTGGCGATGGGCGTTGGTGCGGATGGGACGCCCATGTGATGGCGTCAGTGTGGACACCAGGCAGGAGGGGAGGAGGGGGGGCGAGGTGCGTTGTGGCGTCAGTCGGGGTGGCTGTGGCAGTGGCTTGGTTGGTGTTAGGTGGAGTAGGGGTCGGTGTTGTGGTGGCGAGGCAGAGGAGGTAGAGGTGGTGGCGAAGAGGGAGAAGGGGGAGACAGGTGGAGGAGGGAGTGTGTGTGAGAGAGAGGGGTAGGGCAGGGAGTCGATAAGAATGTACAAGTGTGGGTGGAGGACGGGTGTGGATAAGGACGGTTTTTATGTGTTCCGGTTATTTAATTAAGCAGCACCTAGGAGTCGGTTTTTTAATTAACCGACACCTATAATGTATTATAGGTCCGGTTCTTTAAAAAAACCGGTACTAATAGTATTTGTGCCGGTTTTTCTCTAGAATTGACACCATTATTTGCTCAATGGTGTCAGTTCTATATTTTTTCATCCCGCGAAGGTTGAAAAAAGTCAATAAGTGTCGGTTTTAAATGAACCGGTACCTATTAGGGTTTTGTGGTAGTGGTATCAAGGCTTTAATCATTATCTCCAAATCAATAAACCCCAAACCCCTTAGCCATTAGGCATACAAATAACATGTCATTGGACCCGATGATATTTCCCAATCATCTGGTCCTCTTGCCATAGATATCTAGCTCTAAAATAATCAATTTTTTTCTTATCTCTTCTGGCAGACCATAAAAAGGAATGAAAATTCAAGATGACCAAATTTGTTTATATTATATGTTCAAATTTTATTTTTTTATAACTTGGTGGGTTCGGGATTACTAGACCCTTACCCTGTGCAGTAACCGGCTGTAAAGAAAACTCTATGGTGCCATGGACTCCATGTCAATATTCTGCTCCTTAGCTTTTAGATAGAGACCCAGAGTTCCCCTCTACCTTCTATGAACTCCTCTGAAGCCGCCGTTTGCCCTACCCATGGCATTTATCTTGAGCAGTAGTGCTCCGCCATCCTAGGCGTGCCTGTTGTCTCTTGTTGGTAGACCTGTGGACCCTGCTCTCTAGCCCCTTAGGCCTACATGTGGACCCCGATGGCCATCTGACCTAGCGGTCAATTTTAGTTCTATGATCGATCAATCCAGCCTAGCTGTTGATCTTCTATGGACTCTTTTCATGCACCATGTTCATCGTCCCAATCCAATCCGATCCCATTGCAATGTACATGCACATTGCTAATTAGTACATATATGACGTGTGCCCTTGTCATTGTCCTCGCCATCACCGGCTACGATGCAAACTACTCTCTCCTTAGAGGCACCTTCAGGACCTCCACCCTCTCAGCTGTCACCGTGCAGGAGGGAAGGGGTGTGGGTAAACCAGAGACAGTGGAGCAATGGACAGCATGGCTCCACATCGACGTCTATGAGCAGACCCTCCTTCTGTCATCAGTTCCCACGCTCAACATCGGTCGGCCACTGGCTACCATGCTTTACACTAGCTTCTCGTTGTTGCCTGGGCCGCCACTCATTGGTGCTAGGGTTGACAACACTGCTACTCGAGCAAACGAGCCTCGGCTGCACTAGCCGATTACTTTATCAGATCCAACAAAACCAGAGGGTGGATGGGTGAAAGTGAGGACCAAGGATTGTTGGATGGGGAAAGGATATACTCCCTTCTTTCACAAGTATAAGAAATGTTGGCCCTCTCCATTTGTCCACAAATATAAGAGACTTTGAAGTAATGCCTGTCCCATCAATCACCTCACAATTCAAATTTCTTTCCATCTTACCCCTAACTACTATAACAACTTCAACAATTCTTCATTTAATGTGGGGATATTCTTTTTTCTCCATCCTTAGTCTCTCTTGAAACGAGACTATTGGAGCCTGAACTCCAATAGTAGGGGGTAGAGGAGCCCCCTTTGTGGATTCAGCTAGAGAGCAGGTTCGTAGGAACTATGTCGTGGATGCGCCAGATGTCGGAGCCTAAGCTCCAATAATGAAGAGTAGAGGAACCAACCTTTGTGGATTTGTCCAAGGAGCAGCTGAGCAGGAAATAAGTCGTGAACCCATGACACAGCGGAAGGCAAGCGATTCATACATGTTTGGGCCACTCGAAAGTATAATACCCTACTTCTATTGTGTTCTTTTTTTTATCTCTCTTCCCAACTCTTACAATGTGTGAGACTCTGCTGTCAAGAACTATTAGAGTCCAACCCTCTGATCTGTGGCCTTAGCCCTCCACTTATAGTTGATTTTCCGAGGTATACCACAATAGCCATCGCTTACGAATGGGCCCCATATGCACAGGAGTTAACTAGGAACAATCCCATCACGTGACGACAGGGAAGGCCTATCACGAGACCCTGGTAGGCCCGCCAGTAGAGTTGGTGGGCTATGAAACGGCTTCAGCCTGGCCCGCTGCCCTTCATGCCGACACGTGGCCTAGAGTAGGTGACGAGGATGTAGATCACGCCTGTTGGGCCCATCTGTCGGCCTCGAAGAACTAGGTGCACCAGGCTGCAGTGGGCCCGGTATGCGATGGGTGAAACACTCGCGTCACCTGATAGCCAACGCCCCCGGCTTTTTACCAGTAATGATAACCGGCCTCCTCGGTTGGCCTGTACTGCCTTGTCGCTCGTCACTCCCCACGCGCAACTGACAGATTTGTATCCTGCGCATTAAATGTGAGATCAGCCGAGTGACATGGCGAAATGACAGCTCAAGTTTAGTCGTAGTTACGGTGTACCAGGGACCTCGAGTAGCCAGTAGGAGACCAAGCTTGGGGCCTGCTTTGGGTTCACGCCTCAAGCTTGTGGCTAGCAAGATTGAGCGCCACGTGGCCTAGTCCAAATATCCTTGGCGCCCCAAGTAGATGGAGGTGTGGATGGTTTGCTGTGGAAATCACTTGTACTACATAATGCCCACAGTTTACTACGAAATAATATGTGGAAGACTATATACTAAATACTATAGAAATGATGAGTAAATATACGTTGAAATATCGTGAAAATGATATTAGATGATTATGATTTAGATGCTTGCATTTTAAGCTCGAAAAATATAATGAATTCTATACGACGTGGCATGCTTGCATAGGCTTTTTTAACATGTAATAATCACTGCTGGTGAACTCATCTTTAGTCCTGGTTTGCAACCCCTTTTAGTCCCGGGTATGCAACCGGGACTAACAATCCAGGACTAAAGATGGACATCTTTAGTCCTGGTTGAAACAAACATATATATATAAGTAAATACATACATATAAGAGTAATATATGTTTGTATAGCATAAGAGTAATATATATTTGTAAATACATACACAATGGGAATTTACTTATAAACATGTACAATCGTTGATAATTTCTAATGTTTCATTATATATTACAAACTAGGACAATTCATCTCAAGGAATAGGTCTTTCGTCGTCGTAGAATTCTCCCGCCGGATTAACAATTTCACCCATAACAAATCCCATGAGTTGTTCTTGAACAACCTTGATGTAATCCTTATGGGGGAGTTGGTCCTTCATCCACATAATTTATCGTTTTCAAAAAATGAGATATGAATATATTAAATCAATGAGAAAAGCATAAATAATGTACGTGCAGGTGTTTACGTACTTCGATATCTGTATCAGTGTTAATGGCGTGTGCCATGCGGTGAATAAATTCACAAACATAGTAGCGGCGCAAGTTGGTCCCCTATTCCTATCGTAAACACTAAAGGACAAACGAACTTATGAAATATTTCTAATATCGAATAAATGAGATTTATAATTTTGCACCATGTACGTACCGAAAAGTTCATCCGCATTGACAATTCTTCCTTGAATTCCCTGCGGATGTTTGCACATAATCTTGCCCACACCTTGCAGTTGCAAACGAATTAATGACACTTTGATCCACATAAGAGTGATAGCAGCAATCATAATGAGAGTACTAGCAGATCACATTACCTATTAATCATGTCAATGATATCGTCGAAAACATCCCTATCTTTGCGCATAGAGTCCATGATAATAATTTGAACTTTGGTAATCACTATGACAAAGAGGACCCAGTGGAATCTGCAGAATTCGTGAAATATGATATACATATCAATTTATAAAACCGGGAAGGAAGTTGCTACAACAACCGGTAAAAACTCATTTTGTGTTGTATGGCAATAGTATGTTCTCCTTTAAATGTTGCTACACCAGGAATTTGTAAATGTTATTCTCGGTTTCCACTGGCCAACGTTCTAAGATCTTCTCTTTGATTATGTACGGGTCCTTGAAACCGCACTTGAAGTATCCTTCTATCTGGCATCTTTGAATTTCCATTCTACGGTGAAAAAAAGACGTTAAATTTTTGATGTCACATATGACGGGAAAATGAACGAAATTAAATTAAACGACACTGACAAAACCCAGCAACTCATAAGAGAGACGTCAAGGGCATCTTGATGGTATACATCGTGGCAATCTTTCCAGCGTATCCACATATCGTATGTCCCACAGAAGAAATGTTCATTTCTAACCCTTGCCGCGAACATCATTCTAACCTTTGCTGATTGATCCATCTATCATTCATGGAATCGGTACATCTGGCTACAGAGCTTGGAGACCAACTCTGGCTTGACAAGTGGTTTGCCGAGTACGTACTTGTGGTCAAGTTTTGCGCTCTCTATAGGGGCCTTCCCCAGCAGTTGCTACTTGCTTAGATTTGTATCAGCCATAAATTATTGCAAACTGAAGTCATAGTCCGATGGCATCGGCTCAACCTTGAAGCGCGGAAAATGATGGAGGGACAGTCTTTGCCTTTGTCTTTTTTTTTCCCAAAGGACTTTTGAACTGAGTGGTCGTAGTTTGATAGTAAGTTATTTTTCGTGGGTTCGCTCATTTCCTGAAAGAAGGCCTTAGTCATCGGGTCTATTGAAATCTTCTTCCCTAGAACCTATGACCTGAAGTGATCCTCCACTTGTTTTCTGATGATCTCGTCAATCTCCTCGTCTGTCCTATCATATGTTCTTTTCTTGAAAGCGGGTAGTTTTGACTCATCAAGTCTTGGCTTCTTCTTTTGTTGTGTGGACTTTGATGGTTCTAGACGAGGTGGAAAAGACCGTTTGGTACTTGCAGCTGTTTGCGGCATTGATGACGGAGTAGACTGTGCAGGCGGTGGAGACGGTGGAGGTAGAGGAGACTGTGGTTGCGGAGGAGATGGTGCCAGCGGAGGCGACCGCGGTTGCGGCGGAGACCGAGTCTGCAATGGTTGAGATATAGGAACAGAGGCCGCTACTCGTCCGGGAAGCACGATGTACTGCTTGCACCATAGTCTAATGGTGTGGGCTGTCTCTCCTAGTTTTGTCTCCCCGTCGCCTCCAGGGATTTCCAGCTCAAGATCCTCAAAGCCTTGGACCACCAGCTCAACTTCGACCTTTGAGTACCGAGGTGGAATCGGTCTACAATGGTATGACCAATCTTGCTGCACTTGTATGGCCATGCCCTCCGCCACCTTCATGAGAATCGAGGTTAATTAGTAATTAACATATGCACAAACATTTTCAATTTACAAGCCAGATATTATAAAACTACGAGCATACCTTAATTGATATGTCCCTGTAGGGAATATGCAGCTCACACGGTGTCTGCTCCGTGATTTCATCCACGGGGCAGGGTGGTTTATCGATAGCTGGCCCTGCTGCAGCGTCGATGCTATGTTCCTCAACTTGCCCTGTAGAAGCGCAGCTGCTTCGATTATCGGAGGGGCTCACCATGACGTGAGGACTAACGGTTCGGTCTGCTGGCTCCGCTGTTCACTTAAGCGTTGTTCCACCTATCTTGTCACCTCCTCTTACAATGGTGCATTGTGCGTCACGAGCTTCAATTCAAGATCTGCCAATTTCGCATATGTATCTCTCTTGCTCCTCATACGACTCCGGTACGTGTGGATGTCTTCTTTAAACCCATACTTCCATGGAACCACGCCTTTTCTGCATGTTCGTCCTAGGTGCTCCATATTTTCCAGTGCGAGTGTAAGCTTGTCCTCTCTATCCGGGTGAAATCTTCCCTCGGAAGATGCCTCTAGGGCATCCATCAGATGGTGAGCTGCTTGCCGTATGTCATCGCAAAAGATCAGGGAGCCATCACCGGGATTTAGTGTCCCCTCGTGAGCATAGTACCAATGTTTCGATCGTTCAGGTCAGTCAACTGTTGCCGGAACGATTCCTCTTATAGCTAGAGCATCCTCCATTTTATGCCTCTTGGACACTGCCTTCTTGTAGCTGCTCGACCCTAGCCGGTGAAAGTACTATTTCTTGGAGGCATTAGCTTTGTTCTTCACTATTCTGGCTTGCCCTTGCTCTCCTGTCATGTAGGCCACAAATGCATCCCATTGATCCTTCAGTTTAAGGAATGTGTAGAAGTTCGATGTTAGACCCTTCAAGATATATCTATGGTATAAATCTTTCTTGTAGCCTTGGAATTTTTGAGGCATCTTTTTCAGCGTCCAATCCTTCACTTTGGCATGATCTATCTCAGGGATTGTGAAGGTCTCGAGCATGGTGGTCCACAACATGTCCTTCTCTGTAGTTGAGACATATGTTTTTTCAACATCCCCTCGCTCATTCGTTAGTTCACTTGGTCGTTCGCTCGTTCCCTCGCTCGTTCGTTCGTTCGCTCGGTCGTTTGCTCGTTCCCTCGCTCGTTCGTTTGTTCGCTAATACGTTAGCATGTTCAGTCGGTCAGTCGTTCGCTCGTTCGATTGTTCCCTCGCTCATTCAGTCGTTTGTTCATTTGGTCGGTCGTTCTTTCGCTCGGTTATTCAGTCGTTCTCTCACTCGTTCGCTCATAAGTTTGTTTGTTCGTTCGGTCGGTGGGTCAACCACGGTGGCAGTATGGCCATGGCGGCGGCGGCGGCGGCGTTGGCGGCAGTGGAGGGGGCCAGAGAGATGCCATGTGGCCTCACCTTGAATTGTGGAAAATGACGGCGACGGTGAGGGCAGCGACGACGACGATGGTGAGTGCAGCGAGGACGACGACGACGGTGGCGGCGACGACGATGGTGAGGACGGTGGGAGAAGATGATAGAGGTCGGCGCGTGCGGTGATGAGAGATGAGATCGAAAAAACTGCTAAGCGTGGAGATCAGAGAAGACGATGGGCCCCATGTATATACAATCTTCTTTAGTCCCGGTTGGTCACCAACCGGGACTAAGGAAGATTTCCGGTTATTTCTAAATTTTTTTGGTCGCAGTTTGGATAACAACTGGGAGTAAAAACATAAAAATGTTAACTGCGACCAAATTAATTTCATTATAAGTAGGTTAAAACATGAATAATTAACTACATAATTAACCCATGACCGATTAAGTGCATTAAAAATAAAATAATGTCATAAAAATAAGAGTATTACATTTAAAATAAGTTAAAAATTGTTATAAAATTTGAAAAAACATATATAATTAGCCCATGCCCGATTAAGTGCATTAAAAATAAAATAAAGTCATAAAAATAACGAAAAAATTTAAAATATGTTAAAATTTGGTATAAAATTTCAAAAATCGTATATAATTAACCCATGACCGATTAAGTGCATTAAAACTAAAATAAAGTCATAAAAATAAGGAGAGTACATTTAAAATATGTTAAAAGGTATAAAATTTTTAAAATCATATATAATTTGCCCATGCCCGATTAAGTTCATTAAAAATAAAATAAAGTCATAAAAATAATAAAAAACATTTAAAATATGTTAAAATTTGGTAAAAAATTTTAGAATGAGTGCGTTGTGCAAATGTTAAATGAGATTAGGGAAGTGGTCAATTATGTGTTTGTGTTCTGGAGTAGTAGTACTAGCAAATCTTTACAGCCTTACCAAGTGTTTTTGTCACCTCTCTGCACATAGGATTCTCATTATTACAAAAAATCCCAGTTTCTAAGACATACCATTTATTAAGCATAAAAAAATTAATTTACTAAACAATAATTAATTTACTAATTGGGTTTTTTCGAACTTTCAATCAAAATACTTCTTTCCTTGCCAGAAATAGCAAATCAAATTAATTTACATCGTGCATACACCAAGATATTTTATATTATTTAATTACATTGGACAAACACCAAGGTAGTATAAATAATTTACATCATCCGTGCAATCAATCTCACATCGTGATGGTTGACCTTACGTAATTTCTCCTTACGATTGTTCCTTCACTATGATCGTTGCGTAAGTAAGGGGTGTCCTCATTTGATAGGAGGATGCTCGGGTCAACCGTCCCCACGAACAGAGGTTGCCCATCAAACTGATCGTAATCTTCATTAGTCTTATCCTCGACTCCGATGATTTTCCTTTTCCCCGGGAGAACCACGTGGCGCTTTTTCCCGGGAGTATCCAATCTTGGTAAGGTCAACTGTTGTCATCCCACAGTCATCAACCGTTACGCCTCCACCAGTCAGCCTAACCCATTGGCATCGAAAGAGAGGGACCTTCACAGGTCCATAGTCGAGTTCCCATAACTCGTCAATGGCACTGTAATACGTGCTAGTTGTCGCATCATATCTCATGACATCGATACGAACATCACTGTTCTGACATCGATACAAACAAGAAGCAGCTGTGTCATCAACACATGGCAGTCATGAGACTTTAGGTTTGTAAACTTCTTCTCTTTCATGCTTATTATTCCCTTTATATTTGAGGAGTATCCAGACTGTACCTTGATGCTATCCAAGCATTCAAACAAACTTTCCTTCTCTGCCTTGCTCGAAGTGTCGTGGCTGGACTCAAGTAATGGCTCCCTTTTTCCTTCGGTTCCGGATGAAGGCCGTCGTGTTGTTTCATATGCTTCAGATCATTACGTGTTTCAAGGGTATCTTTCGACTTTCCATATACACCAAGGAAGCCTAGCAGGTTGACGCAAAGGTTCTTAGTTAGGTGCATCACGTCAATTGCGTGGTCGACATCTAAGACTTCCCAATAGGGTAACTCCCAAAACATAAACTTCTTCTTCCACATCGCCGCGTGACCATCTTGACTTGCTATAGGTTGGCTACCAGGTCACCATAGCAAACACGGTTTTTCTGTTACGATATTTAATCTTAGTACGATGGTCTGCCTTCTCATCAAAATGTCTACCTTTCTTTTGTACAGGGTGGCTTGCAACAAGAAATCGACGATGGCCCATGTACACAACCTCCCTACAATGCTTCAAATACGTACTGTCAGTATCAAGCCTTATACCCCTTGTTTGATTGTCCAGATAGGTTGCTACGTGCAGGCCAATCGTTAATGGTTACGAACAACAACGCTCGTAGCTTAAATTGCTCCTGTTTGTCCTCATCCCACACAGGGACACCTTCTTTCCTCCACAGCAGTTTTAGATCTTCAACCAATGGTCTTAAGTACACATCAAAGTCATTACCAGGTTTCTTTGGACCTTGAATAATAATCAGCATCATGATGTACTTGTGCTTTATGCATAACCAAGGGGAAAAGTTGTAGATACACATGGTCACAGGCCAAGTGCTATGACCGCTGCTCATATCTCCAAATGGATTCATGCCATCTGTAATTAAACCGAACCTTATGTTCTGTGCATCCTTTCTGAAGTCTTGAAATGTTCTGTCGATGTTTCGCCACTGCGACCCATTGGCGGGGTGCCTCAGCATCACGTCTTGTTTACGTTCTTCTGTGTGCCAGCGCATCCTTCTAGCATACGCTTTGTTCCTGAACAAATGCCTCTGCCACGGTATTATAGGGAAATACCACATCACCTTAGCAGGAACTCTCTTCTTCAAAGGCTGTTCGTCAACATCACCTGAGTCATCTCCTCTAATCTTGTATCATAGTGCCTTGCAAACCGGGCATGCTTCTAAGTTCTCGTACTCCTCACCACGATAGAGGATATAATCGTTCGGACATGCGTGTATCTTCTGGACTTCCAGTCTTAGAGGTCAGACTACCTTCTTAGCTTCGTACGTTGTTTCGGGCAATTCATTTTCCTCGAGAAGAATATTCTTTACAAGTTTCAATAACTCGCCAAATGGCATGTCAGTCACACCATTTTTTGCCTTCCATTGCAACAATTTCAGGGTGGTACCCAACTTTTTGTGCCCCTATTCACAACCTGGGTAAAAGGACATTTTGTGGTCCACTAACATCTGCTCCAATTTCTGGACCTCCTTTTCACTTTTGCAGTCCTTCTTTACGTCACACAACATCTGACCAAGATCATCCGCATCATCCTTTTCTTCAACAGCTCTGTCCATCTCGCCTGTTGTATTTTCTGCAAATCCATCGTATTGAGCCCAGTCCGAAATGTTATCGTCTTCTTCTTCATCTTCTTCCATTGCAACCCCTGACTCTCCATGCGAGGTCCAGCAATTATAGCTAGGCATGAATCCCGACTGCAACAAGTCGATATGAATAGTTCTTGATGTGGAATATTCATTCTGGTTTTTGCACTTTTTTCATGTACAACATATAAAACCCTTAGGCTTGTGGGCATTAGCCACACTCAAAAAATAATGCACGCCATCAATAAACTCCTTTGACTATCGGTTTGCGGTATACATTCATTGCCGATTCATCTACATCAAATAAACAGATGTAGAGGAAGTCCACCAAATTGAAACTAATTAAATAATCATATAATAATCATATAATTGAAGGTCGCATTTGTTCTTTATGATGTTTTAAATTATTATATGATTATTTAATTACTTTCAATTTGGTGGACTTCCTCTACATTTGTTTATTTGATGTAGATGGATCGGCAATGGATGTACACCGCGGATCGACGGTCGCTAGAGTTTATTGAAGGCGTGCATTATTTTCTGAGTGTTGCCAATGCCAACAAGCATAAGGGTTTTATATGCTGTCCATGTAAAAAGTCCAAAATCCAGAATGAGTATTCTACATCAAAAACTATTCATGTCCACTTGTTTGAGTTGGGATTCATGCCTAGCTATAATTGTTGGACCTCGCACAGAGAGTTAGGGGTTGCAATGGAAGATGATGAAGAAGAAGACGCAAACATTTCTGACTGGGCTCTATACGGTGGATTTGAAGGAAATACAACAGGTGAGGCGGACGAGGCTGATGAAGATAATGACGGTGCGGATGATCTTGGTGAGATATTGTGCCACATAAAGAAGGACAGCGAAAGTGAAAAGGAGGTCCAGAATTTGGAACGTATGTTAGCAGACCACAAAATGTCCTTGTACCCAGGTTGCGAACAGGGGCACAAAAAGTTGGGTACCACGCTGGAATTCTTGCAATGGAAGGCAAAAAATGGTGTGAGTGACAAGGCATTTGGCGAGTTATTGAAAGTCCTAAAGAACATTCTTTCGGAGGGAAATGAATTGCCCGAAACAACGTACGAAGCTAAGAAGGTAGTCTGCCCTCTAGGTCTGAAAGTAAAGAAGATACATGCATGTCCGAACGATTGTATCCTCCATCGCGGTGAGAAGTACGAGAACCTAGAAGCATGCCCTATTTGTAAGGCATTATGATACAAGATTAGACGAGATGACCCAGGTGTTGTTGATGGACAGTCTTCAAAGAAGAGAGTTCATTCTAAGGTGATGTGGTATTTCCCAATAATACCACGGCTAAGGCGATTGTTCAGGAACAAAGCGAATGCAAGAATGATGCGTTGGCACGCAGAAGAACGTCAACAAGATGGGATGTTAAGACAACAAGCGGAACATCAATAGAGTATCTCAAGACTTCGGAGAGGATGCACGGAACGTAAGGTTTGGTTTCAGTACGGAGGGCATGAATCCATTTGGAGAGATGAGCAGTGGTCATAGCACTTGGTCTGTGACCATGTGTATCTACAACCTTCCCCCTTGGCTATGCATGAAGCGGAAGTACATCATGATGCCGATTATTATTCAAGGCCCAAAGCAACCTGGTAACAACATTGATGTGTACCTAAGACCATCGGTTGAAGGTCTTAAACTTTTGTGGAATAAAGAAGTTGTCATCGTGTGGGATGAGGATAAACAGGAACAAATTAACCTACGAGCGTTGTTGTTCATAACCATTAACGATTGGCCCGCACTTAGCAACCTATCCAGACAGTCAAACAAAGGGTGGATGAAACTGAAAGTATGTATCTGAAACATTGTAGGAAGTTTGTGTACATGGGTCATCGCCGATTTCTTGTTGCAAGCCACCCTGTCCGGAAGAAAGGCAAGCATTTTGAATAGAAGGCAGACCACCGTACTAAGCCTAAACATTGTGATGGAAAAGCGGTGTTTACTATGGTGAAATATCTAAAAGTACTATTTGGAAATGACCTAGCAGCAAACCTATAGCAAGTGAAGATGGTCACGCGGCGATGTGAAATAAGAAGTCTATTTTTTGGGAGTTACCCTATTGGGAAGTCTTGGACGTCCATCACGCAATCAACATGATGCAGCTCACTAAGAACCTTTGTGTCAACCTGCTGGGCTTCCTAGGTGTATATGGGAAGTTGAAAGATACACTTTAAGCACATAATGATCTAAAGTATATGAAACAACGCAACGGGCTTCATTCAGAACCAAAGCAGAAAGAAAGCCATTACTTGAGTCCGGCCAGTTATACTCTGAGCAAGGCAGAGAAGGAAAGTATGTTTGAATGTTTGGAGAGCATCAAGTTACCATCTGGATACTCCTCGAATATAAAGGGAATAATAAGCATGAAGGAGAAGAAGTTCACAAAACTAAATTCTCATGACTGCCACGTGTTGATGACACAACTGCTTCCTGTTATAATTCGAGGTATCCTTCCTGATAATGTCCGGACAACAACAACAAAGCTATGTGCTTTCCTCAACGCAATTTCGCAATTGAAAATGACATGGTGTAATGTCTTGTCAGCTGTGAGATGATCTTTCCACCATCCTTCTTTAATATAATGACGCATCTTCTATGTCATCTTGTTAAAGAGATTTGTATTCTCAGTCCTGTGTACCTACATAACATGTTCCTTTTCAAGAGGTACATGGGCGTTCTGAAGAAGTATGTTCGTAACCGTTCTCGTTCGGAGGCAAGCATCGCCAAGGGGTATGGAACAGAGGAGGTCTTGAGTTCTGCGTAGAATTTATTAAAGACCTTCGTCCAATCGGGGTGCCCGAAACAAGCCACGAAGGGAGACTACGGGGAAAGGGGACTTTTGGAATGAAAGCAATAATGACTGTAGATAACAATTTATTTCATAAAGCACATTTCACGGTTTTGCAACAATCTTCGTTGGTAGCTCCTTACATCGAGGAGCACTTGGCGATTGTTCGCTCCAAAAATGTCGAAAAGTCCGATGCCTGGATTGCACGCCATCACATTGATACTTTTCCCGCTTGGCTGCGATAACTTCTCATGGGTAACGACACGATTGACCAACGACTAGCCTTCTTGGCGAGGGGACCATCTTGCTCAATCTTGACATTCCAAGGATATGAAATCAATGGGTATACATTTTACACAAGAGCCCAAGACACAAAAAGCACGAACTAGAACAGTGTTGTTCGTATTGATGCCATGAGACACTATTTAAATCAGGCATATATTCTTTATGTATGATTTTTAAAATTGAATAACAATTTTAACCTATGTTACTTATGTATGATTTTTAAAATTTCATAACAATATTAACTATTTGAAATGTTTTGTTATTGTAGTTTGTAATTATTTAATTTTTAATCCCAGTTGTTAAACCTAGCCGGGACAAAAAAAAATTTTGGAAATAGCGGGAAAAAATCATTAGTCCCAGTTGGAGGGCACAACCAGTACTAAAGCTATCTTTAGTCCCGATTGGTGGGCAAAACCGGTACTAAAGCTCCAATCTTTAGTTCCGATTGTTTCCACCAACTGGGACTAAAGATCCCGGGGTATATATAGTAAGGTGCATCGTCTTCTACAACACGATCCCACACAAAGTCGTTTTCATTGAAATCTTGGCTGAGCCCTGTCACGCCCGGAAATTCAGTACCAGAATTTCCAAAACTGAATGTGTATTAAAACCCCTGTCCAGGACCAGCCAGGGTACACAGACGACAATGTTGACATATAGATCCACGTCTTACAAACTCAGTAAAAGTCTTACAGAAATGCAGCGGAAAAGACAAAAAGACAAACTAAACTAGAACGGGGCTCTTGCAGCGGGCTGGCACCATTCCACAGGCATCCTCGACGGCGGACGAAACCTACTCCTCTGAGAAACCTCCATCGGACGCATACTCCTCTTCTAGTGTGGGGAAAAATTAAGTAAGGCTGAGTACTACCCACGGTACTCAACAAGTCATGCCGGAAAAGGAGGCATGATGCAAAATATTTCAAAGGAGGGCAGGGGTTTATTTGCATAAAGTAAGCATTTAAAAACAGTAGTTGAAAGCAGTAGTAAAAAGTTGAATTAATTGAACAATATTAAACCATCACTGTCCAACGCTACACCACGTTGCGACAGGCCCAAACCATCCACCTGAACTAAACCAATTCCAATAATTCAAGTTATTATGAAAGTGAGACTAATCACGGTGAATCTGGTTGATCGCCCATAACCACGGGCATGGCTATTCGAATAGTTTTACTCTGATCAGAGGTGTACATCTGTACCCACAAGACACAGCCCCACGACACGTTTCCGCGTGCCGGTATACCACCACGGTACCCCAGAAAGGGACTATGACAGGACCCTTCGCATAACCCCCTTTAACCAATCGTACCACCTCGGGTTTCGCCCCCACCCCTCAAAAGGCAGTGGGCAGCCCCCCTCGTGCCTTGGTGAATCCGGCAGCCGCATAGACCGTCGCAGGGCCCATCCAAACTCCATCACGATCACCCTAGCCAGTGTACGTCAGCTAGAGAAAAGCTACACTACAAGCCCAGCCGTTGCCCACGCTGGCTTGTGGTATGCACGGTATTTCTTCCAAGGTTTCTCGCGAACCGGTCCTTAATTGCCATGGGTGCTTCCATCAAAACCATGCACCCACAGCTTACCATTAGCATATTTTAATTAAATATTATTACTATGGTAGCTCCAAAACCAAAGTGTCACCATAGAGACTACATTAATTAATTATTTAAGGTGATCCCCTTTAGTGAGCTAGGTTCGCTAAGCATGGCTAAGCACTCCTAAAATCAGCGAACAATGAATTAATTACCCAAGCTACCAAAGGTACATGATAATCAATATAACAGGCTGAGCACCATAGGTATAATTCCACATGAAATGACATTGCGAAATAATGCAGTGTTTACGGAAAAATAAGACATTTGTAAATATAGGTACAATATGATCAATGTGAAGCATGACTTGCCTTGCTCTTGAGCTGAAGCAACTTCTCCGACGATCTCGAAATAAACAAGAGCGTTGGAATTACCGGAATCTATGCGACAAACAAAGCAAACAACAATACACGCTATAAGTCTACTGAAACAAAGCACAAAAGTATTTTTAATAGATTCTCTGCATTTTTATCAATTTAATAAAATTTGAATGGACTTAAACGGAGCTCGGATGAATTAGTTATGAATTTTTGAAGTTATCTGTGTTTTTACTAAAACAGAAAAACCTAAATTGAATTATTGCGCAATTAAACCCAGGGCTGGCGTCAGCGGCGGTGGCGGCCGGTCCACCGTGGACTCGGTCCACGGGACCGTGGCAACGGCGGTGCACCACGTGGCACACACGTGGCGCCGACGCGGCAGCCACGAGGCAGCCACGTGGGCGGCCACGCGGGACGGAGAGGGACGGCCGAGATCGGCCCAAGTGGCCGATCTAACGGCTAAGGCACACGGGAGGCGGGCGGCCGAGGCTCAGGCTCGACCGAGCCAGCCATGGTGTGCGGCGGCGGTTGGCGGCCAGCGGCCGGCCAGCGCAGCGGCCGGCGGCGCAAGGGCGCCGGCGCCGTGCGACGGCATGTGGGACGAAACAAGGGCGGCGCTCGCGCGGAAAGGGGACGGCACGGCCGGGGAAAAAGAGAGGAAGGGGAGAAGGGGGAAGATTTCTCACCGGGCTCGGCCGGAGAGGAAGATGACAACGGCGAGGGCGGCGTCTGGTGGCGGAATGGCGGTGCGGAGGCACGGCCGAGGGGCGGAGGTGGACGGCGAGCGTGACGGCGGCGTCGGCGCGGCTTGGCGAGGCGGGGAAAGGCGCGCAGCGACGGCCGAAGGTGGTGGAAGGCGGCGGCGCTAGGGTTCAACGGCGCGGCGGCGCTAGGGGGCTCGGGAGCGACGGCAAAAGTGGGGAAAAAGGGAGATGAGGACGCGGGGATGGTTTAAATGGGCTCGCGGAGGCGAAATCGTGGCCGGATGGGCACGGATTTCTCGCCGGAGTGGGGAGAGAGAGTGGAGAGAGAGTGGCGGCCGGGAAAAACGGATCCCGCCCCTCTCACGCGGCGGCTGTGGGCGGAGTGGGCGCGGGGAGGCGGCGCGTGGGCGCGCACGTGCGCGGGGCACGCGGGGCGCGGGGAAGTGGGGGCGCGAGCGCGGAAAAAGGCGGCCGGCGGTTGCTCCCCTCCGATTCCGACGGCTGGAAGAGGGAGACGGGCCCGACAGGTGGGGCCCACCTGTCGGTGGCCCGGACCGACGACGAGCGCGGCGTTAGCGGGCCTCGGCCTGCGGCCGGCCCGCAAGAGAGGAGGGGGCGCGCGCGAGGAAAGGAGGCCGGCTGGGCCGGCCCAGCGGGAGGGGGAAGGGGCACGCGGCGCGCGGCCGGACTGGGCCGACGGCCCGAAAGGAAGAAGAAGAGGAAAAAGAAAAAGAAAAAGAAAAAGAAAGGAAAAGGGATTTTCCTGGGATTAATCAAATTTCGAATTTGATTTTAATTGGTTTAAAATTATTTCCAGGGCTCTGAAAATTCCACTAAAAATCCTGTTAATGTATTTTGACATGGGGAACTCAAGAAAAATTACACCTTGCCATTTCCACTTCTTAAATGCATTAATGAATTAGATTTTTCTCCAGATTAATTAAACAATTTCTCCAATAAATTATTAAACTCGATTTTTATGATTTAGGAAAACTTCAGGGTGTGACAAACCTACCCCCCTTAAACGGAATCTCGACCCCGAGATTCGGAGGTGCTGGCGAAGAGGTGCGGATGGGCGGCCTTCAGTTCATCTTCTGTTTCCCATGTGGCTTCTTCCTCAGAGTGATGGCTCCACTGAACTCTGCAGAACCTGGTAACTTTGTTTCTGGTTCTCCTCTCGCTGGTTTCGAGAATACGGATTGGCTTCTCCACATAAGTCAGGTCCTCTTGAATCTCGATCTGATCCGGGCTGGCCCGCTCTTCCGGTACTCTCAAACATTTCCTCAATTGCGAGACATGAAACACATCATGAATACCAGCCATGTTGGGTGGAAGCTCAAGCTGGTAGGCAACTTCTCCTCGACGTTCGCGGATCCTGTATGGTCCCACAAAGCGTGGTGCCAATTTGCCTTTAGTTTGGAAACGGTGTACTCCCCGAAGCGGTGTGACGCGAAGGTGCACATAGTCCCCTGCTTCGAAAACCAACTCCCTTCGACGATTGTCGGCATAGCTTTTCTGTCGAGACTGCGCAATTCTCAACCTTTCTCTGACGGTTCTGACCTTTTCTTCTGCGTCGCTCAAAACTTCAGTCCCAAACAGTTGTCGCTCTCCAGTCTGATCCCAAAAGAGCGGGGTGCGGCACTTCCTGCCATACAACGCCTCAAATGGTACCATCTGCAAACTGGCTTGGTAGCTGTTGTTGTAGGAGAACTCGGCATATGGAAAACTCTTGTCCCATGCTCCTCCAAAATCGAGCGCACAGGCTCTCAGCATATCCCCCAGTATCTGATTTACTCGCTCAGTCTGACCATCGGTTTGCGGATGGTAAGCCGTGCTAAAATTCAAACGGGTTCCTAATTCTTCTTGTAACTTCTGCCAAAACTTTGAGGTGAACTGACTTTCTCGATCCGATACGATCCTCTTAGGCACTCCGTGCAAACACATGATTCTTGCGAGGTAGAGTTCCGCTAGTTTCTTTCCGGAGTAAGTACTGTGCACAGGAATGAAATGAGCCACTTTAGTGAGTCGATCCACGATGACCCAAATAGAATCATGTCCAGACGACGTTCTTGGCAAACCGGTGATGAAATCCATTCCAATTTCTTCCCATTTCCATTCCAGAATTTGCAGAGGCTGTAACAATCCTGTAGGTCTTTGATGTTCTGCCTTGACTCGCTGACATACATCACAGAGTGCGACGAATTCAGCTATTTCTCTTCTCATGCTAACCCACCAAAATTTTTCTTTAAGATCCTGGTACATCTTGGTACTCCCAGGGTGAATTGAATACTGAGTTTGATGGGCTTCCGTGAGTATTAACTCCTTTAACTCTTTGTCTTCTGGGACGCACAGTCTTTCTCCCATCCATATCGTGCCATGCTCATCTTCAGAAAAATCTCGGGCCTTTCCGACCCTCATGTTTTTCTTGAGCTCTGCTATCTCCGGATCTTTAGCTTGAGCTGCTCGGACTTGCTCCACGAGCGTTGGTCGTGCTTCTAGAGCGGACGCGAACCCATGTTCAACAATACCGAGGTTCAGCCGTTCAAAGTCTTGTTGCAACTGGCGGCTCATCTCTTCCATACTGGTGAAATTACAGTAGCTCTTCCGGCTTAAAGCATCTGCCACTACATTCGCTTTTCCGGGATGGTAGTGGATTCCCAAATCATAGTCTTTAATCAATTCCAGCCATCTTCGCTGACGGAGATTTAAGTCCGGTTGGGTGAAGATATACTTTAAACTCTTGTGATCTGTATACACCTCGCATCGGTTCCCAATAAGGTAATGCCTCCAGATCTTTAGGGCATGTACCACTGCTGCTAATTCCAGATCATGAGTGGGATAATTATTTTCATGTGGACGCAACTGGCGTGAAGCATACGCGACCACTTTGCCTTCCTGCATCAGAACACATCCCAGCCCTTGGCGAGACGCGTCGCAATAAACCTGGAAGTCTTTCGTCTGGTCTGGCAGAATTAAGACTGGTGCCATTACCAACTTCTTCTTAAGTTCCTCAAAACTTCTGTTGCATTCATCTGACCACTTGAATTTCTCATCCTTTTTCAACAACTGTGTCATTGGCTTGGCAATTTTGGAGAAGTTCTCAATGAACCGACGGTAATAACCCGCGAGTCCTAGAAAACTCCTAATTTGTGAAACCGTGCGTGGAGGCTTCCACTTGGTAACTGACTCCACATTTGACGGATCCACTGCCACTCCTTGAGCTGTTATAATGTGACCCAAGAATTGCACTTCTTTTAGCCAAAAGTCACACTTGCTGAACTTGGCATACAACTGATGCTCCTTCAATTTCTCGAGCGCTAAGTGAAGATGCTGCTCGTGTTCCTCCTTAGACTTGGAGTAGATGAGTATGTCATCGATAAAGACCACAACAAACTTGTCCAAGAATTCCATAAACACCTTGTTCATCAGGTTCATGAAGAACGCTGGTGCGTTAGTGAGTCCAAAGGACATAACTGTGCACTCGAACAGTCCATACCGAGTGACAAAGGCAGTCTTCGGTATGTCCTCTTCTCGGATCCTCAACTGATGGTAGCCTGATCGTAGGTCTAGCTTAGAGAACACTGTTGCTCCTTTTAGTTGATCGAACAAATCATCAATCCTGGGCAACGGGTATTTGTTCTTGATAGTGACGTCATTAAGTGCGCGGTAATCGACGCACATCCTCTTGGTCTTGTCCTTCTTCTCCACAAAAATTACCGGAGCACCCCAAGGTGACGTGCTCGGGCGAATGTATCCCTTCTGTAGCTGCTCGTCAACTTGCTTCTTGACTTCTGCCAACTCGTTGGCTCCCATCCTGTAAGGTCTCTTGTGTATCGGGGTGGTTCCTGGTACTAGGTCGATTTGGAACTCAATTTCTCTTTTAGGTGGCATCGTCGTTAGATCGTCCGGAAAGACTTCAGGATACTCGTTGACAATTGGGATATCCTCCAACTTCTTAGGGGTTTTCACCACTTCTCTGGTCTGTTCCTCGGTAGCAACCTGATTCAAACTTGTCACGGACTTCTGTGGCACCGGAGATCGGAAAGTAACCCTTTCTCCCTTGTCATTTGTTAGAGTAATGGTGCGCCTTGCGCAATCGATTACTCCCTTATGCCTCGTCAACCAATCCATCCCAAGAATGACATCTAGGTCCTTAGATTCGAGAAGGATAAGGTTGGCTAGAAATTGTGATCTTTTGATTTCTATCGCCACAGAGGGGCTGTAACTGACAGAGGTGGAACTATTTCCCGGGGTCTGGACCCGCATTGGTATTTTAAGTTCCTTTTTTCTTAGACCATGCTTCCCCACAAAATTCTTGGAAATAAACGAATGCGTTGCACCAGAATCAAATAAAACTGTAGCTGGGACTGAGTTGACAGAAAACATACCCAGTACAACTTCCGGTGCTACCAGCGCCTCTTCTGCCGATGCGTGGTTGACGCGAGCCTGAAGGATCCTAGGCCCAGCACGTCTTGGCTTCGGACACTTGTCGGCGAAGTGCCCTGGTTCACCACAGTTGAAGCAAGCTCCTGGCTTCACTCCAGTATCCTTCTTGGGCTGAGCTGGCGGAGCTGATGGGGTTGGTGCAATTGGCGGGCGTGGAGCTGGACGGTTGTGCTGCCCACCTTGGTTGTTGTTGTCTCCATTGTAACCAGCATGGAAGTTACCAGAGTGGTAAGGGCGATGCTGGCGAACAATCAAGGTGGAAGGTCCACCCTGCTGTCCTGGAGTGAAACGGGGCTTCTGGCTGCTGCCCTGGTGCGCCCTAAATTGAGCTGCTTTCCTTTTTCTATCCATCTTATTGCGTTGATCCTCTTGACGGATCGCCTTGTCGACCAGCTTTTAAAAGTCAGCATAATCACCCGAGATTAGCTGGTTGGTCAACTCATTGTCCAGGCCGAAAAGAAACTTTTCCTGCCTCTCTGCATCAGTGCGCACATCCTCTGGGGCGTAACGCGCAAGACGGTTGAACTCGTGGAGGTACTCCGTCACTGTCCGGTTACCTTGATGGAGTGACCTGAATTCCCTCTTCTTCTGGGCCACAATGCCGTCAGGAATTTGGGCCTTCCTGAAACTGTGGCAGAATTCCGCCCAGGTGACTTCCATTCCGGGCGGACGGGTGACCAAATAATTATCCCACCATGCTAAGGTGGGACCCTGCAACTGGTGGGTGGCAAAGGCGACCTTCTCTTGGTCATTGCATTGAAGAAGGTTGAGTTTCTTTTCAATGGCATGGAGCCAGTCATTCGCCTCCATGGGGTTGGTGGTGCTTGAGAAGGTGGGCGGTCGCACGCGAAGGAACTCCGGCAGCTTCGACTGGGGTGGTGGAGGAGGAGCATTCTGCTGGTGGTGCTGCTGTTGCTGCTGTTGCATGTGGTGCATCATCTGCTGCTGCATCTACTGGTGCTGCTGCTGCATCTGCTGCATCATGGCAGTCATCATTTGGGTCTGAGCTGCCAACACTTGCGCGATCGTCGGGTTTTCCGGTGGTGGTGGTGGTGGTGGTGCATTGCCAGTGGAACCATTGACATGAGCCCCTCCTGCGGGCTCCTCGTTGCCGCTGGTGTGGCCGCTGGTTCTGGTGTTCACCATCTGGAGTAGGCCGAACCACAATAGAAGAGAAGAAAAACAGACTGCTTAAGAACTAAACTTTATTTCATTAAAATTAACTGCAGTTGTTCTGATCTGAATTAAAAACACTGGAAAGATCAAGCAACATCCTTAATGGGGCAGCCATACCAACACATGACATGGACCACCGACTAACCCACAAACAAACAGACCTAACACACAGAAACTAGCAGGAAAACAAACTAAGCAAAACGGTAAAAACTAAGGGTGACGGCACTAAAACTCCGAACGGCTCCTACGGTCGGTGGAGTCGAAGTCGCTCCCCTGGTCGTCGCCCTCATCCTCTGAGCGGCTCCTAGAGTCCAACATATAAGTGTCTCCGCTGGTAGGCTTGGAGCTGCTGCCACTGCCGTTGCTGCCACTGGGAGTAGCAGACAACCAACCTCCGCTGCCACTGCCTCCCTGGTAGGCCGAGGCTGGAACGAAGGTAAGGAAAGGTGACGAGGACGGAGCTGGAGCTGCTGCTGGCGTCGGGACTGGTGACCGCGGTGGAGCTGGAGCGGCTGCTGGCGGTGGGTGCCTGGGCGCCAGCTGGATGCGGACGGGAGCGGTGGTAGTCTTCCTGGCGGTCGTGCGGATCCGCGATCCACCGGGTGCTGGCAGTCCCCTCAAGGTGGCGTTCTCTCTCTTGAGGCGTGCCACCTCGTCCTGCAGGTCCACGATCTATCCCAGCTTCTGGTCATTCAGGGCCTTCGCAGCCCTTTGGAGGTCGGCGTGCATCCTATCCAAACCCTTCATCACCGTACTCATGTGACCGAAGGTGGTGTCGTTCTCCTCCGCGGCTGACTGGTAGGTGCTGCTGTTGGAAGAACTGCCGCGGCGTGGGCGGTAGCGGTATGCTGAGCTGTGGAGAGCGTGGTCGTGCAGCTCTCGCATCCTGGCCATCATCAGGTAGGCCGCCTCTTGACAGGCGTGCTCGTTAGTTCCTCCCGAAGCTGTGACCACCATGTTGGGGAGACTGGTGCCCATGAAGCCATGTACCTCCAAGCGGACTCGGTGTGGCAACTCTCCCGTGAGGGGCAGCAGTGTGGTGTACTCTGGGGCTTCTGGATATCCAACTGCCAGGGCCATGCGGGCCAACTCTGCCACAAAACCTTCCATGTTCTGACCGTGGTGCGTCGGGGGATGGCCTGCCATCTATAGGAGACAAAGGGGTGCGAATCAATGCATGCTCAAATCCAAATTAAAATAAACAGCAAAAAACTAGAATAAAAGACACAATAAAGCTGGGAAATTTTTTTTTATGCATAAATTATTTTTGCATGAATACCAATAAAGACACTATCGACTCTAAGCAATAAAATAGCATGAGAAAATAAACATAATAATAGCGGTATTTGGAACAACAATAATATTAATGACATAAATAAATGTTGCAACCCATAAATCCTATTCCAGACCAAATGCAGCTTTTCCCCAATAATTTCCCAACCAATCGTCGAATAAAGTTCCAATAAACTGAAGCCGATTTACCCCAAAAATTTTCCATACTCTACACCGACGTAAAATTTTTAACAAACGACCCCAAAATTTTTTTATTTTTTTATTTTTTTTTAAAACCAGGGAAACCAATCTTTGAAACAACTCCAAATGCGGAAAGGCATATGCATATGAAAGAGTTTCAGAGGGCTCTTAGGGTTTCCAGTTGGCTTGTCCTACGGTAAAGGTCGGCTCTGATACCAACTTGTCACGCCCGGAAATTCAGTACCGGAATTTCTGAAACTGAATGTGTATTAAAACCCCTGTCCAGGACCAGCCAGGGTACACAGACGACAATGTTGACATACAGATCCACGTCTTACAAACTCAGTAAAAGTCTTACAGAAATGCAGCGGAAAAGACGAAAAGACAAACTAAACTAGAACGGGGCTCTTGCAGCGGGCCGGCACCATTCCACAGGCATCCTCGACGGCGGACGAAACCTACTCCTCTGAGAAACCTCCATCGGACGCATACTCCTCTTCTGGTGTGGGGAAAAATTAAGCAAGGCTGAGTACTACCCACGGTACTCAACAAGTCATGCCGGAAAAGGAGGCATGATGAAAAATATTTCAAAGGAGGGCAGGGGTTTATTTGCATAAAGTAAGCATTTAAAAACAGTAGTTGAAAGCAGTAGTAAAAAGTTGAATTAATTGAACAATATTAAACCATCACTGTCCAACGCTACACCACGTTGCGACAGGCCCAAACCATCCACCTGAACTAAACCAATTCCAATAATTCAAGTTATTATGAAAGTGAGACTAATCACGGTGAATCTGGTTGATCGCCCATAACCGCGGGCACGGCTATTCGAATAGTTTTACTCTGATCAGAGGTGTACATTTGTACCCACAAGACACAGCCCCACGACACGTTTTCGCGTGCCGGTATACCACCACGGTACCCCGGAAAGGGACTGTGACAGGACCCTTCGCATAACCCCCTTTAACCAATCGTACCACCTTGGGTTTCGCCCCCACCCCTCAAAAGGCAGTGGGCAGCCCCCCCTCGTGCCTTGGTGAATCCGGCAGCCGCATAGACCGTCGCAGGGCCCATCCAAACTCCATCACGCTCACCCTAGCCAGTGTATGTCAGCTAGAGGAAAGCTACACTACAAGCCCAGCCGTTGCCCACGCTGGCTTGTGGTATGCACGGTATTTCTTCCAGGGTTTCCCGCGAACCGGTCCTTAATTGCCATGGGTGTTTCCATCAAAACCATGCACCCACAGCCCACCATTAGCATATTTTAATTAAATATTATTACTATGGTGGCTCCAAAACCAAAGTGTCACCATAGAGACTACATTAATTAATTATTTATGGTGATCCCCTTTAGTGAGCTAGGTTCGCTAAGCATGGCTAAGCACTCCTAAAATCAGCGAACAATAAATTAATTACCCAAGCTACCAAAGGTACATGATAATCAATATAACAGGCTCAGCACCATAGGTATAATTTCACATGAAATGACATTGCGAAATAATGCAGTGTTTACGGAAAAATAAGACATTTGTAAATATAGGTACAATATGATCAATGTGAAGCATGACTTGCCTTGCTCTTGAGCTGAAGCAACTTCTCCGATGATCTCGAAATAAACGGGAGCGTCGGAATTACCGGAATCTATGCGACAAACAAAGCAAACAACAATACATGCTATAAGTCTACTGAAACAAAGCACAAAAGTATTTTTAATAGATTCTCTGCATTTTTATGAATTTAATAAAATTTGAATGGACTTAAACGGAGCTCGGATGAATTAGTTATGAATTTTTGAAGTTATCTGTGTTTCTACTAAAACAGAAAAACCTAAATCGAATTATTGCGCAATTAATCCCAGGGCTGGCGTCAGCGGCGGTGGCGGCCGGTCCACCGTGGACTCGGTCCACGGGACCGTGGCGGCGGCGGTGCACCACGTGGCGCACACGTGGCGCTGACGCGGCAGCCACGAGGCAGCCACGTGGGCGGCCACGCGGGATGGAGAGGGACGGCCGAGATTGGCCCAAGTGGCCGATCTAACGGCTGAGGCGCACGGGAGGCGGGCAGCCGAGGCTCAGGCTCGACCGAGCCAGCCATGGCCCACGGCGGCGGTTTGCGGCCGACGGCTGGCCAGCGCAGCGGCCGGCGGCGCAAGGGCGCCGGCGCCGTGCGACGGCGCGCGGGACGAAACAAGGGCGGCGCTCGCACGGAAAGGGGACGGCGCGGCCGGGGAAAAAGAGAGGAAGGGGAGAAGGGGGAAGATTTCTCATCGGGCTCGGCCGGAGAGGAAGATGACGACGGCGAGGGCGGCGTCTGGTGGCGGAATGGCAGTGTGGAGGCACGGCCAAGGGGCGGAGGCGGACAGCGAGCGTGACGGCGGTGTCGGCGTGGCTTGGCGAGGCGTGGAAAGGCACGCAGCGACGGCCGAAGGTGGTGGAAGGCGGCAGCGCTAGGGTTCAACGACGCGGCGGCGCTAGGAGGCTCGGGAGCGACGGCAAAAGTGGGGAAAAAGGGAGAGGAGGACACGGGGATGGTTTAAATGGGCTCGGGGAGGCAAAATCGTGGCCGGATGGGCACGGATTTCTCGCCGGAGTGGGGAGAGAGAGTGGAGAGAGAGTGGCGGCCGGGAAACACGGATCCCGCCCCCTCTCACGCGGCGGCTGCGGGCAGAGTGGGCGCGGGGAGGCGGCGCGTGGGCGCGCACGTGCGCGGGGAACGCGGGCGCGGAAAAAGGCGGCCGGCGGTTGCTCCCCTCCGATTCCGACGGCTGGAGGAGGGAGACGGGCCCGACAGGTGGGGCCCACCTGTCGGTGGCCCGGACCGACGACGAGCGCGGCGTTAGCGGGCCTCGGCCTGCGGCCGGCCCGCAAGAGAGGAGGGGGCGCGCGCGAGGAAAGGAGGCCGGCTGGGCCGGCCCAGCGGGAGGGGGAAGGGGCACGCGGCGCGCGGCCGGACTGGGCCGACGGCCCGAAAGGAAGAAGAAGAGGAAAAAGAAAAAGAAAAAGAAAAAGAAAGGAAAAGGGATTTTCCTGGGATTAATAAAATTCCGAATTTGATTTTAATTGGTTTAAAATTATTTCCAGGGCTCTGAAAATTCCACTAAAAATCCTGTTAATGTATTTTGACATGGGGAACTCAAGAAAAATTCCACCTTGCCATTTCCACTTCTTAATTGCATTAATGAATTGGATTTTTCTCTAGATTAATTAAACAATTTCTCCAATAAATTATTAAACTCGATTTTTACGATTTAGGAAAACTTCAGGGTGTGACAAGCCCCATCACCGCTGTCGCCATCTTGCCGTGGTCGTCGTCGTCGCACGCCGCCACCACCGTGCGTCGCCGCTCTAACATACCCAAAATTTGACTTTCAGATTTTTCATCTAAAAATGTCGAGAATATTTTTCCTAAAATAACTGGTTTTACCATACAAATTTGTGAGTAATTTAAAACCTTTTTCTTGATAGCTCCAAAGAAGAAAATAAAACAATGTGTGTGCTTGTATTTGCATAATGTATTGTTGTGACTTGAATCCTTTGCTTGTTTTTGGATTTTATTAACATTTCATAATAGGAATGAGCATAAATTAAAAATTTGAGGCAAATACTAAATATATATTTACAAGAATGTATATACATGTAAAATATGAAGTTGAGTAACAAAAAGTATAAATCATGCTCAACAACATCATGTCAGGTCAAGAATCATCTAAATATAATTTTATAAACAATTAAATGCATTTTTATAGTAGCAACCTATGTATATTTGTAAGCTTAGTGAATTTTAAAAATAATTGGTGAAATATAAAATCATGGGGAAATTCATGTAGATACTATTCAATATATAAATCTCACTGGAATTTTGGTGTAATTTAATATGTACATTGGTTACCTCAAATAATTAGGACAAAACAGTCAAATTATAAACTCTAATCAGCAAAATCGATACACATCTCATATGTGTATTTTATCACATGAAAATGTATAAAGGATATAATTTATTCAATTACTAACCTATTTATCATGAATTAATATAATTTTTCCAGAATTTATTTTATAGGTTTTGACCTTCTAAAAATTCAAATTATTTTCGGTTGGACTGAATTTATTTATTTTTCTGAGAATAAAGTATAGAGTATTTTTGTGTGAAAACAAAGAAAATAGAATCTAAGCATTTTTATCTATCTCCAGAAAAATATACATTAATTTATCATGTATAAAAATTAAGTTGTGGAATTTCAAGAAAGGAAGAAAGAAAACAAATAGGGAGAAATCCTAAAGCTATCCTAACGGTGCGTTCACCAAATTCTCTACCCATCTCTCTCAGTCTACCTCTGTTTACACCGCCCTGGACCCACTTGACAGTCACACAAGCTAGCTCCAACTCGGTGCAAAACCTTCCACCGCTGAAACAGACAGACAGAACGAGGAAGCGAGAGAAAAAGCGGCGCATGGCTCCTGCTCGACGCGTGTCCACCTCCGTGTCCGATGCTGAGCTCGCCATTATCTCTCTCAGCCATGTCGCTCGTCTCCAGTCATCCATCCAAAGTCGTGAACACTGAGGGATGGAAACCCTAGCCTCCCCACTGCCCTGAAACTTGCCACCGGCTGCGAAGAAGACGACAGCCGCCGTCACCGACGAGCCGCGGTCATCTCCATCTCTTTTCCGTTCCATACTCCTCCCTCCATGCCGATCATTTTATCTTTTGACACCGTTCCTTTTTATCCACCGTAGCAATGGGAACGCTATCATGCCGACGACGCTCCAGAGCATGCACCGAAGGTCGCCGCTGCTAGCATCGTTGTCGCGCAGCACGAAAGGGATCACCTCGGGTCAAGCCAACGCGCCACTAATCTCCCCTTGAGGTCCTCTCCAAAACCCCTCAAGAATCCCCGAGGATCGTCCATTGATGAGGGAGATAGCCGTCGTCTTCTCCAACTCCGGCCAACCGACGCCGTCGCCGATTTCTTTCACTTCGATGAGCCTCCTAGAACACAATACAACCACATGCATGCACTCATTTTGCACTTAAGCAAGCGGGACTCAATATGCCCAGGTATGCCGAGAGCCACTGCCGCCTATGCCGTCGTCGCCGTTGACTCCAACCATTTCCGGCGATGAGACGACCACCGACGGGTTCGCAAAGAAGTCCTCAACATTTTTTCGGTTGGCCGCATCATTCAACTCACCGCCGTTCGCCGCCGACGCCGTCCACAAGCTCGCCGGTGAGCTCTGCTGCTACTGCTGCTGTTTCTTTTCTCTCCCATGTCTATGAAAGGTGGGCCCCACTTCATCTAAGAGACCGGGACTTGATTAGTAAGAAAACAAAACCTTCGGTATTAATTTGTAAATGTGTAATCTATGACATGTAGGACCGAGGACCTATTAGTAATAATTCAGAAACTTAAGCACTCTTAATGAATTCTCATTCAACACGTGCCAGGGGCCTCGAGAACTATTTCTAGAAACTCCAGGGACCTTTTTGCTTAATTACCAGTCACTGCCATATGGACCCCATCCTTTTAAAATCTGGAAATATTAAGAAACATACTCAAACTAATATTTGTTCAACAAAAAATGCACAAACTTGTAAAATGCATATAAAATTCATTTTAACTCCAATTGAGGTGAATCAAATTTCTATGGACTCACAAAATTATAAACTTTAATATGGTAAGATAAAATATGATGCTTACAGTAGAATAAATGTTTCTAAAAATTAGTATATGGAATACTTGACATATAGCATTCACCAATTCATAAAATCCATACAAAATTCATTCTAACTCCAAATAATATAATTCTAGATGGGTTGGGTTGGTAGTCTCATGGACTTAGTTTTCTGTGATTTAAAATGTAGCACATGCAGTACTAGAATCATCCCTAAAATTCAGTATAGCTATTTAAGACTATAGTATATAACCTATCTTGTAAAATTCATAATTAAATCATGCTAACTCTAAAAATTATGAAACTAATTGTATTAATCTTATAAAACCATGCCCTCAACTGCTGTGATCAGAAACTTAACACCACTAAAATAAAAATGTGATCTAAGTCTAGCTAAGTCTTAAATAACCTACTACTAATATAGAACTTATAAAATTCATATACCCTAAAATACAAGTGATAAAATAGAAATTCCTTCACCATAAATCATATTTATCATTACCTATCTACTATAATAAATTCATGCATATTATAAGCATTTTGGATTTTTATATGATTTGGTGTTTATACGCTACCATTATTTCGTATAGTGTACAAATCCGATATCGATAAGGAGTTCGGATTTTATTGCTGACTATGATGGAAACTCTAATTAAGGCAAGTGCCCTTTTCCTTTGAACACATTGAATCCTATGTTTTATGGGCAAATGTTTTGTTTACAACTTTGCATGCGCTATTTGGTAGAAAATTATATTTTGTTGAGAAGATGGTAATTATCACCCACTTGTTGCATGAACCACCTCAATAAATTTCACTCATTGCTGATTGTAACCATAGGAATGATTGGATTGGAGTACATTGGTTGTACTCTAATGGGTCTAATTATGTTTTATATGTGCCATATGCTTAGCCATGCTTAGCAATTCGCTAAATAATATTGTAATCACTTTATGAATGAGATTTGGGTATTATCTTACTTCTGGATAGAAATGAAAACTGTCACAACCCTAATTTTTATGCAAGGTATTTAATATTGGCTTATTTTATTTGTAGGTGGCATATATAATTATTTTGCATTAGTCTGTGCATCAAAATAAATTTTTGGAAAAAGTAAAAACAAAACCCTAATCGGCAAATTTGATATACATTCTATAAGTGTATTTTATCACATAACAATGTATAGGGTTTATAATTTATTCAACTACTACACTATTTATCAAGAATTAATATAATTTTTCCAGAATTTATTTTGTAGGTTTGGACCTTTTAAAAATTCAAACCAATTTTGGCTGAAATGAATTTCTTTATTTTCCTGAGATTAAAATATAGATTATTTGTGTGTGAAACAAAAGAAAATGGAACCTAGGTATTTTCGTCTATCTCTAGAAAAATCCACATTATTTTATTTTGCACAGAAATGAAGTTATGGAATTATAAAGAAGGAGAAGGAAAATTAAAAAGGGGGAAAACCCAAAAATTTACCTAGCACTGTGTATACCGAAATTTGTACCCATCTCTCTCTTGTTATCTCTGTGCACATCACCCTAGACCCACTTGACAGTCACTTGGGCTAGCTCTAACTTGGTAGAAATTGTTTTGCCGCCCTTAAACACAGAGAGAGAGAGACAGAGAAGGAAAGGAGATCGACGCCGGCGTTCGACGCGTGTCTACCGCCGTGGCAGCCGCCGACGCTCGCCTTATATTCTCCAGTGGCATCGTCTCCTCTTCCATTTCGCCTCTGTGCCGACCAAGCCGAGGGAAAGAGAGCACTTCGTCCCTATCACCTCCATTTTCGCCGTCGGCCGCAAGAACGACGACCGTCGCCACCGTCGTTGAGCCACGGTTGTTCCTTCTTTCCTTGTGTTCTGTGGCCACCTAATGATGCCGAGTCCATTCCCTCTTATCCCATCTCTTGCCGTGCAGTGTTGACGCTGGAACAACGCCGTGGACATAGAAGCTCCAGAGCGCCGCCGCCTTGACATCATCGTCGTTCGGCCAACCTCGTCCACGCCGAGCCAAGCCACCGCGCCATCGTCATCACCTTGATCCCAGGAAGACGCCGATCGAAGGAATCGAACCCCGAAGCTGTGGAGAAGGAGATCAGCTTCTTTTTCCCTAATTCCGGCCGTCGGCCATCGTCGTCGATTACTCGTCCTCGAGTGAGTTTCAGCGTGATTCCTCTCATGGGTAGTAACCCTAGGGCATCACTAACCCCGTGCTTATGTCACTTGGGCAAAAGGTTAGCCACTCCTCGCTGTCGCCGTCTCCCTACTCTTTTTCACCACCGCCGAGCCATTTCCTCCATTGCCATCGCTGTCCGAGCTTCGCCGACTCATTCCAACGCATTGGTAAGTCTCCAAGAGTTCCTTAGACGTGCATGCATGCATTAGTCCGCATGGATTCGAGCCAGGACTCGATATGCGTCGTCAACCCGAGAGCTACCGCCGCCTGTGCCATAGTCGCCATTGATTCCGACCACCTCAGCCGATGAGAAGAACACCGATAGCTTCGCCTTGATCTACTCTTCATTTTCTCTTATAGCCGCCTACCGAGATCAGCCGCCGTTCGCCGTTGCCGCCGGCGAGAAGCTCGCCGGTGCGCTGCTGTTCTACCTCCCTGCCGCCGAGCCACTGACTTGTGGGCCCGATTGGATTAGAGTCTAAGGACTATGTTTAGTAAAAGTTTAAAACCTATAGGGTTTAATTTGTAAGATTCTCTTTCTATGGCAAATGGGACCAGGACTGATTAGTGATTATTGAAAAAGTCAAGGACTCTTAATAGTATATGCTTTAGCACGTGTTTATGGACTGCGGGTTGGTTTCTGCAAACCCTAGGGGCTTTTCTGAAAAACAGCCAGTGGCTGACCGGTGGACCCAAAGATTTTTATTTTGGAAATATTAAAGGAAATGGATAAATCTATATTTTTCCAACTGAAAATTGTACCAAACTTGTAAAATTCATATCAAATCAAATATAACTCATTTTGGGGTGAAACCAATTTCAGTAGGTCCACAAAATTGTGAACTTTAATACTATGAAATAAAAGGTGATGCTTACAGTAGGATATATATTTCTAAATTTCAAATATGAAATAGTTAACATAAAACTTGTAAAATTTATAGAAAATTCAATTATAATCCAAATTTAGTGAACCAAATTTCTATGTATTCCTTAATTTGTGCTCTTTATGTTTATAAAATAAAGTTTTCCCAAATTCTGTACAGAATATGTAGCTATAATTGGGAATAACGTAAAAACATTTATTTTGCACCTAGGACTTATTTAATCTCTAGAAAATTACTAGTTAATCCCAAAATTATGAATCCACTGCTGTTCACCTTAGAAATATGTACCATTTGACCTGGAAAAAAAAGAATTTGACAAAACTACCTCCTAAAACAAGTTTAAACAAATAACTAATTCTCTTTTTGTTGAACTTGTAAAATTCATAACTTCCAAAATAGCAATGATAAAATAGAAATTTCTTCACATAAATTCATTTTAGGAGATGAATAACCCACTGTGAGGAATTCATGCATTTTAGAGCATTTTGGATTTTTTGCATTATTTGGATGTTTATTTGTTTCGTACGTTATGATTATTTAGATTCTGACGTTCCGGAGTACGTGGAGCAGGAATCTGAATTGGAGTGTGGTTTTCACCGTAGCAAGGCAAGCATCTAAGCATATAGAATCCCTATCTTGCTAAAATGATTTGGTTGCAAAACGATATATATGCATGTGATGATTTACTACAAACTTATCGGTTATGGTTAGTTTTGGTTATACCTAATTGCTGCATATCCTTTCTTGTTTCGTTGTTGCCATTTATCCTTGTAACCTCGGGATAGAAATATTTGGGAATGTTTTATTGTCTTACCGATGCTTAGTCATGCTTAGGTCTATTAGTGTTAAAAATCGATAGATGGAGCTATCGGTTGAATTTATTCATTATCTGCGATTTATGGGCATAAAATCTGACTACTTTCACTAAATGATTCATATGGATAATATGCTTTAACTTGGACGAGTGATAGGGCGATGAAGGGATTGTGGTTTTTCCCTGATGCAAGTAGCCTCGTCTGGGTTGTTAAGGACCGAACATGTTGACATCTATTCAAGCACCTTACGTACTACCACATGCCGGGTATGGGATGGCTTGACTTAGTAATACGTTGCACTGTGATCATCTACGCTACGCTGGTCAATCGTGAGGATGGTTTTTCCTTTGGAGTGCCCGGGTGTGCCTGGTTTTGGCAAGGGGTTTCTCCCACGATGGTGAGCCCGCCTTAGCCACATCACACATGCATGTGGCTAAGTCGTCGGGGGCCTAGGCGTGGTTTAGGTGGTTGGGGTGTGACTAGGAAAGGCCATGTTATGAACTTGTATCACTGGTGAGTCACACCTGTGTGCGTGTGAAGCATTTGATCCTTGTTCATTTCGTGTGGGTAAAGATGAACCCCTCTGATCAGAGTAAAACTATTCGAATAGCCATGTCCATGGTTACAGGACGACCGCTTGATGTGTTAGTCAGTCTATGTTAGCATCAAACCGAATTAAATGGGTTGGATTAGTCTTGGATATGAAATGGTTATCTCTGAAAACCATGGTTGTACGATGATAGTTCATGGATGGTGATGAGAGCACGGGTTATGCTTATTTGTGAATTAATTTCAGAGTATGCTAAGTTGGAAAATTCTATCTTTGCAACTTGTTGTTTGCTCAACTAAATTGGCTTTTATGCAAAACTTGAACCATTATACCATCTTGAAGATAGAAGCTTGCATACTCCTTTGTTCTATGTATACATATTAATGTGTAAGTCTTGCAAGTACATTCTTGTACTTAACCCGATGTCTGCAACTTTCAGACCAGGATGCCGGTGAACTTGATTGTTCTTACTACCCTACAGAGGGCGGTGAGGGTGGTGAGTAGTCTTTTCAGCTTGACTCTTGCCCCGGTTGGTTGCCTTGTGGTTTAGTTGGCAAACCACGGGTTTTACTTTTGCTTATGTGAACTTATGAAACTTCCGCTGGTATAGTTTGTGTTGTAAGATGGGTTGTTGAATCCCATTATGATATATGTATCTTACTATCCTTTTATCTACCTTTATGCATTTGTGACGTTTATCAATTGCTTGCGATGAAAGTGCAACGCTAGTCGCTTTTCCTGGGGACTAGCTAAGCACGACTATGAATTTTGAGCAATTGAGATGTTGTAGAGCTCTTGCAATTTGAGTCAAGTCTCCTGAGATGTGTAACACATCTAGTCGCCACCTTCGTGTGGTTTGACGGGCATGTCTCAGGCTGAAGTTGACTGGCATGCGGAGTCCGAACAATATCTCCTTTGCTCATTATTCGGCATTATGGATTTTATACCGAATGTTGTAAATTTTGTGATCATGAGCACATTGAGGTATGAGTGGCTATTTATGCGTGTATGGATCCCACTCATCCAAAATTATGTGGTGGTCACAAAATACATTGGATGGTATGATTTCCGGGTGCCCATAAAAACTATGATTATTTGAGAACTAAAATGGAGTTAAACATGTTTTTAGACTTGGGCGACAAGTGGTGCACATATGGTGTTAGTTGTGCACCGATAGGGGGAGTGTTCGCCCGGGTCGATTAAGGACCGAACTTTGTGTCGTTCACTATTGTTTACTGTACATCCACATGTGCTATTTATGAGGTAGCCTTAGCTAATTAAGTTACTTAAAGTCTAGCCTTGCATATTGGTAGGCCGGAGTAGAATGAATTAGTCTGACCGATGATTCATAGGAACTACCTATTTACCCCACTGATTAATGGGGGTAGTTTAGGCATCTAAGTCTGTCCAATTCAACGGTATAGTGCCTCGTGGGGGAACGGATATGTTCGCTGCCACGGCGTTAGGTTTAAGGTATGGGCCCACCACCTAACGGTTCTGGGTCATGCCTAGGACGGATTCACACTTGCCGTCGCTGATGCAAGGCTAGGCGTTAAGTAAGGTAAAGGCTACGTTGTGACCTCTAGACTGCATTCAATGTGTAGAGTGTGGTGGTACCAATAGGTACCGGACAAACTAGAGCGATTCACATCATGTGGGTAAAGTTGTACAAACTCTGCAGAGTCTAAAACTAATCGATTAGCCGTGCTCACGGTCATGAGCGACATAGTGAATTGCCATGGGTATAGACTTGTGATTTATAAATGTATTTATGAAAATGGACTATGGGAGTGGTGAAATGTGTTGAGTTCTGATGATTATGATGATGATTTTTCCCGATGTGGGCTGAAAATGAAACGTTTTGCTTGCTGCCATGGATGGGGCAAGCATAATATGATGATGAAGTTTATGATGTTATTATGCTACTAACATGATACCATGCCATGCTATTTATGCTAAATAATTGCAAATGTTTATCTAAATTTCGTTGCAAATTGTTTGTGAAATAAAGTTAGCTTTATGCAAATATGAGTCCACATATAGCCTCTCTTTGAAGTAGAGCCTTCATGTATGTAAGTTTGATTGTGTGCTTGCCAGTACATTAATTTGATTAATGTACTGACTCTTACCCTCTAAATATGTTGTTGTTTAGACTCTGATGCAGGTAGTTGAGTGCTCGAGATTGTTTGATTGTTCAGGATGGTCCTACCTAGGGACCTACCCCTAGTCGGTTGCCTGCGGAAAAGGGTAAGCACGCTTCCAATGGACATTAATTATTAGGCTGGTTGGCCCTGTGTATATAATCTAGTTAAATGTCTTTATTTATATCTAAGTCATCCATTGTGTACATTGTTCAGATATATATTGGCTTAGATGAAAATGCAAGGCTAGCAAATTCCTGGGGCTAGCTGAGCATGAGTATGAATATTGAGCAATTGAGATGTGTAACACATTTGCTCTAGCGATTTGAGTCAAGTCTCCTGAGATGTGTAACACATTTGGTCGCCGTCTTCATGTGGTTTGACAGGCATGTCTCAGGATGAAGTTGACTGGCACGCTGAGTCCCAGCAATATCTCCTTTGCTCATTATTCAGCATCGCAGAGTTTATATCAAATGGTGTTATATTGTGATCATGGACACATTGAGGTTTGAGTGGCTATTTATGCGTGTATGGATCCCACTCATCCAAAATCAGGTGGTGCTCACAAATAACACTGGACGGTATAAATTCGGCGTGCTCAACAGCCGCCCTTGCCGCCGCATTTGCTTCAAGTTGGTTAGGCTCGATCTATCCCTCTCCCTCTCTGATCTCTCTCTCGTTCGGGCGGCCGCTGCTGCCATCGCAGGCCGCCGCCATCACACGACGCCACCGCCGCCGCCGCCGCCGTCGCACGAAGCCACCGCAATGCCGCCAACGCCACCGCCACTGCTGATGTCGCCTAGCCACTGCCACCATGGCCGACACCGACTGACGCACATCGCCACCGCCGCCACGCACCGCCACTGCCGCCGCCATTCTTGCCACCACCACCATGCGCCGCCACTGCCGCTGCACGCCAGACGTGAACAACCGAATGACCAAACATGAACGAACGACCGACCGTACGTGAATGAACAAACAACTTTAACGAGTTTAATGAGTTTCACGACCAAACGAGTTTAAGGAGCAAATGAGTTTAACGACATTAACGAGTTTAGCGACTTTCACGACCGAACGACTTTAACAAGTTTAACGACCACAGCGACGCTCACAACCGAACGACTTTCTGTAACGATGTATATGCAATCTACATGTTTTAACTAATTATTTTTTACCTTCAGAATTACCTGGTCTAGCTGTTGACTGCCAACGTCGCTCAAGCTTATGTGGTCCCAAGGCCTCCTGTAAGATCGAGATGTCGACTAGAGGGGGGTGAATAGGCGATTTAAAAAACTAAATGACACCTAATCAAAACTAACCTAAGTTGCTAGGCTTGGTGAGGGTCAAGTCTAACTAAGCAACTAAGTTATGTTTTGCAAACCTAGGGTGATAGTGGCTCAATTATATCTCTAGGAAAGTAAATCACACTCCTATGTCAAGGTTTAGCAATCCTAGGGTGATATGATCTCAAGTATGTCTCGAGGAATATAAATTGCACAAAAGTAAATGTGACAATCAAATGAGACAAGGAGACAAGAGATTCTTCACCGAGGTTCGGAAACTTGCCGGTTTCCTACTCCCCGTTGAGGCGAGCCCAACTCCACCGCTCAACCACGAAGCCACCGCACGCCCCCTTCGTCAAGGGGTGGGCAAGGCGGGAGCCGGCCCACGGAGAGGACTACCCAAGCCTCGATCACTCGGGGTAGTTCTTCCTTCACTCCGAAGGTGGTGAACTCCAAACCACTCACAAACCGGCACTGGGCCTCCTCCACAATCTTCTCGGAGAGGTCACCAGGCAACTCCTCCACAAACCGTCTAGGAGGCGGCAACCTCCAAGAGTAACAACCAATGACGCGGCTCAGAGATGATCAAGTGCCACACTAGCTCTACAATGGAAGCAAATGCACTTGACTCTTGGCTAGAACAACCTCAACCACTACAATGGATGAACACTAAGCTCAAATGTGTGTGAGAGAGGTCCAAGGGGTGTATGCAATTGAATTGCGTGCCAAGAGAGTCCCCTTGCTGCTGGTGGGGGAGTATTTATACTCCCACTCACCAAAACTAGCCGTTGGGGACAAAATCCACCAACTCTGTGCATTGCCGGTCAGACCGCAATAGTGTGGCCGGTCAGACCGGACTACGTCGCAACGGCTAGAAAACTAGCCGTTGAACTGTATTAAATGCACTGGGACCACATGGCCGGTCAGAGCGGAGGCCAAACTGCCGGTCAGACCGCCTGCGGCTCGGTCTGACCGAAAACGGCTCTGGCCCGCTTGGTGCCGGTCAGACTGGCCGGGGCACTCCGGTCAGACCGCCACTTTATGGCCTGTCTGACTGCCCTTGGTCAGGCTGAGACAGTGAATACACAAGTGTGTGTGAAGAAATGTGAGCACAAGTCTACATGCATAATGACCTAATGTGGCAATTAAAATCATCTCTTTGCTAGGTCATTACCCCTCTTAATAGTATGGCAAAGCTATAAATAAACTAGCACAATTTTGATCGCCCAACGCCTCGATCAATTTAAAATGAAAACACTAGTTTACCGTCTTCTCTTCTTTCTGCTTTGCGCCGTCAATTTTAATCCATCGATAATCATCCATGCGCACACATGATGTGAATCTAACTTAAAATATATAGCTCAAAGACAACGGTTAGTCCACAATCAGTGCTTGTCATTAATTACCAAAATTAACAACGGGGGCCTAGATGCTTCAATCTCCCCCTTTTTGGTAATTGATGAAAAACACCACAAAAATATATAATCAAACATAGAACACAAGGACATCTTACAATAAAATGAAAATGCTCCCCCTAAACATGTGCATCTCAATCACAAAAAATAATTATGGAACAAATGCACTCTCATTCACATTTCAACAAAGCACAAACACATATGGAACATACAATGTGAACTTCACATATGGATCAACCAATTTGCATAAGATGGTCACAAAAATATCAAACTCACATCCACCATCCATCATAGCACAAGTTCATCCAACTAACAATAGTTCATCCATAGAGGGCTCACAAATAAATATAGGCTATTACAAGACCACTAAGGGCCTAAGTCTCACAAGAGTTAAACAAAACAATAAAAACATGCAAGATAGAGTAATAGCCCATACCCATACATAATATAGCCCAACCACCTTAGCCTACTAGATAGGAGGTAACTAACCTCACTACTACTAGTCCCATCCCGAAGATAAAAAACAGCCTAGGAGACGTTCTTCTCCCCCTTTTGGCATCAAGGACCAAAAATCTTCACTCTTGAGGTCACGGAGGAGGATGGGAGATAGGATAGTAAGATGGACTGGAGGGACCACGGCGTCGAGAGAATACGTAGGCATGAGAGTTCTCCAAGGTAGTCATACGCCGGTCCAAAGTAGTCATGTGCTGGGATATCCTACCAACCTCAGATCTTATGCCCCTCACATCCTTATACATTGCCTCATGCCCGGTAGATAATCTCTGAATGCCATCACTTAGGGCATTGATGGCCCCAAGCACCGGGTTGAAGTAGTCTTGTGGAGGCATCCCAAAGTAAGCATATTGAGGATTGAAGAAAGCATTTGGATCATACACATGAGGAGGAGGAGGTGCCGAGCTTGAGCTAGCTCCAGGGTGAGAAGAGGGCACCGTCCTAGGAGAACGGGGAGTTCCAAGCTGAAGGCGGGGCTTGTACTGCTTATGCTTCTTCAAATTTTGCCCGGCAACCCCAAGCTTGTCTTGTATCAATCTCATGATATATGGCGCATAATAGATCCCCTGAGTGAAAGTGCCCTTGGAGATAGCAATTTCTTGCATCATGAGAGACACAATGTCAAACTGACGACCTTGAATGATAGCATCGATGACGTGCCAAGCCACCCCCCTTATGTCATCATTGTTACCAAGGCGAGGGAGGATGGTGGCTCTCACAATTCTGTTTACCACACTGGGGATAGTCCTCGAGCCTGCAGCCTTCCCATGTGTGTACCGCACTCCATCTTCATAGAACTGAGAGAGATAGTCTATGGAGAGTGGATTGTGAATGTGCTTCTTATGCAAATCATCTCCAAAATCCAAGCGAATGGAGAGGAGCCTCCGGAACTACCTCCGAGAGATAGAACACTGGAGGGTGTCAGACATCCACTTCATCTCACTATAATCTCCAGCCACCCACACTGTAGCATAAAACTGGCGGATCAAGTCCTCATTGTAATCTTGCTTGAGGGTCACAATTCGGTCAATGCCAACTGTCTTGAAAAGATCATGCAAGCTCTCAAATTCTGGGGTCTCATTGATATCTCTCCAAGAAATCCACTTGTGATCCGCAAAAGCTTTCCTCTCATAAACCTGCTCATACGCTGTCTTCTGAAAGGCGGTGTGGAACCGGGGATCTGTGGTGTCTCTAGGCCTCAAGAACTGATCATGATGCCTCAATATGGTATACTGAGCAGGATTCCTCATGTTCACCACAAACTGGATGGAGGGATCAATTTACATCTCATCACTTTCTGCATCCTCATCCTCCCCACTACCACTGTCATCATCTCTACTTTCCTCCTCACTGGCCCCCTCAACATTTTCCTCAACCTCTTCATCACTTTGAGCATAATCCTCTCCACTCGACTCCTCAGGCTCACTCACGGGATCCGGAGTGGGCGCACGACGACCATGGCGAGTGCGAGGAGGCATTACTGTCATAGAGCAAAGGATGATAGGATATTAGCAACAATTTAGAGAGCACTTGAACATGTGGAAGACAAGGTGTTCTCTGCCTGCAGGGGCGGTCAGACCACTGGACTACGGCCGGTCAGACCGATGGCATCAGGACGGTCAGACCGACGGCATCAGGCCGGTCAGACCGACGGCACAGGACGGTCAGATCGGCGGCATCAGGCCGGTCAGACAAACGGCATCAGGACGGTCAGACCAACGGTATCAGGCCAGTCAGACCGCCCATGGCAGGAAGTACAAGCACCCAACCTTTCCTCAAACACAAAGTGTATCTAAAAATATGCTAGGACCAAATTTTGCACAAGACAAGTGAGCAGGAACAACAAAGAATGGGTCTATTTCATCAAAAATGATATAGAGGGAGGAACTACCCCTAACCCTAGAAATTGAAATAGACCGATTCGATATGCATAAAATGGAAAGAGAGTGATTACCGGTTGAAAGGAGTTGAATTTGCACCAAGAAACTACCCGCTATTGGTGCAAATCGAAGTCACCTCTTCTTTCACCTAGGGTTTCATGCCATGGATCACAAAGTCAACAAAAACGCGAAATAATCCATGGAATGGAGAGAGGAAGCGGAGGAGAATCACTTACGGTGTAACCGGAGTGATTTGGACAGTTGAACCGAAGGGATTTGGTGGGGAGGAGTGGCTAGGGTTTGAGGGGAGAGAGAGAGCTCTATTTCGGGTAGGAGAAGTGAGGAGATGAGAAAGAGAGAGAAGGGGTCGGGTAGAAGAAGAAGGGGTAAAAACCCTGGGCGCACCTGACAGGCCGGTCAGACCAGCGGCTAGAAGCCGGTCAGACCGCCAGGCTCCCTGCCGGCTGTGCACAGCCCTTGCACAAGCCGGCAACCCCCACACAAATAAATCCAATAAAATTTTAATTTTGGGAGCAATTTTGAAATGTATGAGTTGTAATATTGCTAACCATCCATAATAATTGAGAATTATGATGATTTGCAACTTAACTCACTTAAGTGCTAGGAGGTGACCTTTTATGGTCTATAGGGGTTCTTGGGCGAATTTGATTTTCAAACAACTTTTGAAATATTTGGTTGTTGAAATAGGTTTGCATACCAAAAACATTTCAAATCCTCCTCTCTACCAACTTTGTTTTGAAACTTTTCTCAAATTCCTTCTCAATCTCATTTTGGGGATAAATTTCATTTTGGCCAAAACTAAGAATCTAGTTTCTTCAAAAGAGGGCCAAAAGGGCATTTTCATTCAAAAAAACATTTTTCTTGCAATGTGAGGCTTGGAAAACATATAGGGAACATTTTCAAACATTTTTCAAGAGATAATTTTCAAATTACATTTATTTTGTAAAAGTTTTGACTTATGTTGATTTGGGCATTTTGAAAGCACTACTAGCACTTATAGTTGATTTGCTCACACATAAAAGGAAGTAGAGCACATGCAAGAGTGCAAAACTCCCCCTTAATGTGACATGCTCCATTTTCGCAAAGAAGAACCAAATGGCAATAAATCCAAAGCGTAAGAGCAAATATACAATATGAACAAGAAGCAACCATGGTGCACAATGTCAAGCCACATTAGAGAAGTCTATGACTTTTAACTCATTCCTCAATTTGCAAAAGCGGGTTTCATCAAGAGGCTTGATAAAGATGTCGGCTAGTTGATCCTCGGTTCTTATGTGGCTAATGGCTATGTCACCCTTGGCAACATAGTCTCTTAGGAAGTGATGGCGAATGTCAATATGCTTGGTTCTAGAATGTTGGACCGGATTATTGGTTATCTTTATGGCACTATCATTGTCACATAGGAGTGGGGTTTTGATGAAAGTAATGCCATAGTCCAACATGGTTTGTTTCATCCAAAGCAATTGGGCACAACAACTACCCGCCGAAACATATTCTGCCTCAGCGGTAGAGAGGGCTACGGAGTTTTGTTTCTTGGATGACCATGACACAAGGGATCTACCAAGCATTTGGCAACTATCGGATGTGCTCTTTCTATCCACTTTGCAACCGGCATAATCCGAATCGAAATAGCCAACAAGCTTAAATTTAGCACCTTTTGGGTACCACAAGCCAATAGTTGAGGAATGCTTTAAATATCTTAGAATCCTTTTCACGGCCACTAAGTGACACTCCTTAGGAGCGGCTTGAAACCGTGCACACATGCAAACACTAAACATGATATCCGGCCTAGATGCGGTAAGGTAAAGCAAGCTACCAATCATAAAGTGATAAAGCTTTAAATCTACCGGTTTACCTCCCACATCAAGGTCGAGATGTCCGTTGATTGCCATAGGTGTCTTGATGAGCTTCGCATCCTCCAAACTGAACCTCTTGAGTAGATCCTTGATGTACTTGGTTTGGCTCACGAATGTCCCATCCTTGAGTTGCTTGATTTGAAGTCCAAGGAAGAAGCTCAACTCTCCAATCATGGACATCTCAAATTCCCTAGACATCATATCACCAAATTTCTTGCAAAATACATCATTAGTAGAATTGAATATGATATCATCAACATAAATTTGACACACAAAGAAATCATCACCAATGATTTTTGTGAAAAGGGTGGTGTCAACTCTTCCAATTTTGAAATCCTGTGACAAAAGAAAATCTCTCAATCTTTCATACCAAGCTCTAGGAGCTTGTTTTAAAGCATAAAGAGCTTTTGAGAGTTTATAAACATGATTAGGATTTTTAGGATCTTCAAAACCAGGAGGTTGTTCAACAAAGACAAGTTCGGCAATTTCACCATTTAGAAAAGCACTTTTCACATCCATTTGAAATAGTTTTATATAAAACATGATGCAAATGCAAGAAGGATGCGAATAGCCTCAAGTCTTGCCACGGGGGCAAAAGTTTCACCGAAATCCAAACCTTCAATTTGTGTGAAACCTTGTGCCACCAATCTTGCCTTGTTTCTCACCACCAACCCGTTCTCATCTTGTTTGTTCCTAAAGACCCACTTTGTCCCTATGACATTGTGGTCTCTAGGTCTTTCAACCAAAGTCCACACCTTATTTCTTGCAAAGTTGTTGAGCTCTTCATGCATAGCATTTATCCAATCCGGATCACAAAGAGCTTCATCTACATGTTTTGGCTCAAGACAAGAAACAAAAGAGTAATGCTCACAAATCGAAGCGACACGAGATCGAGTTTGAACACCCTTACTAATGTCACCCAAAACTTGATCAATTGGGTGATCCTTGGAGAGAGCATTAAGAATTCTTGGTGGCATAGGTGCATCTTGTGCCTTGTCCTCCTCCACGTCAACTTGAGCTTGACTTGGCGTAGCGGAAGTAGTTTCCTCAACTTGAGTGGAGGTGGATGGCTTGTCTTTCACCTCAATGGGCTTGATGTCTCCAATAGACATGTTCTTCATTGCCTTCATCAAGCCCTCATCACCTACATCATCCAAATTTTCGTGCCCCTCTTGGGAGCCATTAGTTTCATCAAATTGAACATCGGCGGTTTCTTCCACAATACCTTTGTTCTTGTTGTAGACCTGGTATGCCTTGCTATTGGACGAATAACCTAGAAGAAAACCTTCATCACACCGACTTTCAAATTTGGTTAGTCTAACACCCTTTCGATAAATATAGCACTTGCAACCAAAAACTCGAAAATAGGCAACATTTGGCTTCCTCCCAACAATTAGCTCATAGGAAGTCTTTTTCAAGAGACGATGCAAATAAAGCCTATTGGTTGCATGGCAAGCGGTGTTTATGGCTTCCGCCCAAAAGGAATCGGAAACACCATATTCATCAAGCATAGTCCTTGCCATCTCAATCAATGTACGATTTTTCCTCTCCACTACACCATTTTGTTGAGGTGAGTAGGTAGCGGAAAGCTCGTGCTTAATACCAAGATCATCACAATAGTCCTCAATATTGGTATTTTTAAACTCGAAACCATTATCACTTCTAATTTTCACAAGAGTGCAACTAAATTCATTTTGGGCTCTTTTTGCAAACTTTTTGAAAAGGTCGGCAACTATAGACTTATCATGCAAAAAGAACACCCAAGTATAGCGAGAATAATCATCAACAATCACAAGACAATGACTATTACCACCAATGCTCTTATAGGTTGTTGGGCCAAACAAATCCATATGTAGGAGCTCCAATGGTCTAGATGTGGACATGATGCGTTTGGAAGGATGAGAGCATGCAACTTGCTTGCCGGCTTGACAAGCACTACAAAGTTTGTCCTTCTCAAACTTCACATCTTTCAAGCCCACAACTAGATCACGTTTTGAAAATTTGCTCAATTGATTCATGCCAACATGGGCTAGCCTACTATGCCAAAGCCAACCCAATGAAGTTTTTGCAACTAAACAAGTTTTCAAATTTGCTTCACTAGAATTGAAGTCAACCAAATAAAGATTTCCATATCTAAAACCTTTGAAAACACAAGACTTGTCATGAAGACTAGAAACAATAACCTCTTGCGGAAAGAAAACACATGACAAGCCAAGATCACAAATTTGAGCAACCGAAAGCAAATTAAAATTTAGAGATTCAACAAGAGAAACATTCTCAATTAACAAATCATTGAGATAGCAATTTTACCTAACCCAATTACCTTTCCTTTGCTATTGTCTCCAAATGTCACTTTCTCTTGTTCTTTCCCTCCTACTTCAAATGTGGTGAACATAGCTCTATCACCGGTCATGTGTTGAGTACATCCACTATCAAGCACCTAATGGCTCCCACCGGTGCGGTAGTTCACCTACAAAAGAAGATCAAGCTCTTTTAGGTACCCAAATGGCATTCTTTTTACCACCAAGTATAGGGGAACCCACATATCTAGCAACAATACTACCATCATGAGCCTTCCTAAGCATATAATGAGAATCAAACATGCATGTCTTAGAAGGCTTATCACCGGGGCAATCATCCACCAAATGCCCAACCTCGCGACACTTGGAGCAATACTTACCATTGCTCTTGACAAAACGAGTGGCACGGTGAGAAGGTTTCTTACCCTTCTTTGGAATGAATCCAAGTCCCTCCTTGTTAAGGATGCACCGTTGCTCACTCAAAATCTTGTCAAGAGTGTTCTTACCCTTGAAGCACCTCTCCAAACTCTTGTTGAGCTTGGCCACTTGCTCCTTAAGCTCATTGTTCTCAACAACAAGTGAGGCATCACAAACAGAATCACAAGAGCTAGAGCTAAAGCTAGGCATATCCATAAGATCATCACACGAGGTAGAAATGCTAGATGATGCAACATGAGCAATATGGCAAGTAGCACTATCATCAAGCAAATCACAAGATATGCTAACATCAATTATGAGCTCCATGTTGAGTAGTGAAAAGGAGGTTGTCATGAGCTTCCTTAAGCTTCTCATGAGAAATGGTGAGTCTCTCATGAGAAGTCTTTAGCTCCTCATACAAGACTTTCAAAGAAGCATGATCCTTCTTTAGAGCTTTGAACTTGGCAATCTCCTTCTCACTATAAGCATGGAGCTCCTCAAACATACTCACAAGCTCAAGCTCATCATAGGAAACATCATCACAATTATCATCACTCTCACTATCACTAAGAGATGTTGCCTTAGAAGAGCCCTTTGCCATGAGACAAAGTGGAGCGAAGAGTGATGGAGCCTCCTTGATGGCAACAACGGCCATCTTCTTCTTCTTGGAGCTTGCATCATCACCACTTCCTTCCTCGGACCCGGATGAGGCGGAGCTCTCCTCATTTGAGTCCCATTCCCCGATGAAGGCCTCAATCTTCTTTCCTTCCTTCTTAAGCTTCTTCATTAGCTTGTAGCCTCCACTCTTCTTCTTGGATGACTTGTCTCCATCATTATCCTTGGAAGGGCACTTGGAAGCAAGGTGTCCCTTCTCACCACACTCAAAGCACCTCAAGTTAGAGAGAGTCTTGTTGGGTCTTCTATTTCTTTTTCTATTTGAGTTGGAGCCCCTTCCTCTCTCCTTTCTCCTTCCCAAGAGATCATTGAACCTTCTAGCAAGAAGGGCAATCTCTTCCTCCAAGTCCTCATTTGCTTCATTTACCTTGCCTTTGCCCTTGTCTTCAACTTCGGCTTGGAGAGCAATGCACTTCTTGGATGGTGAGGCTTCCTCCATCTCCTTCTTCTTCAACTTGTACATGTCATTGGTGTTGATCTTTTCCAAGAGGCTTGCGGGTGTCATCCTTGACATGTCGGAGTTGATGAGCATGGTGACAAGGGTCTCATACTTCTCCGGTAGAGCCCTAAGCATCTTTTGGGCAACCTCAAGATCGGTGTAGTTTGCCCCAAGCCCCTTGAGATCATTCACAATGACATTTAGCCTCCCATATATGTCATTCACACTCTCATGAGGCAACATGGAGAATGTCTCATATTGGATCTTGAGGAAATGAAGCTTGGCATCCTTGTACTCGCTTGTGCCCTCATGGATCTCCGCCAACTTGTTCCAAACCTCATATGCGGTCTCAAGATTGCTCACTTTATCGAACTCCTCTTGGCTCAAAGAGTTGAACAAAGCATTCATGGCTTGGGCATTGAGTTGGAGGTTGCGGTGATCAATCTCCGTCAAGGACGTGCCAGTGATAACAAAGCCTACATCCACAATACTCCAAATATGGAAGCTCATAGCTTTGAGGTGAGTAGACATTTTAATTTTCCAAGTGGAGTAGTTTGTGCCATTAAACATGGGAGCCTTCCCTACATGGTTCACCTCGTTCGACATCTTCTCTCTAGGCGATGAAGCCCAATCAAGAGAGACCAAGCTCTGATACCACTTGTAAGATCGAGATGTCGACTAGAGGGGGGTGAATAGGCGATTTAAAAAACTAAATGACACCTAATCAAAACTAACCTAAGTTGTTAGGCTTGGTGAGGGTCAAGTCTAACTAAGCAACTAAGTTATGTTTTGCAAACCTAGGGTGATAGTGGCTCAATTATATCTCTAGGAAAGTAAATCACACTCCTATGTCAAGGTTTAGCAATCCTAGGGTGATATGATCTCAAGTATGTCTCGAGGAATATAAATTGCACAAAAGTAAATGCGACAATCAAATGAGACAAGGAGACAAGAGATTTTTCACCGAGGTTCGGAAACTTGTCGGTTTCCTACTCCCCGTTGAGGCGAGCCCAACTCCACCGCTCAACCATGAAGCCACCGCACGCCCCCTTCGTTAAGGGGTGGGCAAGGCGGGAGCCGGCCCACGGAGAGGACTACCCAAGCCTCGATCACTCGGGGTAGTTCTTCCTTCACTCCGAAGGTGGTGAACTCCAAACCACTCACAAACCGGCACCGGGCCTCCTCCACAATCTTCTCGGAGAGGTCACCAGGCAACTCTTCCACAAACCATCTAGGAGGCGGCAACTTCCAAGAGTAACAAGCAATGACGCGGCTCAGAGATGATCAAGTGCCACACTAGCTCTACAATGGAAGCAAATGCACTTGACTCTTGGCTAGAACAACCTCAATCACTACAATGGATGAACACTAAGCTCAAATGTGTGAGAGAGAGGTGCAAGGGGTGTATGCAATTGAATTGGGTGCCAAGAGAGTCCCCTTGCTGCTGGTGGGGGAGTATTTATACTCCCAACCACCAAAACTAGCCGTTGGGGACGAAATCCACCAACTCTGTGCATTGCCGGTCAGACCGCAATAGTGTGGCCGGTCAGATCGGACTACGTCGCAACGGCTAGAAAACTAGCCGTTGAACTGCATTAAATGCACTGGGCCACATGGCCGGTCAGACCGGAGGCCAAAATGCCGGTCAGACCGCCTGCGGCTCGGTCTGACCGAAAACGGCTCTGGCAGCTCTAGATCGGCCACCACGAGCAACATCATCCCGGCCTCCAGGGGGCCGGTTTGACCGCAAAAGTACCTCCCGCTTGGTGCCGGTCAGACCAGCCGGGGCACTCCGGTCAGACCGCCACTATATGGCCGGTCTGACTGCCCTTGGTCAAGCTGAGACAGTGAATACACAAGTGTGTGTGAAGAAATGTGAGCACAAGTCTACATGCATAATGACCTAATGTGGCAATTAAAATCATCTCTTCGCTAGGTCATTACCCCTCTTAATAGTACGGCAAAGCTATAAATAAACTAGCACAATTTTGATCGCCCAACGCCTCAATCAATTTAAAATGAAAACACTAGTTTACCGTCTTCTCTTCTTTTTGCTTTGCGCCGTCAATTTTAATCCATCGATAATCATCCATGCGCACACATGATGTGAATCTAACTTAAAATATATAGCTTAAAGACAACGGTTAGTCCACAATCAGTGTTTGTCATTAATTACCAAAATTAACAACGGGGGCCTAAATGCTTCACCTCCAAGCAAAACTAAGGCAAGTTACATGAAACTATAAAAGTTCTCGTACATTCCGATGAAATGTATTAGCTGTATTTAAAATGTACACATGTAGGTTTCATATTTCTTAACTAGGTGAAATTTCACGTAGGTTTCATATTTCTTGGGTAGGTGGAAATTAGATGGTCATCGTAGATCTCAAGAATGTCAATATATATATAATAATATACCTCATTCATATTACGAACAGATAGCCGATCGCGATGATGAACAGGTCATCTATGACTAGATCACAGAGGGTAGCAGCCAATACTGGGTGGACGAGGATGGGAATGAGGACCCTAACCAGTATTTGAACGAAGAGGGCAATGAGAAGGGTAATGAGGAGGGAAACGAGGAGGGGCACGAGGAGAATAGTGACAGCCAGCCGGCCGTTGGAGAGAAGAGAAGACGCAGACAACGAGGTGACGCGAGGAAGGTGGAGGAGAGACATATTATTACTGAAGTGAATCCAGACGGCCGACCAGTTGCCCCTGCCGATGCAGCAACGAAGTTTGTGTCACACAGCAGTTGGGTCGTGAGGGATCACGTGCCCATCAGCAGAGTAAATTGACGCCAAACAAGGGCACATGGGGATGAGGAGGAACAACCTTATCTCCCTGATACAGAGAAAGAAATGTTGTGGACCATGATGCTTAAGACATTCACGGTCCCTGAGGTAAAAAAGCAAAAAGTGAAGGATTGGACTTTAAAGAAGATGGCCGAACAGTTTCGGGTGTACAAGAAAGATTTGTACAAGAAATATATCCTGAAGAGCCTGACACCTGACTTTGACAAAATGACCAAGCTGAAGGATCATTGGGATGTGTTTGTTACATACAAGACAAAGGAGCAAGGGCAATGACAGATAGAAAAGAATAAAGCCAATGCCACTAGAAAGAAGTACCATTACCGGCTAAGGTCAGGTGGCTATAAGAAGGCAGTGCCGAAGTGGGAGAAAATTGAAGCAAGGTTGCTAGAAAGAGGTATCGTTCCGGCCACAGCCGATTGGCCGAAACGATCAAAGCATTGGTACTATGCTCACGGTGGAACGCTAGATCTTGGTGATGGCTCCCTGATATTTGGCGATGAGATTCGTGAAGCGGCAAGCCGACTGACGGAAGCAGTAAAGGCCTCTGCTCAGGGAACATTCAGGCCCGATAGAGAGAAGGACAAGCTTACGCTCGCACTGCAGAATGACGAGCATCTAGGCCGAATGCGAGGAAAAGGCTTGGTTCCATGGAAATTTGGAATTCAAGAGGATATCCACACGTACAAGAGTCGCATGAGGAGCAAAAGAGATACTGAGGCGAAGTTAACAAATCTTGAGTATAGAGTCACGACGCAAGAGATAAGGATGCAAGAGGAGGTGAAAAGATGGGTGGACCAACGCCTGGCCGAACAGTAGAGGGAGCAGACCCAACAACATGTTACTCCCATCTTGGTCAGCCCCTCAGGCAATCATAGCAGCTGCGCTTCTACAGCGCAAGTAGGAGAACATGGTACGGAAGCTGCAATAGGGCTAGCTCATGACGAGCCACCATGCCCCATTGATGAAATCACGCAGCCAACACCGTGTGAGCTGCATAGTCCCTTCAAGAACATATCACTCAAGGTTTGCTCGTAGTTTTATTATATATGTCTTGTACATTGCGAAAATTGGTGCACATGTTAATTACTAATTAACCTCGATTCTCGTGAAGGTGGCGTCGGGCATGGCCATACCAGTGGACCCTTCAGGGACATACCATTGCAGGTCGATTCCACCTGGGTACTCAAGGGTCGAAGTAGAACTGGTGGAACGAGGGTTCGAGGACCTCAAGCTGGACATCCCCGAAGAAGACGGGGAGATGAAACTAGGAGACATAGCCCACGCCATTATACTATGGTGCAAGCGCTACATCATGCTTCCCGGGTGAGAAGCGGCGTCCATTCCTACATCTCCTCCGCCTGCACCATCTCCTCCGCCTCCTCCGCCTGCACCGTCTCCTCGGCGGGCACCGACTACTCCGTGGTCTCCGCCACGGGCATCGCCTGCTTCATCTTCAACGCCGCAACCAACTGCAAGTACAAGAAAGACTTGTCCACCTCGTCCCGTGCCGTCAAAGTCCAGCGTACAAACGAAGAAGCCAAGACTTGACAAGCCTAAGCTCCCCGCTCTCAAGACTTGGGCATACGACCGCACTACCGAGGAGACTGACGAGATCATAAGAGCGCAAGTGAAGGCGCACTTCAAGCCACGGAGTCCAGTAAAGAAGATTCCTATAGAGCCATCATCTAAAGAGTTCTTTAAGAAGATGAGCACATCAATAAAAAAGACCTTACTATTCGACTATGACCGATCAATAACGAAGTCTTTTAAGAAGGCAAAAGAAAAGTCTAAAGAGGTCTCTCAGCTTAGAAAGCAACCAAAACAATCGATTGATCCGTTGCTACCACCTGGAGAAATGGAGATACGACAATTTATGGCGGAGACGGGACTAAACAGGGAGCAATTGCTGGCCGACGCACCAATAAAAAAACCAGCAGGAGAGGATCTGAACTACAAATTTACCCTCGTTGAATCACATGTCTAGCCTGATCAGGTTCAAACCCTGTCTATACAGATGTACCGATTCCATCAATACTACATGGAAAAATCAACCGTCGGAAGAGTGATGTTCGGTGCGAGGGTAGAAAACTCAGATTACTTCCAAGGAGATGTTAAGTTGTGGGTCAGTTTCCAGGAAATCTTCGACGTGTACCATCGAGATGCCCTCGATGTCTCTCTTCTCAGTCTAAGGGTTCTGTAAGTATTGTTTAATTAATTTTATTTCGTTTCTTAGCTCCTTGTATGTAGCATCGAATGATTGCAGTGTGCAGATAGCTGATGAAAACGTCATTTTTTCCCGTTGTAGAATGGAGATTCAAATATGTCGTAAGCAGGGAGCTTTCAGGGTTGGATTCATGGACCCCCGCTAAGTTAACACTATGGTGATAAAGGATTTTGAGCAAGAAACAGAGAATATTATTGCCGTACAACAACATTTCAAGACCTTCATACTATTGCCGTATAACACGTCATGAGTTTTTACCTCCTTTCATACCAATTTCCTTCCCGTACTCATACCGTGACATATATATCATCTCACACAATTTGCAGATTTCACTGGGTCGTTTTTGTTATAAACCTTACTGAAAGCAAACTTCATGTCTATGACTCAATGGATAAACCGAAGGAAACTTTCACCAAAATTTTTGAAGTGCAGGACAGGTAATACCATCCATTGCACTATCATTATGAGTGTTGCTATTTGTACTATATATGTGGATCTTGGATAATTAATCATAGCTTGCAACTCTGCATAGGGCATGGACACAGTTCCGTACACTCGTCCACGGGAAGTTCGAAGAAAAACTAGATGTCAGGATGAACTTTCCGGTGAGTACATGCTCCAAAATTATATTGAATCATTTAATTTGTTCTAAAATAAAAATATATATTAAATATGTCGTTTCGATCTCCTTTAGTGTCCAAAACAGAAGAAGGGACAAACTTATGCGGCTACTACGTTTGCAATATATTCATACCATAACACATGGAATCAACAGTGACAAGGATCTCGATGTACGTAAACATCATTCATACATTATGTCTCGATTTCTTATTGATTTCATATATTTATATCTCATTTTTTGAAATGTTTGGATGATGGAGCAACTCCCCCACGATGCATTTATATAGGTCATTCAAGAACAACTGATGGGATTAACAAATAAACCAATCACCAATGAAAGATTCCGAGAACTGCAAATTAAAAGTAATGGAGACGAAATAAATAGTTTGATGCAGACATTAAATAAATATAATTATGGAACAAGTTTTTGCTTTGCGTACTGCATCTTTTTATATTTAATAATACAATGTTTTCTTTATGAGTTTTTTCAATCCTTATGTACCCCGTTTTGTTGTCGTTTATATAATTTTTATTGAATATACTTTATCGTATTATAATTTGCGGATATTATTCTACTGGTTTGATTGAATAATATATTAATAGCGCAACTGTTAGTCACAGCATTGTCTAAATGAAACAAAACACACCCTACATTTTTCAACGGAGGGAGTAGCTTATATGTTTATGAGTGGGTAATGCATATAAAAACTATGCATTTTTCCGGACCATTAGTACACAATACATACATGATAAAATTCTTTTTATTACAAAATTAATTTGGAAGGGTCGTGGCCACGTGTCAAGGGACTCAAATATGGTCCACACAATGGGGAGGTTCTCACCAACGGTTGGCCCAAGCCAGCCCAACGAACAGCAGGACATCAGTAGCAACAAAAATTATCTAAGGCATCGATCATATCATTTTTCACAGAACGCTGAAAGACGGCGGGAGCGACCTGGTTTAGCGTACTTTCTAGAAGCTCTTGTAACCTTTAGTTTCCATCTCGGTTCCACCACTATTGTACTAAAACAGTTGCTACTGAACTACTGCTATCAGTAGCAACCACAACAGTAGCTACTGAACTACTGCTATCTCGATTACACCAACTGGACAGCAGCCACAACCCAATCCTGTGGTTGGTAAACAGCCAAGTGCTGAAGTTGGGGAATCCTCTAGACCCAACAACAAGAGATCAAAGAATTTCAACATTGCGGAAGACCAAATATTGGTGTAATACCACTTTGGATGCAATCACAGGTGCTGAGCAACATCGTGACTCTTATTGGGCATGGATTCATTAATACTTCCATAAAAACAAAAAATTCACTTTAGATCGTAACCAAAATTCACTTAACAACCGTCGGGGTACAATTCAAGAACAAGTTAACGGATATAGTGGATATTATGAGCAGATTCTTAATAAACCTCAAAGTGGAATGACCGTTCAAGATTATGTAAGCATCTAATTTGAGCTAGCATCTTGCTTTCTTAAAGAATATTTTTTTTGTTCTTATTGACCTTCCTAATTATGCAGATAACTCAGGCTTCTACTTTGTACAAATCAAAACAGAAGAAGACATTATCTTTAATGCATTGCTGGGAGATTTTGTATCATCATCCAAAGTGGAATAGCAGGTTGTCCAAGCAGACGACTTATGTTGATGCAAGTCCTGTGGCATGTCCAAGCACAAACTCTAGTGAATTTCAGTGCAGCCCTAACATAAATACATCTGATCCTTTGGTGAGACTATTTAGGAAGAAGTTGGAGAAGGAAAAATGAGCGCGAGGAAATTCTTCTTCATGTTTTCTCCTGTAGTTGTTGCATTAAATAGCATGTGGTCAGAGAAAAAAGAGATGAGTGCTCAATCTAGGGTGGAAAGAAATGACCGGTTGGTTAAGGTTATTTCACTAGAAAAAGAGGGGTTAAAAGTAGTGAAACGAATGTTAGATTTAGAAACAAGTGAAAGAGAAAAAAGAATTATGAACATGGACCTTAGTGCTATGGATGGGCCAAGAAAAGCATATTACTTGCGTTTGTAGAAGGAGATTATGTCGAGACATATGGATTTAGTTAATGGTGTATGGATATGTACTGTTTATTATCTTTTCTTAATGGTTTGTAAACTTTATGTTGTATGTCGTGTAGGGTGTGATGTATTATGTACTGATTATTGTAAGAACTTAATGGTTTGTGAACTTTATGTTGTATGTAGTGTAGACTGTGATGTATTATGTATTGATTATGGTAAGAACTTAATGCTTTGTGAACTTTATGTTGTATGTCATGTAGGCTGTAATGTATTATGCACTGATTATTGTATGAACTTAATGGTTTGTGAATTTTATGTTGTATGCAAGAATGCTATGATTAATTGTGAACATACACAGGTTGCATACATAATTGAGGTTGCATACATAATTAGGATTGCACACATAACTAAGCTTGCATACGTAATTAGGATTGCGTACTACATATTAGTTCCTACCATGAAATTGCCAAAGGTGCCTAACTAGATCTTCTTGAAGCCAAGAGCAAGTCTGTCTATTTCAAATGTTATGATGAGTTTGAATAAAATCATCAAGTTCATCTATAGGGGTATGCGAAGGTGTTACTCGCTCCCCCTCATCATCATAGTTGTAGTCAAGATCTTCTTCATCCCTCTCATCATCTATTATCGTATTGTACATAATGATACATATTGTCATGATTTCACGTAATGTTTCTGGATACCAAAATCTAGCTGGTCCATGCATAATTGCAAAACAAGCTTGTACAACTCCAAATGCATGCTCAACATCTATGTGAGTTGCTTCTTGTTATTGGGCAAAGTGTTTCTTCTTATTCCCTTGTGGTTCTAGTATTGTCTTCTCAAAAATAGCCTAGGAAGGATAAATACAATCTGCAAGGTAACAACCCATTGTGTAATTGTGGCTATTGATTTCATAATTCACTTATGTAGCTTGTCCTTCAGCTAGTCTTGCAAAGAGAGGGGAACGAGGAAGAACATTAGATTCATTGTGAGATTTTGGCAAACTGAAAAATCCATGCCAAATCCAAAAATCTCTTGAAGCAACGGCTTCCAAAACTATAGTGGGCTTGCTCAATTTTCCTTTATACATGCCTTGCCATGTCGAAGGGCAATTTTTCCACTCCCAATGCATGCAATCTATGGATCCTAGCATTCCAGGAAAACCTCTCTGTTCTCTAAGTGAAAGTAATATAGAAGTATCAATAATAGTTGGATAACACAAGTACTCGTCTCAAAAAACTCAAGAATAGCTCTCACAGACCTTTTGAGACTCTCTATAGTGGTACTATCTACAATCTGCAAATATTCATCTTGAATATAGCCACAACTCCATTGGTTATCATTCTAAGTGCAGCGGTAATCTTTTGCAATGGTGATAGACCCAAAGCACCCGCAACATTTCTTTTTTGCACAAAATAATCATCATGGGCTACCACATCATTAACTATGCACAAGAAAAAAGGACGACTCATTCTAAACCTGTGCAAGAAAATATGGATTAAGAGAACTAGCGAACAAAATGGGATCAACCAAAATACGTACATTAATTGCAAACCTTCACCGTAATAAGACTGGGCCATATATAGGATGCTTCGAGAAGTAGTTGTGGTGCAACCTATCATGGCCAGCTCAACGATCACGACGAACAACCTGACGACTAGGAACAAAACCACCTCGCCATGGAGCATTAGACTGCTCATATTTATCTTCTGCGACTATTGCTGTGGCGTCAATGAGTTCATCATCGGATGATGATGATTCATCCAATAGAAGATGCCTCAAAATGAAGCTCATTGAGTGATGGAAGAAGGATGCACAATAATGTGGATGGAGCAAAAAATACCAAGCAATGTAGTGGTATATATAGGGATGAAATTTTACATGTTTCATGTGCTAGCCGTTGGATACAATTTGAATGAGGTAGTTGTTGGAAAGCTATTCGTTGAACACATTAAATTCAAAAAAATGATTTCTCATTTCTCATCCAAATCGCATGGGATCACATCCTCCACCTCCTCCCCCACTCCTCTCGTGGTTTTCGACGCCGAGCTGATCCACCACCAACCCACATTGCCGTCCCACTCCGCCACCGCTGTCCGCTCGCCTCGAGCATGGTTCCGGCATCTCGAGCCTATAAAAACATTCCCCGAGCTCCCGATCCCATTTTCCCCATTCTCCCGAGCTCCCATCATACCTTCAACCACCTCCCCGTGTCGTGCTCTCTCTCCACATCCCGCCGCCGCTCTTCGGCCGACAACTGCCGCCACCAGCGCCGTCGTCGCAACCCTCCACCACCGCCGCTAGTTTCATGGGGCCAAAATTTACCTCAGCCACTGCTCCGCTTCCCCAATCACCACCGGAGCACCGCTCCTTGCTGCACCACCCAAACCACCGCCGCCATTGTCACGTCCGGCCTCTACTTGCTGCCGGTTAAGGCCACCCCTCGCCACACCACTTTCACCATCAGCTTCACCGAGCCTTGTTGCGCCTTGTCCGCCTCTCCGCCATCGCCATCCATCATCAGAACCCTATCCACTTCGTGCGAGGTGAGCTCCGCCGCCCCTTGCTGGCCTTCGGCCATGCTTCCTCGCCCCCTCCGGCCACCCCACACTCCCTTAACCGCCTCTTCGCTTTCCCAGTTACTGGTGGTGCTCGGTAACCTCTTCTCCGCCGCCAAGCACCACCGGACCGCTGTCTATGCCACCTCCTTGAGGAGCGCCGCGACATTCCTCACCGTTGAGCTCCTCTCGTCACCGCTCTTCGCCGTCTCCTACGCGCACCGCCGCTCCCCAGTCAGCCGGCCTGCGAGCCCCCCTCCCGCTGGCCCCCTTTGACGAATTCACCCTCGGGTGAATCCGGGCCGTTCATGTGACCTCTTTGGTGTTGTCTCGCGTTGGCGCCATGTCGACGCCACCTCCGCCCGTCGGTCCGCCGTTGCCACCACGTGGGTGCCACGTGGTGCGCACGTGGACCTGGTCCACCATGCGCTGCCTCCTTTGAGTCACCGATTTGTAGGGCCCACTTGCCAACCCCACCTTTTTCCCTCGGCTAATGTCATAATTCATATTAATTGTGCAATAAATCAAGTTAATTTATATAAATTGATTTAAATGGCTCAAAACTTCTAAAATTCATAACTAATTCATATGAACTCCAAATTGAGTGATTCAACTACAAAATTCATATAAAATTGAGCTCTATTTGTTTGTTTAATTTTCATGTACTATTTATTTGGTTTTTGTCAGGGTTTTTTTCTTGTTTTGTGTGCGAACGCGTAGATTCTGCCATTTTCGAAGATCGTGTTTGCAAGGAAAATTGTTCGGAAGATTGTTTGATGAAGTAAGGCAAGTCACACATTCCTCCTTGAGCATGTTAAACCTAATTTATAAAATATGTTATCGTTTGCAAATGAATTGTATGTTTTACTAATTACATGGAAAGTGGGATTGCCTATCTGCTCGGTTGTGGCATGTTTACTTGATATTCATCCTTTGCCAAACTTGAGTGATAATTTGACTAGTTTGAGTCTCTCTTGTGACCTAGCTAGAATTATGTTATGCTTAGCCAGGCTTAATTACCACTAGCTTACTTAATGGGATAATTACATTATCTACTTGTAGCATCTTAATGAGCTGCGAGCTCGAGACATCTGGCCAGGTTCTATTGGTCGTAGTTATCCAACTAAAATATGGCTTAAGGGTGGGCTATGGGTGCATGGTTTTGATTGTCGCACTCATGACAATTAAGGACACCGACAGAAGAGGGAAGCAAGCGTCCTTGGAAGGTGTATACCACGACACCGACAGAAGATGATATGCAATGCCCAAGAAGTAACCAAGCTCCAAGTCAGCGTACTAGTGAGAATTACGGTGTACTGCAGTCCAACCCTAAGAAGAGAAGAACACTAGTATGGAAGATAGATAATGTTAGGAACATGATCATCACCGGCACAGAATTTTCACCAGAAGATGCAGCAAGGATACCCCGGCGTCTAAGAGGAAACACCTCTCGTGGGGCACGTCAGCTAACTCGGCATCTCAGGCTGTACGGTCCGCCCACGCCCGAAGAGGATGGATTAGAAGCATTGTCCACTGATGATGAAAGTGAAGAGCTCCTCAATGGTTTCGATGAAAAAGAAATGGAGTCCAGAGCATGCACTAGATGTGAAGAAATCAGACACACTGCTAGCATGTGCAACCACACATGCCCCTGTGGTGAAGACACCTATAAGCCAGATGAATGCCTTTTGAGGAAGGTCACATGTTTCCTGTGTGAGGGAACGGACCATGTGCCTAAGGACTGCCATCTGAACGTGGTCCTAGCTAAGATCAAGGAAGACCAAGGGACATCTCTACAACTCAATGGTCAACCCATGGCAGTCGGTAACAGCAATAGCAGTTCTTCTGCTCTCCAACCAGCCTCAACCCCAGTGGAGACCAACAGTGGTACCAGAAACATCATCAGCAAGGGTCATGGACTTTCTCCAGTTTCAGTTGTGAGTAGGCAGAACTAGAAGAATGCACATTGGGACCAACCGGGTCTAGTTTGTTTCAATTGTTTTGAGCCAGGACACCCTATTAGTAAATGCCCACTTCCTAGATGAAGAAGAAAATGTCACCACGGTCCCAACTTTGGGAAGCCAAGGCACGTTTCCAAAGAATGCCCAATGCCAAAGTGCCAACATGCTCAAGTCACCAACACTGTCTACCACACCCTCAAGCTACCTCATCCTCAGCAAAGTGTGGCCAGATCCAGCCCAAGAACACCAGAAGGACAGGACATACCAACCGTCACCTGAATGTGAAGCTTCCACCTCGATGAATTGTTATTAAGGATACCGTTAAAGGCTCTATTGTTTTGCCAGCATTCGCAAGGCAAGCGGTGCCAGAAAAACAGTAATCAACTACCACTACGAAGAGACAATACACTCCTTCAGGAGTGCTCGCACTCAACATCTCTAGCACCAGGTCACAATACTGCCATCAAATTTAGCAATGCACCTCGCGTTGTTCCAATCAAGATGTCTAGCAGCAAATCACAGATTGACAACACCATGAGCAAGAAGGTTCTACCTATTGTAGCTACCAAGAAGATTGTTATATCTCCAAGGAATGTAACCACGCAAAGTAGTGTTCCTGCTGAGACTCCAGTTAGTAAGCATTGAAAGAACAAGTCAATCAGGTCAAAATCGCAGGACTAAATGTCATACCAGTCAAGACTTCTGCTAGTTAAGGCCTGCATCAATCTACAAGTGTTTAATGTTCAAGTACCTTGTCTTGTACATAGAAGTTTTATGTCAGCTTTGTAATAGGAAGGAAATATTGAATAAAGAATAAAACAGACAGTTATCCTACTTATATGATTCATCTTGTTTACCCAAAAGTGGATTGACATGTGTACCCGACCGTGTCACCAGAAACCTAGTGTTTCTTTTTAGCCAATCTCATTTTTCTTGGGCACAAAAACTTAATTGCCAGCCAAGAAAAGAAATGGTTAACCAACGAGAGAACAGTTAGACCGCAATAACACTCACCATGATGAGGTTCATTGGAAGGACAATATGAACGAAAGCTCATGAGAGTGGAAAGAGTGATGAAATGTCTGGAAATAACCTAGGAAAGAATAATGGAACTCAACGTGGAAGTTCCCCAGAGATTAGCAAGTGGAAACTGTACCCTAATGGTGTGAACATGGATCAAGAATGGATGTTCTTAATTCAACGCAACCGTTATAGCTCCCGGAAACAAACTTAATGTTTCCTGGAACACGATAAAGGAATTGTTCCATTACCTTTGCCTAAAGTAAATGGATGCAGTGGTCAAGCCTGAAAACCGGCCCAGCCAATAGAGTATGCGATAGAAAACCCTTCTCAGTGAACCGTCTCAACTCAAAGGACAAAAACTCTTGGCAGCATCAAAGTCAATTTTTGATAGTTGTACAGATTTTGGTATTTGTGGGAAAGCATCTGCAGGGTCTTTAACCTGTCAACCTAGAAGAACCAGCAAAGAATAAGGGATCAAACAGAATGCTAAGTTGTTGGAATACTTCTTTGGGCATGACCTGTTAACTGACCAATATTTTTTTCGAAGATATTCACTAAGCAATTTGTTTAGGTGGTTGTCACGCCCCAACTGGCCCCGGGCGGAGACCAGGGTAGGGCGGTCCAGATTGACCTGTATGCCTGTACCAGTCCCAGGAAATAGCGCTGGTACAACAGGAAGACAGAATATCACAACAACAGCGGTCTCTTTATTAAGAGTAGGATTACAACCAAGGTTGGAACTGCGGACAGAACCCGAGTTCACAACAGCATTACAAAAAGGCGGAAGCGGAAAGCGGGACTAGCCCTAAGCCACAAGCAAAGCCTTGGGGAAGGCCGAAACCCTACTACTGCTCGAAGTCTGCTTGCTCCTGGAAGAACTCTTCATCAGCAGGGTCCACCTCTTCATCTTCGAGAACTGGGGGGGTTTAATTATATAGAGCAAGGGTGAGTACGGGAGTACTCAGCAAGTCAGGGGAATTAAGTGTTTAATGCAAGCTTCAAGGGAAAGCCAGTTATTTTTCACAATTGATTTTAGTTTAAGACTTTAGAAACATCTAAGTGAGTGCTTCTCGACGGCACGGATGAGAAAGTGCGTCTCATCCGGCCGGAGCAGTGAAATTGTATCGATTGATTCTTGTCGGCACGAGAGGCTCCCTGCCAATCGTTCACCGACCCGGCTGCTCCAACAGCCACAACTCACACACGCCGGTACGAGAGGCTCCCTGCCAATCGTCACCGACTCCGGCTGCTTCAACAGCCACAAGTCAACACATCGGTACGAGAGGCTCCCTGCCAATCGTCACCGACTCCGGCTGCTTCAACAGCCTTAAACCAAGCACAGAACGGAAAACCTCACACCAACAGCAGTTCACAAGGTGTTCAATAAAACTACGCTAAGGAATCACCTCACATCCGCCCATGACCGTGGGCACGGCTGTTCGAACAGTTGTTAACCTCTGCAGAGGGGGTACACTTTACCCACACGACGTTACTAACCCCGAATCACCCAGCCCGCGACCCTCGGTCACGTCTGGCGACCTTGAGGCTTTCACGACAAGGCATTTCGAAAGCCGACTCAGGGTCATCTTATGCCAACGGGAGGGGTCCCACGGACCAACACCAGGTTAGGTCCCAGACCATACTGTGCCAGGAAGCCCAGGGGTCCTCCCCGACACCACCCCGGCGAATCCACTTGTCCCTTGGCATCAAGATTTCCCTGGCCTAGCTAATTACTCAGCCAGGGGCGTCCCATATCACCCATGTGGTCGTACTTGACATATGCTTGGATGTAATTCCCAAGGAATCGGTCCTTAGAGCGAGAACGGGCAGACCGTACCTCCAGTACGTCTCCCGTACCGCGAGTTTTAGAAACTCACTTTAGTTTTCAAGACACCGACCCAAGTGTCGGGTTTTCCAAGCATTTTGTAAACTCAAGTTTTACCCAGGTGATCAATTTTAAAGTTTGAGGGGAGTCTCGATATTCGTACGCGAGGTACGGATACCGAGGCATCACCTGAGGGGTGACAAGGGTGTTAGGGTATTCAATATCAAGGAAGGTGAATGCAGCAAATGGGTAGGGCCTGCACGGTTTATTGCAAACCGAGGCCAAGTGCCAAGTGTAACCTAAAATGCATAGTTTGCGAATCAAAATACTTAATTTAAATTATGGGTTCAATTGATCAAAGGTGACTTGCCTTGCTCGAGATCTTGAGCTTCTTCCTCGAAATCCGCGCACTGCGGGTCTTCGGGCTCCGAGACTACACGCGAAACGAGACGACTCAACAAACGATAAAAAGAAGCCCTATTAAAGACCACTAAGCGTGCCATTGGATAGATCTCGATTTTAGGATTTCAGGAGGTGGAACGGAGTCAATCGGACGAACGGTTGAAAAGATATGAATTTCCGAAGATTAAAGGATTTTCTGGAATAAAGAAAAGGAATTATTAATTCCCTGGAAAAAGAAAAGAAGGAGGGACTGAAATTGGACTTTATTTTGGGCGGCTAAGGGCAGCCCAAAAGAATAGAACGGGCGCGGCCGAATTAATTGGGCCGGCGGCCCGAAGGGAATCGGCCTAGGCCGAGCAAGGGAGGCCGTTGGGCCAAGGGACCGATGGACCGGCCGATGGCCCAAAAGAGTTGGCCCACGGCCGATCGGTGCGCGGGGGTTGGCCGGTGGGCCTAGCGGCCGATGGGCCGGAGGCCGAGCGGCGCTCACGGGCCGAGCGGACCGGCGCTCACGGGCGCGGCCCAAGCCGAGTGACACGGCCTGGTCCGTGCGGCGCGCGGCTGGTCCGATCAACGAGGCCGCGGACCGGACCGAGGGACTCGGGCCGACGGCCCAAGGGGGGGAGGCCGAGGGCCGATGCGGGCACGGGCCGACTGGGCCGAGTGAGAGGGGAGGGGGCTGATGGGCCGGTGCAGGCCGCGGCCTACGCGGGTGGCCGATCCGGTGGACCGCGACCACCACGCGGGTGCTAGGGCGGGGCCCGCCTGGCAGCGGCGCGGTCTACGCAGACCGGGTGCACGGAGGGGAAAGAAGGGGTGCGCCGGCTGGCGCTTGCGTGGCGCCTGCGTGGCAGCCACGTAGGCCGGCCGGGCAAGAAAAGGGGAGAGGGCGCCGGGCGACGGCGGCGACGGCGGAGGGGGTGTTCCGAGCGGTGCGGTGCGAGGCCGGCGACGGGGATTGGCGCCGGAGCAAGAGGGGAGCGAGGGGATTCGATCCGTCGGCTCGGATCGAGCCGCGGGGGAGTGACGGCGGCTGGCGACGGCGCGATGCGACGGCGGCCAGGCGGCTCGGGGAGAGGGCGGAGAAGAGGGCGACGGCCTCGGCGGCGCCCGGGAGGGGGCTCTACGGCCTTCCTAGCGGCCTAAAACGCGAGGGGAAAGGGGAGAGGTGGAGAGGAGAGGGGGGTTACCGCGGCGGGGCGGCAAGCCGGAGGCGACGGCGCGGGGGCGCGGGCGCGGGCGCGGCGAGGCGGCACGAACCCGGGCCGGGGAAAAGGACGAGGGCGCCGGCTCCTCTTCTCGCGGCGGCGGACGGCAGGAGCGGCGGCAGCGGTTGGAAAGGGGGGGGCGAGCTCCGGGGGCGGCAATGGCGGCCGGGGGCGAGGGGGGGTTTTTAGAGGGGGGTTAGGTCGGTTTCGGGGGGGAGGAAAGGTCGATTTTGGGCCGGGAGAGGCGGTGCGGCCGAGAGGCGGAGCGGGGGACCGGCGCAAGCGGCCAAAGCGGCCGGGTGACGTCGGCGGCGGTCGGTCGCCGGGGAAAAAGAAAAAAGGGGGGGGAGAAAGAGGCCTTGCCCCCTTGCCGATTCGGGTAGGAGAAAAGCGGAGAGGGGAGGGGGCGCGCGCTCGGCGCCTTGGCGGCATGCGCGCGCAGCGCAGCGGCGGGGCCGAGGCGGGGGCCAGCGGCGGTCGCGGACGGAACGGCGCCGGCGGGAGAGAGCCTCGGGAGAGAGAAGAAACGGGAAAGAGAGAGAGAGGAAGAGAGAGGAGAGAGAGCTGCGGACCGGCTCGGGCGCGGACCGGGCCGAGCGGCCTGGCGCGGCCCAGCGGGGGAAGGAGGCGGCCGGGCAGGCGCGGACCGGGCCGGAAAGCGCGGCCCAGGGAGGAGGAAGGGCGCGGGTGGAGGCAGGCCGAGGGGGAATCAGCCCGAGGAGGAGGGAGGACTGGGCCGGCAGCGGCCCAGGAGGGAAAGGGAGAAGGAAACAGGCCGGGAAGGGAAATCGGCCCGGGACAAGGGAGGTAAAATGGACTTTTCCTGAGAGATTGAAAGAAGGACTTTGAGGGCTCGGATTCGAAATCCGTTTTCGCGGTTTTCTCCGGGATTGAACAGAGAGGGGAGACACGAGACCTTGGCACACAACCAGACTCAACCGAAGAGCAAACTTTCGCAAATAGGGTTTTTAGCAGATTAGTTTTCCCGCTAACGCCGCGACAAAACGGGCGTTACAGTGGTTGACATCGAAGTCAGGCCATAAGCAGAATGGTCATGCCAACAATTAGAGCTGATGGAAAGGTAAATCAAGAGTCTATATGTTCATCGTTTGAATAAGAGTCATTCTTATGTGGAACTTCCTTGCATCAACTAGATGCTAAGTTCCAAACCTTCCTGGAATGAAAAGCACACCTTCTTTGCCTCATTTCAAGACCGATGAAGCGTTAAGTTTTCAAAGTTAGGGTTCCATGAAAATCAAAGGAATTTGGTATTCTCAAGGATAACAGTTGAATTGTTCACAGCAAACTAGAAGCTCAGCAACCTTGGTAAACTAAGTTCGACGTTAAAATCTGGTTTACCTTGTAACCATTTTGTCTGGAGGCTCAACCGAGTGAAGCAAATTGAGCAGTAATCAAAGAAGTCAGTTGCAAGGTCTCAGTAGAGCTACATGAATCTCGAGTTAACAGGTTGAGTTTCGAGTTACATCCGAGATGCCAGTCAACAGTTCAGCCAAGAGAAGCGACAACATAAAGCCCCTGCAGTCAAAGGAAGGACGGGTCAAGCAACTTGCTGGAATGCTTGTCATTCAAGTCAAGAGCAGTTTAAAACATGTTCAAAGTCTATGGGTAGATGAAAGTTAGTTACAAGGTTTCGTAAAAGCTCCACCAATTTCAAGTCTGCAGGATGAATTCCCAGGTTACCGAAGGTGCCATTGTGAGCTATGAAGTTCAAGAAAAGTAAGCTCGATGAACATCCGTAGTTCAGATCAGTGTTAGGTCGAGCGGAACCAATTAGTGCAGTTGTTGGAAAAGTACCAGAACACGAAGCTTGATGCCAGTTAGCTCAGTTATGTAGGTCTGGTCAGTCGATCAGTCGATTGGATAAAAAAAAACAGCAGAAGTAAGCAGACCAGTCCAATAGCATCTGTACCCAGCTTTCTTTCTAACCATCCTCGAATTCAGGACGAGATTCCTGTAAGGGGGTAGATCTGTCACGCCTCGATTTTCGTTTGGGATTAAAAATCATTAAATAAAGCTTTTTCAGAATTTATATTAAAATTAAAAGCAAATTATCCAGTGAAATTAATAACGGAAATAAAATTTCCTTTAAAAATCATGGCTGGAAATACTTTTGTCATATTCTCCATGCCCTAAAGTACTCTCTCGAATTTCCTGCGAATTTTCGAAGCTCAAGAAGTAATTTTCAAAACACAAAATTCATTTAACCAATTAAATAAATTATAAAAACAAATGAAAAATCCCCTTCTTTGTTCTTGGGCCGTTTCTGGCCCAAATGTGTTTTCCCTCCCATGCAGCCCGCTCCGCTTTGCTCCTCTCCTCTCTCTCTTGGGCCGGCCTCCTTCCCTCTCTTCCACTCGGCCCGCTCGGCCCCTCCCTCACAAGTCCACTTTACCTCCTCCAGCCTACTCTCTTGTGGCCCCACCAGTCATCCCCAACCTCCAGCCACCCGGACCGGTAACCACCCCGCCGCCATTCTCCCACGATGCCGCCTTTCTCGCGTAGTCCCGTCCACGTGCTCGCATCCAAATCACGTGGGATCGTGTCCCCTCCACGTCCTCCACGTTCTCCCCCACTTCTCTCGCGGTTTTCGGTGCCGAGCTGAGCAGCCACCACCCCACATTGCCGTCCCACTCCAACATCGTCGATCGCTTGCCCCAGGCATGGTTCCGACCTCCCGAGCCTATAAAAAGATTCCTCAAGCTCCCTCTTCCGTTTTCCCTGTTCTCCTGAGCTCGCCACCACTGCCGCTAGCTTCGCGGGGCCAAGAGCTACCCGGCCACCCGCTCCCTCAATCACCATCGGAGCACCGCGCCACCTGAACCACCGCCACCATTGTCGCCTCCGGCCTCTTCTTGACACTGGTTAAGACCACCCCTTGCCGCACCACTATCACCGTCGGCTTCACAGAGCCTCACCAAGCCTCGTCCGCCTCCCCACCATCGCCATCCGTCATCGGAACCGCATCCGCTCCCCCTCCGGCCACCCCGCACTCCCCTAACCGCCTGTTCGCTTTCCCCAGGCCTCGGAGGTGTTCGGCCGCCTCTTCTCCATCGCCAAGCACCATCGGACCGCCGTCTGCGCCACCTCCTCGAGGAGCGCCAATGCATTCCCCGCTGCCATGCTCCTCCCGTCGCTGCCCTTCGCCGTGGCAGCACAGTAAGCACCCCATCCCCCTCCTTGCCTCCCTCCGCCGCTTCCTGCGCGCGCTGCCGCTCCCCGGCCTGTCGGCCGGTGAGCCCGCTCCGGCTTGCCCCCACCGTCCGATTCACCCTTGGGTAAAACCAGTCCATCCGTGTGGCCGCCTTGGTGCCGTCCCGCATTGGCACCACCTCCGCGTCACGTCGGCGCCACCTCCGCCCGTCGGTCCGCCATGGCCACCACGTGGTGTGCCCGCGGACGATGCGTGCGTGGACCCGGTCTACCGTGCGGGGACCCCTTTGATTCACCAACTAGTGAGGCCCACTTGCCGGCGCCACCTTTTCCCCTCGACTGACGTCATAATTCATATTAATTGCACAATAAATCAAGTTAATTTTTAGAAATTCATTTAAATGTCTTAAAACTTTTTAAATTCATGACTAATTGTTACGAACTCTAAATTGAACCATTCAACTTGCATAATTTATCTAATCTTGGATAGCTCGTCACGAATGTTCAGATCTGTCTTACTGCTTTTTCATTATCCTTTGCTTTTCTTGTTATGTCGTTCAATTTTGTCTCGCTTAGCTTTTACTGGTCGTTTCACTTTTCACGTTGCTGCCTCACTTATTGACCATGCTCTCCCTCTTTCATTAACCTTTTCCCCAGTGCAATGCACGGTATTTTTTCTATTGGTTAAAAAAAGATGATTAAATTGCGTCGTAGGAATAAAAAGTTAACAGGTGAGTGCATATTAGTATAACTTGAAATTATAACGTATCGATACATCAATTTGATTATGTGTGTGCGTTCTTGGTCAAACTAGTGCCAAGTGTGATTCTTTTAGCCGTGTAAGCTTGCCACATCGTCAAGGCAACAGCCCACAGGGTCTCTAGTTTTGGCAAAAATACCCCTAATCCTTTCAGCAATTAGCGAGTTGCTTTTGGATGGTGCAGGAACCAGCAAGGGCAGTAATGGCTATCGGTGCACTCGCTGATCTGAAGTACCGGAAAGCCAACCCGAGGAATAGAGGCATTAGCAGATCAGGATGGAATCGACCGTCAGAAGGGGTGGTTAAACTGAATGTAAATTTTAATCCAGACAAAACGAAGGGATCGACAGCAGCTGTTCTTTGGGATGATAAAGGAGGGTACATAGCCTCGGCTAATGATCTCTTGGAGCACGTTGCCGATGATGCTATTGCGGAGGCACATGCCCTGAGGAATGGAATATTGCTGGCTACAAACTTACAAGTTTATCGAATCACCATTTAGCCAGATTGTATGGAGGTCGTCACAACGATGCAAAATGGAGTGGGGGCGATCTATATTGAATCATTGATGAGGACATCGCTAGTAATGTCAAAGCTAGTAATGAGACTATATATTGAGGGGTAGACTCCCATTGTAAAGGGAACCACTTTTGATATTAAAAATACTCTTGTTCTTTCTGTTGTCCAAACAACATTGAAGGAATTGAGAGTTAGTCAAAAATCAAGATCGTTCAACCTTTCCGCTGGGAATTGGGAGCGCGATAGAACTTCATCTGGTGGTCGTGAAGTTCAACACGTGTGATTGGGCGAATTATAGAGTGCTAACTCTTGCATTGGCAACGGGGGATCACTACGATTCATCAGTTCCACGTGAGTATCTTGATCCTACGTCGAGAAGATCGGGCGACCCCGTATCAATCATGGCTTGATCTGCCATCTGTTTGGCTGAAGGAGCCCTCGGCTTCAATTGTAAAGTGGCTAGTGAGCGATGGAACTGTCTTTGATCTAACAAAGTTACCTGAGCTTAAAAAAAAATAGCGAGTCACTTTTCTATGGCAAGCCCAAAAATGACGCGTGAGCATATGGGAAACGTCCATGGCTACGACGACAATCAGGTTTCTTCCATTCAGGGCATGTATAATGATGTCTAATAACGGACTTTATTTGTTGTTATGCAAGTAAATTTGATGACATGGATGAAAGAGAGGAAAGAAACTAAAAATATTGTTGCTACACATGACAACGGTTCAGAGTCGACTTTTAGCATTTATTAACGAAAAGTTTGTTGCATGAGAGCGAAGAAAAGAAAAAAAAGAAAAAAATTTATTTAGTAAATTAATGGTTAAAAGATCTTATCATCTCTACTATTTTGAAAAAATAGATATAAATTAATATAAAGAGCTCATATTAGACTTTAGACTTTATGCCCTTATGATGTTGCCTGCTCTGTTTTTTCCCCAAGGAGATGTTGCTTACGATATTCTATCAACGAAAATACAGGAGTTCCCTGTTCTGAACCTGCCCTCAAGTAGGGGAACGTTCCAGAAAGGTTCAGTTACTAGCTTATGAGAGTAGAAGAAATTGAACCTTTTTCTCAAAAAGGTTAAGTCAACGATATATCTATTAAAAAACGGAAAAAACGGAGACAGTATAACGGAGGAGCTCTAGTATTTAAAGGCCAGTGTGATTGATCAGCCCACACATGTTAAGGGACGTCGAAAAGGAAAACATACACAACAAGCCTAATGACAAAAATAACCAGCATTGTTCACTACACTTGATAAAACTTTGTATACACGGAAAAATAACAACTATCCATCGTAATCATCACTAATATAAAAATCGCGACGTCCCTCTTAGCAAACAAAAAAAATTAGAAAATGACAAAAGAAAGTTCTTGGTAAAGCCAAATGCAAATCGATCGTATCACTAATCCAAGTCACGTCCTTTTTCGCGCGCCGGCTCACTGTCTTTGGCGCCGTTACCCCCGTCGCACTCCGGCGCAGCGGACGGCGACAGCGCGGGGGCCGGCGATGGGGGGAGCCTGGACGAGAAGAGCCGGTACTTGAGCGTGTCGCCGGCGGCGAGCCCGCCCTGCTCGTCGCCGCTCGCCTCGCCGTCGGTGCCCTCGTCGAAGTTGCGCGCGTAGCTGCGGGCGTCGTATTGGAAGTCACCAGACCGGCGGCGCGCGTGCCGCGCTGACGACGCGAAGGTCTGCCCGCGCGCGCGGATCCACGCCGACGGCGACCGGATCAGCGACGGAGACGCCGGCCTGTCAGCCTGGCTGTTGTAGGACGGGGACGACGATCGTGAGGAGGTCGGCGACGGGCGGAAGCAGCCGGCAAAGCAACCGGTGGGGGCGGTGACGGGGACCTCCACGTTGAGATTGCGACGGAGGTGGCTCTGCCGGTGCTTGGCCTCCTGACGCTGCCAGGTGGAGCCCACGTCTTGTTGGTCCGCCTGAGATGACGAGGAGGCCGCCATGGTTGCTCGTTTTGCGAATCTCACGAAATGATTTTTATTTTCTTATCAAGGCAAACAGAATTTCTGTACCTATTCTTTTTTTTTCAGATTTTTGTAAAAACGTGAGCAAGAGAGAATTTTACGGGTTTGGTTTTCCTTGGAAACAGGACGTTTGCCTAATCTTAGGTATCTGTGTTTTTTCCTTTTCCACGGTAAATAAATAGCAAACGTTATGTAGAAGTTCTCACAGTTTAATAGGCTCCCTTGCATTGCGAATACAAGGTTACTTCGCTACCCATGGCAGGTTATCAATATTAATAGTATAAACATTAAAATTTTAATCGTACATTGGATACATTGGTTATATTTTGAATAACAATGGATTAGACTAAAAAAGGGTCGATGTCAGTTAATACTTGTTAATTATTAGTTTTAAAATTTTAAAATAAATAAAATACTAAATTGTTTTATTTAATATTTTAGAATGTCGGAATTAATTGGTATCTAATTGTATTTCAGATGGAGCTTCAACTTTATTATGCTTCATAATTTAAAATTTTTGAAATTAAAAATTAAAAAATACTACCTCCTCCATTTCATATTATAAGTCATTTAACTTTTTTTAGTCAAATTTCTTTAAGTTTGACCAAATTTATAGCAAAATATAATAACATTTTCACCACAAATTAAACATTGTATCAAAATAAATTCTATGTTAAATTTAATTAAACTAATTTTATGTTGTAGATATTGCTAATTTTTCGATAAACTTAGTTAAGCCTAAAAATATTTGACTTAAAAAAAAGTCAAATGACTTATAATATGAAACGGAGGGAGTAGCCGCCAACCGCTCGTTGCATATTTGCATGGGCTATTGTCGGTGTTATTATAAATATTAATAATGCTATCATATGTTAGATGCATTGGTTATTAAATTTTCTAAAATCCATATTTATGTTTTTAAGCTAAAAAAGAAAAAAAATAATCATTTTTAATTGAGTAAATTGTGCTTATGGTACATAAATTTATGTGGTGGGTGCAACTAAGTACAACAATTTGCAAATTGCTCATTACTATATAGTAACTGGGCTAGTCCGTACGAACCTAGACCAAAATGATCCACACAAGCAAAAAATTGATCTAACCCAACGCATAATGGTCCTGTCAACGGGTTATACCCGCAAACAAGATTTGTAGAGTACGGGGATCGTTGGAACTAGGATATACATGAGATCGGATCTGTAACACAACGGACAAGGATTTATACTAGTTCGGACCCTCAAAATGAGTAATAACCCTACTCTAGTTTATATATATATTGGATTAGAATATCACTAAGATTACAACTAGGGAAGAAGATGGCTAAACTAATCCACCTACTAGGATCAGCTGAGAACAGCTCAATAAGATCTGTTCGGCGAATATGGCTCTAAAGTTCCTCTGGATTGCTTCTAATTGTAGCTTTGGCTATTGGCTTGCGACTTGGTCCCCTCTCTACCCGAGGGGGTCTTATATTTATAACGATAATTATCTTACTCTCCAAATAGAACTTGGACATATTACATGTCACGCCTGAAAATTTAGCCAAATTTCTAAACTATTTTGTGTATAAATCCCTGTCGAGAAATAAAATCAGGGTACACAAAACGACAAATTAATATATAGATCCAAACGTAAATAAAGCGTAAAATACTTACAAGAGAGGAACTTAGTCCTCACACTAAAAGAAAGCAGCAGCAGCGAAAAAGGTGATAATAGCAGGGCTTCAGCTCCACTCCACAAGCAAAAACTCAACTAGGGAATAAGTCTTGGTTCTCTAACTTCGTCTTCAGCTCAGTAGCACTACACTTCTGAAAAGAAAAAATAGCAAGGCTGAGTACAACCACCGTACTCAGCAAGCCACACTGACGATATAGACATGCAAGGGGAGACAAAGGAAGGTTTGTGGTTATTTGCATAAATGCGGTTGTAAACATTTAGAGTTGAAAATAGTAAAACAGTTCATTAATTAAGTCAATATTAAAATCCACTGAACAACGTTACATCACATTAAACAGGCCCAACCATACTACCTGAACAACACCAGTTCATTAAGTCAAGTTAATTAATAGGTGAGACTAATCACGGTGAAGCTACTCGATCGCCCATAACTATGGACACGGCTATTCGAATAGTTTTACTCTAGCCAGAGATGCACAACTGTACCCACAAGACACAAATCCACCGTACATCACCGTGCGTGCGTAGACACGTCACCATACGAGTGGTTGTGATAAGACACTTCGCATAACTTGTAAAATCAAAGTGTGTTTGATTCTTTTGTCATGATGAACAATTGGCATCTGAGGTTATTGGTTTTGATATTTGGAGTTTATTTGCAACGTGGTTTGTGAGGTGATTGAATTTTCAGACGGTAAACAGGGACTGGTGTTTTGTCCGGTCAGACCGGGCAGGTACGGCCGGTCAGACCGGCGGTATGTGTGCGGTCAGACCGGCCAGCCCGCGGTCTGACCAATCGACTCTGTGTCGATTTCGGTTTCGGGTTGTTTCATTGGATATCCGTGGTTAATTTATGTTTACGCCTTCTAGATGGATACTATTCGTATGTAATACTGTTGTGTACTAACAATGAGTCAAGTTGGTGATAGCTTGTACTCGGATATGGTTTCTTTGTTTGATTCATGTGTAGGTAATCTTTACGTCTCGAGAGAGTATTGCCGGTGATGGATCGGGAGTCAACTTGGAGATAAGGTGACGTCCGGACGGTCAGATATCATGCGGGATACTTAGGCTAAAGATTAATGCACGTGGTTGGTGAAGATTCCATATGGCATACGATGGAGATATTGTGTGCGTATGGGATGTGGAGTCGAATTTGGAAGGAGTCCAAATTTGGAACAATTGGAATATGTAAAGTTGGTTTCTTGTACGGGAAGGTTTCCTAGGTGGATTAGGACTTCTTGTATGAGTTTGGTTCGTGGCTTTAGTCTACCTACCTCATGTATGAATAGAGAGAAAGGGTGTGGTCTCCCGGTATCGCTTTGGAGAGCATTGAGTTGAAAGTCTAGTTAGGGTTTCGAGTTTAGTCGAGAGTTTTGTGAGGAGTGCTGTTGTTCCACTTTGTAAACACAGAGAGAAGTAATAAAGTTATTATCTACTTTGAGATATCTTTAATTTGTGTTTGCTCGGGTTCGGCGGTCTAACCGGCGAGTCATAGGCGGTCAGACCGGCACATCGAGGCGGTCTAACTGGCGAGTCATAGGCGGTCAAACCGGTGACGGTGGCAGAAGGTAAAGGTGATTTTGGAGCGGTCAGACCGGGGAATCAATACTGGTCAGACCGACGGCACAACGTGGTCAGACTGGCCGATCTATTTCGGTCAAACCAATCTATATCGATTTGAGGGTAACTTTTAATTCCGCTAAAAGTTTTGGTTCTTGGGTACTACAACCATTCACCTCCCCTCTGGTTGGCATAGTTCTTGTTCTTCGATCCTACAAGTGGTATCAAAGCCTCGTTTATCTTCTTTAAATTTTTTCCGATCTAGAGTTTTAAGCCATGGCTAACAAGTTTTCAACTAAGCCACATATTTTCGATGGTTCGGATTTTGCTTATTGCTGTGACAAGATGCAATCTTACATTATGGCTCAAGATTATGATGTTTGGCAAAAGGTTGCTCTTCCTTATGAGATTCCTGATCAAATTTCTACTGAAGCTTTGAAAACTAAATTTAAAAACAATTGCAAAGCTCGTAATATTTTGTTAAGTGGAATTTCTCATTCGGATTTTGATCGTGTGTCACATCTTAAAACCGCCCATGAGATTTGGATTGCTTTGAGAAACTTACATCAAGGAACTACTAATATTAAAGAAATTCATCGAGATCTTTTCAAAAAGAAATACATAAAATTTGAGATGAAACCTGAAGAAGCTTTGGATGATTATCTTGGTAGATTTAATAAGATTTTGAGTGATCTTAGATCTGTTGATTCTTCTTTTGACACAAATTACACACAATCTGAGGTTTCTCGCCACTTTTTGAATGGTCTTGATATGTCTATTTGGGAGATGAAGGTTACATCTATTCAAGAGTCTGTTGATATGTCTACTTTGATGTTGGATTCATTTTACACAAAACTCAAAACTCATGAGATGAATATTCTTTCTCGCAAGATAGATTCTAAGTCTAGTGCTTTGGTTTCTCCCTCGACCTCTTTGGATGTTGGTGCTTCTTCGTCAAATTATACCGCTCTTGCTTTGATTAATGCCATGTCCGATGAGCAACTCAAACTGTTCAAGGAGGAGGATTTGGTTTTGGCTGCTAACAAGATTTCTTGAGCTGTGAACAATGTCAAGTACAAGAAAAGAGGAGGTCAAACTCGTTGCTTTGAATGTGGTGCACTTGGTCACATTCGTTCACATTGTCCTAAGCTTGGGAGAGGCAAAAAGGAAAACAACGGTGTTGAGAAAACCAAGGACGACAAGCCCAAGTCGAACAGCACGTTCAAGGGGAAGAAATACAACGATGTGGTCAAGAAGGTGTTGAGTCAAGTCTATGCTGCTTTCGAGCCATTAAGCGACATAGATTTTGATAGTGATGAAGACAAGGAGAAGGAACAGAACATCTCCGGTGTTTGTTTCATGACTCGTGGTGAATCGGATTCAGAGTATGAGGATAATGAGGTGAGTTTTCTTGAGGAAACTATTCTTATTTTAAGTGCAAAAAATAAGAAGTGTGAGAAGATGTATAAAAAACAAGAGTTCATGATTGAATCTCTAAATGCTGAAATTGCTAGATTAAAATCTCTTATTCCTGATGATGATGGTTGTAAAAATTGTGAGATTTTAATGAATGAAATTTCAAAAATTAGAAAAAATAATGTTGCTCATGATTTGAAATTGAAATTTTCTTTTGCTCTTGGATTTGCTATATACACACGCACTTTGGATGAATTGTTTTTAACTAAAAAATTGCTGAAAAAATATCAAGTTGCTTTTTATGCTAGTTCAATGTTTAACATGATTTGTGCTAAAAAGTTTAAACAACACAATATTTTGAATTGCTCAACATGTACACTAAACAAGATGAGATTGAAAGATGCTTTGTGTCGTGTTGAGAATATGGAAGATATTGTAAAATCTAATGAAGTGCTTTCTTGTCCAAAATATCATAAAAACAAAGGTGTCATGGTAGATTGTGAAAATTGTGCAAATTTGGAAAAAGAGGTTTCTTATTTGAAAAGTTCTTTGGAAAGATTTTCTAGTGCTAAGAAACAACTTAACATGATTTTGGATCAATCTAAAGTGACTAGCTACAATAGGGGTGTAGGTTTTGATGTTCATGATCATTTCACCAAAAATCAACCCAATGTTTTGAAAGTGACTGAACATGGTGAAATTTTGACAAAACCTAATGTTGTGAAAATAGTTTTTAAATCTGCTGGAATTATGCCCTCTCTTTCTGCTACACTAAAAGAAACTAAAACAAATATTTCAAAACCATTAACTGCTAGGGAAAAGTATACTTGTTCCTTTTGTGGTAAAGATGGTCATATTGTTGGTTTTTGTTTCAGATTAACACGTAAACAGAAAAAAAAAAGAGATTGTTTTTACTAAATCTAAGTGGCAGAAATCTGGTTTTTCCTCGACGAAACCGGTCAGACCGTAGTGGGTTGCGCGGTCAAACCGACGACCGGTCCGACCAGCTACTGAGCGTCGGTCGGACCGGGCTCCGGTCAGACCGGTGGTACAGAAGCGGTTAGACCGGGCCCCGGTTAGACCGGCTGCTGTACTTCGGTCAGACCGGCCTCAAAGAAATACTTCTGAAAACTCTCAAACTGTTTTTGCTCATGGATATATTCCTATTGGATCTACTGGTCGTGTGTCTCAGTACTGGATTCCTAAATTTCTTTTATCTAACCCAGTACTGAGACTTCGACATCTTCTTGTGTGTAGGCTTTGGTGGCGAGGAAGGAGAACGTGTGGATTGTGGATTCCGGTTGTTCACGGCACATGACCAGTGATAAAAATTAGTTCTCCTCCCTCAAGATGGCATCCAAGACGGAATCGATTATCTTTGGTGATGCTTCTACTAGTGTCGTTCTTGCTACAGGATCTGTCAAGGTAAATAACAAGTTTGAATTGAAAGAAGTAGCTTTGGTTGAGGATTTAAAATACAATTTACTTTCTGTTTCAAAAATTGTTAATGAGAATTTTGAGGTTTGCTTGAAAGAAAACTAGAAATAAAGTATTTGATTCTTGTGGTGACTCTGTGTTGAATATTTCTCGCTATGGAAGAGTGTTTAAAGCTGATTTTGAAAATCCTGTTTCACCTTTTATAACATGTTTGGTTGCTAAGTTTAACAAAGATTTGATGTTTTGGCATCGTAGACTTGGACATGTTGGTTTTGATCATCTCACTAGATTAAGTGGTTTGAATCTTGTTCGTGGTTTGCCTAAACTTAAGAAAGATCTTGATTTGGTTTGTACACCATGTCGTCATACTAAGATGGTTGCTTCTTCACATGTTCCTATTTTTTCTGTGATGACGGATGCACCGGGACAGCTCTTACACATGGACACTGTTGGTCCAACTAGAGTGCAATCCGTTGGAGGAAAGTGGTATGTGTTGGTTGTTGTTGACGATTTTTCTCGATATTCTTGGGTTTTCTTTATGGCAAGTAAGGATGAGGCTTTTGGACACTTTCGAAGTTTGTATCTTAGATTGAATTGTGAACTTCTCGATTCTTTCAAGCAAATCAGAAGTGATAATGGTGGTGAATTTAAGAATTCTTCTTTTGAACAATTTTGCAATGAAAAAGGTCTTGAACATCAATTTTCTTCTCCTCCTATTCCGCAACAAAATGGTGTTGTTGAAAGAAAAAATTGTTCTTTGGTTGAAATGGCTAGAACAATGCTTGATGGGTATCATACTCCTAGAAAATTTTGGGCCGAAGCTATTAAAACTGCATGTTATATTTCCAATCGTGTTTTCTTGAGATCAAAACTTGGAAAAACTTCTTATGAGCTTAGTTTTGGATATCAACCCAAAGTTTCACATTTGCGTGTTTTTGGTTGCAAGTGCTTTGTCTTGAAATCTAGAAATTTGGATAAGTTTGAGGCACGTTCTACCGATGGAATGTTTCTTGGTTACCCCACTCATTCTCGTGGCTATCGTGTACTTGTTTTGGAGACTAACAAAATTGTTGAGACTTGTGAAGTCACTTTTGATGAGGCTAGTCCAGGAACTAGACCAGAAATTACAAGTACATTGTCACAGGTTCAGGGGGAGGATGGTCATATTTTTGAAGACGAAAGCGACGTCGACGATGAGGTCGGCTCGGCCGGTCAGACCGGGCACCAAACTGGTCAGACCGCCGGCACACCTCCGGTCAGACTAGCGCAGGAGATGCGGTCAGGCCAGCTAGGGTCATCGATTTTCGGTTCTGTTGATGCTGATCGGGATGGTCCTCCAGAGGCTACAACTTTGACCAGTAAGGGTACAGAACGTGAAATAACTTCAGAAGTCACTGCTCCTTTGCAAATTCAACGACATCATCCGCCGGAACAAATTATTGGTAATATAGGTGAGCGGACTACAAGGTCTAAGGTAACAACTCATGATGTTTGTGCAAATTCTGCATTTGTTGCTTCTTTTGAGCCCAAAGATGTTACTCATGCGCTAACTGATGAATCGTGGATTAACGCTATGCATGAAGAACTTGAAAATTTTGAGAGAAACAAAGTTTGGACTTTAGTTGAACCACCTTCTGGACATAATATTATTGGAACCAAGTGGGTTTTCAAAAATAAATAAAATAAGGATGGTTTAATTGTGCGAAATAAAGCTAGACTTGTTGCTCAAGGTTTTACTCAGGTGGAGGGTTTGGATTTTAATGAAACTTTTGCTCCTGTTGCTAGGTTTGAGGCAATTAGACTTTTGTTAGCATTTGCTGCTTCAAAAGGTTTTAAATTGTATCAAATGAATGTTAAAAGTGTTTTTTTTAAATGGCTATATACAGAAGGAAGTCTATGTTAAACAACCACCGGGTTTTGAAAATCCTGATTTTCCCAACCATGTTTTTAAATTGTCAAAAGCTTTGTATGGTTTGAAACAAGCACCTAGGGCATGGTACGATAGACTTAAAAACTTTTTGCTTACGAAAGGTTTTCGAATGGGAAAGATTGACAAAACGCTTTTTGTTCTTAAGCATGGTGATAATCAACTTTTTGTTCAGATTTATGTGGATGATATCATTTTTTGTTGTTCTATTCACGCTTTGGTTGTGGAGTTTGCTGAGACTATGCGCAGGGAATTTGAGATGAGCATGATGGGTGAGTTATCGTACTTTTTGGGATTGCAAATTAAGCAAACACCGCAAGGTACGTTTGTGCATCAAACGAAGTATAGCAAGGATCTTTTGAGACATTTCAAGATGGAGAATAGCAAGCCAATCTCTACACCAATTGGTTCTACTGCTGTGTTAGATCCTGATGAAGATGGTGAAGCTGTGGATCAAAAGGAGTATAGAAGTATGATTGGATCTTTGTTGTATCTAACTGCTTCTAGGCCAGACATACAATTTGCTGTGTGTTTGTGTGCACGCTTTCAAGCTTCTCCTCGTGCTTCACATCGTCAAGCGGTCGAGCGAATAATGAGGTATTTGAATCATACACTTCAAATTGGAATTTGGTATTCTACTTCATCTTCTATATGTTTAAGTAGATATTCTGATGCTGATTTTGCGGGTTGTAGAATTGATAGGAAAAGTACTAGTGAAACATGTCATTTTCTTGGTACATCATTGATTGCATGGTCTTCTAAAAAACAATCTAGTGTAGCCCAATCAACTGCTGAATCAAAATATGTTGCTGCTGCTAGCTATTGTTCTCAGATTCTTTGGCTTATTTCAACTTTGAAAGATTATGGTCTTGTCTTTGAAAAGGTTTCTCTATTTTGTGACAATACAAGTGCTATTAACATTTCTAAGAATCCTGTACAATACTCACGCACAAAGCACATTGATATTCGCTTTCACCTTTTGAAGGATCATGTTGAAAAGGGAGATGTTGAAGTAAAATTTTTGGATACAAAATTGCAACTTGCGGATATTTTCACTAAACCATTGGATTCATCTCGTTTTGCTTTTCTTCGTGGAGAGTTGGGAATCATTCATCCTTTTGGCATGGTTTGAGAGGGAGTTTTTGTGCTCTTGGTTTTATCAAGCAACAATTAAAAGAAACAAATTGAAAGAGAGGTTTGTATTATGCATATAGTGTTTTTCTTTGATCATGCTAGCAATACTTTGAAGGTTTATTTGTCTATTTTATAGCTTGTATGAATTTTAGTATTTTCATAAGGTTTAGATATTGCTTTTAAGGGAGATGATGCATGACATTTAAATTTCATATTTGAATTAATGAAATATGCAATATTGATACTAATGCATAGGTTGGATTGTAAATGCTTATGTATATGCTTTATTGAATTGTTATTCCTCAAATAGCTTTGAAATTGCTCTTTGTGCAAGAGAAAAAAAACATTTATGAGAAAAAAATGAATATCGAATCCTTGGAAACAGTCTTGACGACAAGGACGTATTCGATGTGAGCAAAAATAATGGGTGCTGAATCCTTGGAAACAGTCTTGACAATAAGGACGTACCCGAATTAATTGAGCAAAATATGAAAAGGCTCAAATAAATATGAAAAATCTCTTGGTTGTTTTGAGTTAAAGCTAATTTGGGAAAGAGTAATGATTGCAATAGGTCTATATATATGGATTTATTTTTCAATCTATGTGTTTGTAAAGATGTTGCATTATAAATATTTTGAATTCAGGAATCTTGATTGCATTATTGAACTTAATTGTAAAATCTTTGGTTTATGATTATACTCTAGTCTATGCTTGCTATATAATTGATGGGTTTATCTTCTCTTTATTGCAACACATGACATGAATTACTATATGTATGTTATTAACCTCTTGAATATTCATTGAACATAATTCCTATGCTTGATGAAATCATTGTCAAAAGGGGGAGAAGAGATACAAACAATGACAAACAATGCAAGTGTTTTTCTTTTGTTTTTCTTTCTTTGTTTTTCTTTCAAATGAGCAGTCTTTTGTTTTTCTTTCTTTGTTTTTCTTTCAAAGGAGGAGAAATTTTTATTTTTGTTTTTATTTTTCCAAATACCAAAACAAACATTTTTTGATGAGTTTGCCAATGTGTTCATCAAGGGGAAGATTGTAAAATCAAAATGTGTTTGATTCTTTTGTCGTGATGAACAATTGACATCTGAGGTTATTGGTTTTGATATTTGAAGTTTATTTGCGACGTGGTTTGTGAGGTGATTGAATTTTCAGACGATGAACAGGGACTGGTGTTTTGTCCGATCAGACCGGGCAGGTACGGCCGGTCAGACCGGCGATATGTGTGCAGTCAGACCGGCCAGCCTGCGGTCTGACCAGTCGACTCTGTGTCAATTTCGGTTTCGGGTTGTTTCATTGGATATCCGTGGTTAATTTATGTTTACGCCTTCTAGATGGATACTATGCGTATGTAATACTGTTGTGTGCTAACAATGAGTCAAGTTGGTGATAGCTTGTGCTCGAATATGGTTTCTTTGTTTGATTCATGTGTAGGTAATCTTTACGTCTCGGGAAAGTATTGCCGGTGATGGATCGGGAGTCAACTTGGAGATAAGGTGATGTCCGGACGGTCAGATATCATGCGGGACACTTAGGTTAAAGATTAATACACGTGATTGGTGAAGATTCCATATGGCATACGATGGAGATATTGTGTGCGTATGGAATGCAGAGTCGAATTTGGAAGGAGTCCAAATTTGGAACAATTGGAATATGTAAAGTTAGTTTCTTGTACGGGCAGGCCCGTCGGATGGGGGGGTGCAACCGGTGCGCAGGCCGGGGGCCCATGCCACTGGCGGCCCATGAGTATAACCCCCCATCACCCATGAGCGCCGGCCATCCGCCCATCCCTTCGTATTTAGTTCATCGCGAGTCTCCTGAACTTCTGATCCCAAGTTCCCAACCCTACCTTCGTATGCGCGACTGCGCGAGCTATTGCGAGTCACGTCGGTATGTCACGAGGTGGGCGGCGAGACTTCGCGGTGACCGGTGACAGAGCACCCACGCGCGGACTGACGGCCGATCGCCGACGGCCGACGGCAAGCCTTCTATCTCTGCTCAGCTGACGTGTGTCCGTGATTGTAGCCAGGGTAAGTTTAGTAATCAGTACTTCACTACTATCTACTTCAGCTTTTCAGTGTTAGGAATTTAGCCAATTAGGGTTATGAGCATAGGGCTTGATCCTATTTTCTAAATTTCTAATTTAATATATATTTTTACTTTGTTAGATGTTGCCAAAAAAAACATTTGTCTGGTGCTCAGAAAAGGAAAAAAAGAAAACAAGAAGATCAGTTCATAGAATCACAAAAGGGTGCTATACATAAGTTTTTTCCAACTTCAAGTAATGCCGAAGTAAATCAAGATCAGGGACAGGAACATGGTCAACCAATTACTGCACAAATTGATGCTAATGATGGAGGTACAGAGGAGCAGAATTTAGATGCACAAGTTAATGGCAACGAAGGTGCTACTGGGGAGGAAAATTTAGATGCGCAAGCTGATGCCAATGAGGACACTTTGTGACGTGATAATTTGCAGCCTTCGGATAATACAGAAGATGTACATACTGATGGGCAAGAAGATTCACTTTTGACTATGTTCGATCCTAGAACATGGGAAAGTCTCGATAATAGAAAAAGCGATATCTTAATTGAGAAAGGGCCTGTGAGAGAAAAGAATTTAGAATTCCCTAGTGATCCTAGTAATAGGCGTTTTTCATATGTTTATTACTCCAGAAAGTTAACCAATGATGAGGTTGTTGACAGGAAGTGGCTGGTTTACTCTAAACATGTGGACAAGGTCTATTGTTTTTGCTGCAAGTTGTTCAAATCAAATCAGAACAAGTCTTTGTTTGCATCTGATGGTGTGACGGATTGGAGGCATATGAGTGCAAAACTCAAAGAACATGAGAATAGTACAGAGCATTTGACAAACATGAATAAATGGAATGATCTTCGGGTTAGATTAAGCAAGAATCAAACAATTGATGATGAAATGCAGCGGGAAATTGCAAAAGAGAAGGAGCGTTGGAGGCAAGTTTTGGTAAGAATAGTTTCTGCTGTGAAGTTTCTTGCTAAACAAAATCTTGCTTTTCAAGGATCAAATGCAAAACTTTATCAACAACATAATGGTAATTTCCTGGCCACAGTAGAAATGATTGCTGAATTTGATCCTGTGATGCAAGAACATATTAGGCGCATTCATAATAATGAAATTTATCATCATTATCTTGGGCCCAGTATTCAGAATGAGTTAATTGCTATTCTTGCTGATGCTGTGAAAAAACATATCTTAAATATCATCAAAGATGCCAAGTACTTCTCTGTTATGTTGGATTGTACCCCAGATGTGAGCCATGAAGAACAAATGACACTAATTGTGTGTTGTGTTAATATGTCAAGTGCCATTCCAAGAGTAGAGGAATTTTTCCTAGAGTTCTTAAAGGTTGATGACACATCAGGATTGGGGCTTTTTAATGTATTGTTGGATGCATTGAAGTCTCTTGATTTGAACATTGACGATGTGAGAGGTCAAGGCTATGACAATGATTCTAATATGAAGGGAAAACATCAAGGTGTGCAAAACCATATGCTTGAAATTAATCCAAGAGCATTGTTTATGCCATGTGCATGTCAGAGTCTGAACCTTACACTGTGATATGGCAAAATCTTGCAGAAAAGCTATTTCATTTTTTGGTGTCATACAACGGATATATGCATTGTTTTCACGTTCTACTAAAAGGTGGAAAATTTTGATTGATAGTGTTGAGAGGTTTACTGTCAAACCCTTATCTGATACTCGTTGGGAGAGTCGAGTAAAGAGTGTGCAACCTATCAGGTATCAAGCTCCTCAAATAAGATCAGCTTTGCAGGAGGTGGAAAGAACTTCTACCGATGATCCAAAAGCAGTGAGTGATGCTCAGTCATTGGTAACCGCACTTGAGAATTTTAAATTTTTAGTTGGTATGGTTATTTGGGATGATATTTTATCTACTATCAACATGGTGAGCAAAAAGTTGCAATCTCCAATTGTGAGCTTGGATGCTACTCTGAAACAGATTGATGGGGTCAGATCATATTTTCAGAAGTATAGAGACACAGGCTTCAGTGCTAGCATTGAGACTGCAAAATCCATTGCAGCCAGTATGGATGTAGAGCCCACATTTCCTACAAAACGTCAAGGTCAAAGAAAGAAGCATTTTGATGAACAAAATGATGAAACCGAAGAATTACAACGTTCAGCTATAGAAGAATTCTATGCTGAGTACTTCCTGGTTATTGTTGATCATCCAATTGCTTCATTGAGTACTCGATTTGATCAGCTAAAGAAATTTGAAGAAATATTTGGTTTCTTATTCAATTCTGAAAATCTGAAGTCCTTGGATGATAATGATCTACGGAAGTGTTGCACCACTTTTGTAGAAAATTTTCTCATGACAACAAGTCTGATGTTGAGTTAGATGATTTTTTCTCTGAGCTGAAAGTGTTGCAAGTAACTTTGCCAAATAATTTGATGTCAGCACATGAGATTCTTCACTTTGTTAAAGCTGTAGATTGCTATCCGAATGTCACTATTGCATATCGGATTCTCTTAACTATTCCTGTGACAGTTGCATCAGTTGAAAGAAGCTTCTCCAAATTGAAGCTTTTGAAAAATTGTTTGAGGTCGAATATGCTACAAGAAAGATTGAATGGCTTGGCTATGTACAGCATTGAGAAGGATATTTTGGATAAAATTGATCTCAATGTTGTTCTTGAAGATTTTGTATCAAGAAATGCCTGAAGACGGATTTTTAAAAAGAATTGAAGCACTATTGTTTTATAGGTAACCACAACAGTTATTTTACCGTTCTTTAGCTTCTTCGATGTACTGATAATTTTTTATGAACTAAATATATATTGCAAGTTATCTTTAGTACTATATGCTTTAATCGTTATATTAAAACATTAGATTGTCGGGCCTTTAGCGTCTTGCTTGCACGTGGGCCCTAGAAATTGTTGAAACGGCGCTGTGTACGGGAAGGTTTCCTAGGTGGATTAGGACTTCTTCTATGAGTTTGGTTCGTGGCTTTAGGCTGCCTACCTCATGTATAAATAGAGAGGAAGGGTGTGGCCTCCCGGTATCGCTTTGGAGAGCATTGAGTTGAAAGTTTAGTTAGGGTTTCGAGTTTAGTCGAGATTTTCGTGAGGAATGCTGTTGTTGCACTTTGTAAACACAAAGAGAAGTAATAAAGTTGTCATCTACTTTGAGAGATCTTCAATTTGTGTTTGCTCAGGTTCGGCGGTCTAACCGGCGAGTCATAGGCGGTCAGACCAGCGCATCGAGGCGGTCTAACCAGCGAGTCATAGGCGGTCAAACCGGTGACGGTGGCAGGAGGCAGAGGTGATTTTGGAGCGGTCAGACCGGGGAATCAATACCGGTCAGACCAACGGCACAGCGCGGTCAGACCGATCTACATCGATTTGAGGGTAACTTTTAATTCCGCTAAAAGTTTTGGTTTTTGGGTACTACAACCATTCACCCCCCTCTGGTTGGCATAGTTCTTGTTCTTCGGTCCTACATAACTTTCCCTAACCAATCTCACCATGCTGAGGTTTCGCCCCCACCCTTAAACTGAGGTGGGCAGCCACCCCCTACCCCCCATGCATCATGGTGAATCTGGCAGCCAATCAACCTTAAACCGAGGCCGACCCAACTCACCCAACTCCATCATGCTGACCCTCGCCTGGGTACGTCAGAGAGGGAAAAGCTATACTGCAAGTCCAGCAGTTGCCCATTCTTACTTGAGGTAAGGATGGTAAATCTTTCAGGGTTTCTCGCAAATCGGTCCTTAATTGCCATAGGCGCGATAATAAAAAACCATGCACACACAGCCCACCATTAAGTCATATTTTAGTTGGATAATTATGACTAATAAAATATGGCCAGATGTCTCGAGCTCACAGCTCATCAAGATACTAAATGTAGATAGTGTAATTATTCCATTAAGTGAGCTAGTGGTCATTAAGCATGGCTAAGTATATTATAATTCTAGCAATGTCAACATAAGTAACAGAAGCTAGTCAAGTTATCACCCAAGTTTAGCAAGGAATGGATATTAAGTAAATGGCACAAGTGAGAAGGTAGGTAGTTTCATAATCCCATGTATTTAGCAAAACATGCAATTTATATGTAAACAATAAAATATTTTATAAAATTGGCTCAACATGCTCAAGGGGGAATATGTGACTTTCCTTGTTTCTTCAAACAATCTTCCGAACTCTTTTCCTTGTGAGCGCGATCTTCCAAAACAGCGGAACCTACATGCTAGCACACAAAACAAGAAAAAACCATAATAAAAACCAAATAAATAGTATATGGAAAGTAAACAAACATGTAGATCTCAATTTTAAATGAATTTTGCAAGTTGAATGGCTCAATTTGGAGTTTGTATGAATTAGTTATGAATTTATAAGTTTTGAGCCATTTAAATGAATTTTTGGAATTAAACTCGATTTATTGCGCAATTATTAATTATTTTCTTAAAAAAATCAAGGATTATTGTGTCATCAGTGGGGCGGATGTGGACCAAGTTGAGAAAAAGGTGGGCCCCATGCGTCAGCGACACGAAGGGTGGCCGGTGCACCATGGACCGAGACCACGGGGTGGTCCATGGGCACGGTCGGCTTGGATCGGCCAAGCCGATCGGACAGCCAGGATTACCCTCTCTGCTGGGAGACAAAGGTGGACGGCTCGCTAGCCGGCGACGGCATGCTTGCGGCGCCAGGCTTGATGGTCGCCGGCGGCGGCCACCGGTGTGGCGGCGCACATGGGAGAGCGGCAAAGGAGGGCGGGGAGAGGAGATGGAGGGGTTCTCACCGAGGACGCACCAGCGATGTGCGGCGACGTGAGGAGGCTTGGCGGCGAGGCTTTCGTGGCGGCTCGCTCGGGACGGAGGCAAAAATAGAGCTCCGGTGACGAGCGGCGCTAGGGAAGGGACGGATGGGGGCGGTTGAGACCTGGGGAAGGTGGTGGAGTGGTTAGGAGAGGGAGGGGAGGTTCACAGCGGTGGAAATCATCGCTCGGAGACCGACGAAGTGAAGCCGGGCTTCACCTCTCATGGCAGATGGGGCTTCGATGATGGATGGCGAAGGCCAATCGATGGCCGAGCACCTTACGTGACGGTGAAGCTAGCGGTGGTGGTTGCATGGTCTGGTGGCGGCTCTAGTGGCAGCGACGCGCCGCCGGAGATAGCCGACGAGGGGCAGAGCTCAAGCTCGGCGTGGGGAGCGCGGGGAAGAGAGTAGTGAGATCGTGGCCGTGGTGGGTGGAACCGGCCGGCGACGTGGGCGGAGGAGTTGGGCGACGTGGAGGCAAATGAGCTCGATCCGGCGCCAAAATTTGAGGGAAAATAGGGGAGAGAGTAGAGGAGATGGCAGGGAGCCGGTCCCATGCGCTTGAAGCACGAGCGCATGCGGGAGTGGCGCGGGTTCGGTGGGACGTGGGCGGCAGAGTGGGGAAGGGGGAGGCCAGTTCTCCTGGCCGAGGGTAGGACACAGTGCTAACAGGTGGGCCCCACTGTCCCACTTGTTGACGAGGAAAGAGAATGGGAGACAAAGTGGACTTGTGTGAGGGAGAGGACCCGAGCCGGGCCGAGCGGCGAGCTAGCCCGGGGAGGAAGGAGAGAGGAGGGCGGCGTCGTGGGCCGGGCCATGGATGGCCGCGCGTGGGTCAGGAGTGGAGCGGAAGCGGCCCATGAGCAAGGAGGGGGATTTTAATTTGTTTTTCAATTTAATAAATTGATTAAATGAAGTTTGTGCTTTTAAAATTATTTGTTGAGCTTTGAAAATTCACGGAAAATTCCAGAGAATATTTTAGAACATGAAGAATATGACAAAAATATTCCCTGCCATGATATTTAAAGAAAATTTTAATTCCCTCATTAACTTCACTTGTTAATTTGCTTTAACTTTTCATATTAATTTTAGAATGTATTATTTAACGATTTTCAATCCCAAACAAAAATCAGGATGTGACATTGCATCAGATACGAGCTAGACCTTATTTTTTTCGACTTTGACTTTAGCATCTTTTCTATCCTTCTAGATAATTTTCTTAAAGAACACCTTGCCGTATACACCGCCCGAAGCCACGCTCCGCACCCCCTCTCCCCTACTCTCTCTCGCACACCCGCCGCCACTGCTCCATCCCCACTAGCTCCATCGCGCCGCCACAATGCCAGATTCATCGCTGCCCCCATCTTCCCCCTCTGATTCATCGCTGCTCCCCTCCGTCTCGGCGCCGCATCCCGCCCCTCCACAGTCGTCGCATCCCGTACCTCGCTGCCCCCCTCCTCGATTTGCCGTATCTGTCGATTCTTCCAAATCGGGCACCGAGAGCGAGGGGATCGTCGCGCCTCGCCGCCGCCCCCCTCAAATCGCCGTCGCCGCCCATCGTTCCTCCCCATGCCCATGCCAGAAACCGCGCCTCATTGTCGCCGCCCGCCGCCCGCACTCCGTCAGCGCCTCCCCCTCTGATTCACCACCGCCCCCATCGTGGTCGGCGTCCTTGTGTCTGCCCGTTGGATCACCACCACCGTGAGTTCGGAGTTTGTTTGTTTTCCCTTCATGTTCGAAATTTCGGTCGAGCATTCATGGCGATTCAATATATACATGACACTGGTTATGTCATTGGGATGCATGCAGAGTCATCTGTCGATCACCAATCTGGACAAGTGGCGCACAAAGACGGTAGGTAAGCTCCATCCCTTTTGTTCGATCCAAAATTGGAAAACTTATCGAATATAACCATGTTATGTTTGCAAACCGGAAATTCTCCCTATAATGAAATGCCTGCAGTTGCATAAACAGTTTCACAGTATTGATCCATTCTGCATGTGTTTTTACAAGAGAGTAAAAAGTTTCAGCATTTTTTCATGTTTTTAGATGTCAGCATTTTTTTAGTAGTATATAGTACAACATAACATGATTTACCATATACCATCAAACTCGAGGTGAACAGAGATGACCACGCCAGATAATCTCAGAAGACATGCAACTCTGGAGCTGTTGTGGTGCTGACCATTTTCTTTATTTTTTGCCTCACATGATTGGCTTCTTGCACAAAGGGAAAATTGATCATATGCTACAGATACTGTCAAAAATGAATTGTTAGCAATAGAAATTTCCTGTTCAAATTTAAATTCCTTTAGATGATAAAAGTTATTCAAATCATACTGAGTGCAGACTAGGACCATCAATTTCCAGCCTCAGATGGTTTGATAGTAGACACTACACATAGGATAGATTGTGTAGTGTGTACAAATTCACCATACTACAGGTGGATTTCGATTTAAATTTTTCAGTCAAAATTCTAATTATTGTTGGAAAGAGAAACATGTTTGAATCCCAAATCAAATGCTACCGCTGGAAACATCAGTGACAGGAAACTGATATGGCCACAAAAACACTTGCAAACCATGACATGAGACCAAAGATATGCATCTAAACGCCTGAAATTATTGCAAACGATACGCATCTAAACGTACATAATTATTGCAAAAGATTACTGCAAAAGTAGATATGCACATAATATGCATCTAAACCCGGATTCGTTGATTCCATCACAAGGAACCTAACAAGGAACTTTTGCAATAATTGATTGTAGCTTCTTTGAAGTAAAGGCCGAAATAAATTCTTATCTAAAAGGAGAGTAAATTTTGCAAAACTATAAAAACTTTGATGAAAATATATCACAAAACGATTAAATTCTAGTGGCGGCATAACAAAATAATAATGCACCAATTGATTAGCAAACTGCATTTGTAAATTAAGATATCACAAAACTACATATTTGAGCTACATATTTGAGCGTAAGCTCACCATAAAACTGCAAATTTAGTGGTTAGGTATCTAGCGTTTCTGCCAATGGGATTTCAAAATCTGTAAGTTTGCGATATTATGATTTAAAGTTTGTAGTATAGTTTTGTTAGTGTAGTTATGATCAGTTTTATCATTTAGACAGGATTGTTCATATGGAGATCATTCTCTTTTTTTTTTGTCAAAAGAACACATCATTTCGCTTGTTTCATTTATTTCCGTTATTATTTTAATTTCTTTTTTGCCATTGATGAAAGAACTATTATTGCTCAGTAGACAGTAATCTTATATGGTTCTACACAACTGAAGACATGACAAAGGTACTAAATTCAATCATCTATGCTTGTTATCGGAGAACTAAACATTATAGGAAGATCTCTTTGGGCTTACAATGTTAGTAATCAACAATCATTCTCCCAATAAGCAGTAACAGTGCATAACTGCATAAAAAATGTTTAAATGCTTCTGACATTTTTATGCTTAAAGTACATTAATCGGTGGTAAAATCAAGGCGTATTAGTCAGATCGAGAACTTTTCACCAACTTAATCAATCACCCAAAGTTGTTTCCTAATGCCAAGTCTATTATTGCTATTGAGCTATATATATCCCTGATGTATTTCTCCCAAGAAAACTGCTTCACCCAATACAATGTTTACGCTGGGTTTTAATCTACCCTAATATTCTAATACATCTAGAGCTTACAATTTAAGAATTTAAAACTTCTGAAAGCTGAAGCTACTAAGCTAGCCACATTCAAGATGCGGGGTGCACTTCCTCGAAAAGCTATTCTCGTCTTTATATACTCCGGTACTAACTTTTTTTAACTAGTTAATACTCCGCGCTTTGCAGCGGGATATGTGGATGAATACATGATATATATTATAGAAATAATAAATGTATATGTTTAAATTATGTAAAATGATGTGGAGATAATGATTTGACATTGCTTGCATATTGAGTTCTAAAAATATAACAAAATTGTAAATGAGATATCATGTTTGCATGATATTTAAAATACTCTAGATAATTGCTAATGGATGATGATGTGTCACACTTGCATATGATTTAGAATACTCTAGATAATAATTGCTAGTGGGTGATGATGTGGCTCACTTGTATGTTGAGCTTTAGGAGTTAGTGGGCATCAACTTTATAGTAAGATAAGATTACTCAGTCTCTCCAAGGATTAGTTTTGCCTCCATCGATTCAATATTTATGTTATAAGGTGTATATATATGTTTTGTTTTTTCTGGTTATATGTGCAAGGAGATTGGTATTCACTTAGTAAGTAAAAGTTGGAAGGTGGTTGGGGATAGGATGGGAAGAAATTTGAATGATGGGTGGTGGTTATATACTTATATGTGGTATATGACGACACAAGAATTTTTTTATGTATGTCAATATTTTTTTGCATAAATAGAGTTATTTATCTTATGCATCTTTTATTTGTAATATGCCACTCAAGTAGTAACTTTGTTTTGTTCTAGAGTGGATGAAAGCATTTTCTTCACACAGATCTCTCTTCCCCCTTGGACTTTTTTTCTATCTTCATTCAGTTCTTTGAGAGTAATTTATCAACTAGCCTAGCTCAGCCGACACTAGTAGGCTCAGACCCGTGAGTGTAGTCTTGAAGATAGAGGTGTCCTGGATACTGCAAATTGAGAATAACACCAAGAGTTCTTCAAGGGATCTGAGCACTTTTGGGCCGTCATCCATTGCTCAATATTAATATACAATTACTCCCATGATTTACATGTAGTATACAACCATTATTCTTGTGCAAATGCTAGCTGTGTGAATCTGATGTAGCTTCTATTTGGAATAATGAGTTGTGTTGGGTTGGCATTAAACTATTTAGAGCTGCGCAGATTTTGGGTTGTTCAATGAGGAAGTTTGGGGGTACATATATTGATTTGGGGGTTTAACAGTGTAGCCCTAATTTTTTTTGTTACAGCATGACAGAAATTTAGGATTGTTAGATGGTTTTCCTCAGCTAGCTGCAATTTGGACGAGAAGGCAGTTTTTGTTGTGTATGATAGCTCAAGTTTCTTGGGTCAACTTCTCCTGTGTACTTCTTAGGAAGATCCATGGACTGAATTGAACCGAGTTTGCTGAGCTCCAATCCCAATAGCTACTTAACTACTTTGAACTTCTGTACGCAGAATCTTTTGCTGAACTTCTGTCTCCTGATTAAAAAAGATGCGGCTGCGTGTTTTGATTATTTTGTTGCAGAACTGCAAACCGCAGCTCGTGTCCCTGGCGCAAACAGGGCATGAGATCGCCCGGGAGAGTTTGAAGCGTGAAAGTTGTTTTTCTTGCGGGTTTCTTGTGTTACAATGGGGTTTCATGTCTGTATGCGCGTGTATGTGTGGAGATCTAACTTTCTGGTGTTTTGCAGACCTAAGTAGCTTGGATCCGCCTGTGATGGAAGGTCATGGCAAACTACTTGTTGTAAGTTTACAATCTATGGCTTTGGTGCAGTTCTTATGGATTTCAACATCTCACTGTGGTGTTGCAATGGATGCGTGTTTTGCAGACCTAAGTAGCTTGGATCCGCCTGTGATGGAAGGTCTTGACAAACTACTTGTTGTAAGTTTACAATCTATGGCTTTAGTGCAGTTCTAATGGATTTCATCATCTCACGGTGATATTGCAACGGATGCTTCATTTTCAAAGATCAAAGGCCATTGCAAAGGGAGTAAACCCAGAAGAAAATGGTAAGAAATGTGCTCCCGTGTACCCGGTGAATGATGTTAGTGGTACACTGCAGTCTGCTGTTCAAGAATTCAATGATTTTGTACCTTTTTATTAGATATACAGATGCAGGTGCCTCTGATTGCTGGAAGCAAGTTATCTAAGGTTCTGCGCTTGAATTAATAATGATGTAACAAATAATATTTCATTTTCAGTATTAGCCACACCACCAATTTAATGTTAGTCTCTTATATAATTGGGGAGTGTAACCTTAGTGTTAAAGTCTTTGTCGGATTGAAAAGGAGACAGGGTTTCTATTTGTTAGCTTGCTGCTAGTACTTTATTCAACATTCTTCGTAATTTGTCACTCTTTATGAGATCTTCCCCATTCTTCAACTAAATATAATACTTGTACTCCCTCCCTCTGAAAATACAAGTACCTATGCTATGTTCTAAAAAAGAGACGTGTGGAATATTTGTGATTAGTTGATGTGGAGATTATGGGTACCATGTACCCGTATGGCTGGTCTATCCAACTGGATATTGGAGATAGATTAGGTATATAAGATATGTAACGGACTATGACTTGAGTGTTACATTTCCTTATGTATTAAGGAATGGCCCAAATTTCTGATTCGGTAATATTGTAAAGTAGATTTAGAAAATTGATACCGTATTTAATTAGGTTTCTATCTTTGTAATCCTGTCCTCCAACCTATATAACGTGGGCAGGGAGCCCTCTAGGAGCATAGCGAGACAAAACCTCAGAGATTCATAATCAAGATCATCAGATCAATACAACACTCGGTGGATCCCATTCTTGAAACAATAGTAGGGTATTACTTCTCATAGAGAAGGTCTGAACCTATCTAAACCTTTGTCTCCATACCCATCCACTTTTAGATCTCGTACGCTACCCCTTTTCTTATTATCGAAATCTACTTTCGACAGTTGGCGCGCCAGGTAGGGGCGCGTCGAGTTTTTCACCGACAAGTGTAATGGAATCAACTTCAGGAGTCGATGGATTCGCCTTCCCTCCAGGGCAGGCCTCTCACTTCGGTAGCCTCGACTTCGTCACCGACAACTTCGGCAACATCTCTCTCCTCGACTTGGATTCGAACCAATCGGGAAGGCATCGTGTCCACTTGGCACCATTTGGGTTACCAAACACTGCTGACATCTAATCCAAGTTATACCCCTCCGAGTTGGCTTCAAACCGCTCGGTAGAGTCGTCTACATCAGCTCACTCTCACGGCCTCTCCAAGGACGCGGCAACGTATCCTCATATCACCATGCAACTTACCCCAATGCTCCCTGCAACATTTGGATCTAGATCCGTTTCCCCCGTAGGTCTCGACCAAAACAAGCTTCGGCTTCACCTGGATTGGGCTTCAAGGAGGTGGGAGTCATACTCCAACCACTTGGATCTTGCACCAACATGGAGATCGCCGATTACTTTAGTTCTTCTAACAACCACAATGACAGTACTATTGAAAGCGTGGGAAGTTCTGAGTTCAACGACGATTACACCCACTTCTTTTTGGTGTGTTCATGGCAGATGCAATCAACGACGAAACACAAGCACGGCTTGCTAGCGAAGCAAAGGAGCGTGCAAGACTCGAACAGGAAGCCAAACACAAGGAGGAGGAAGATTGAAGAAAGCGAGACCTTGCTCAAGCCGGGCGTACTGCCCGCCATGCAATTCTTCATACCCGTGTCAACAAAACCAATGTTTTCATCACACCTCAATAGAATGCGATCGCGATAGTTACCTTGCTCGATATCGTGACACCAATCTTAAACAAAGTCAAAACCATGATCGCCGCCACCGAGCCCCCAGAAGCTGGAGGTAGTCGTCGGGCTGAGGAATCTGTTGCAGAGACACCTGTCGGCAGCCATCTACCACCTCTACGTTCTAGAGATTACTTGAGTCCCCGAGTGCAGCAAAGGACGTACCGAGATCTAATCTACATCATCACGACAACTATGAGTGACGAGGTCTTGACCAGTCGACCAACTTCCATGACTGGCGTCATGGACCGCCTCCTCATAACAGAAACCCACTCGGCGACCCTAGCTACCGCGACTGCTACCGACAATCTACACCCAGCGACCTAAGGCACGAACTCAACCAGCGCTACTATGAGAAGGAGCATCGCGCTCACTATGATGATCAAAAATATTCTCTTGACAACGGTGACGATGGAGTTCCAGCCTTTACCCGCGACCTGCGTCGAGTGGATTGGCCGACTGGTTTCAAACCTACTAGGATCAAAAAATATGATGGCTTACCATCTACACCCTAGCCATCCGCGCAGCAGGAGGAGATAGTAAAGTTATGGCAAATTATTTGCCAGTAGCACTCGCTGACTCTGCTAGATGCTGCATCTTAAATATTCTTGAAGTATTTGTCCCGAGCATTCCTCAGCTTGTCAAATATTTCAGTGGCGTCTTTCGAGCTAAATCCAAGTCCATTCTAGAATATAGCGTTGAGCATTGGAGCGGGAGCGTTGGCGATGTCATCTCGAATTGATTCTGCCCTCTTGATCCGCTCGGCGAAGACTCCAAACTATGCTTTGGTTCTTGCTTTGCGTTCTGAAGTGATATAAGTCAAGAGAGGCAAAGTATTTTTTTAAGATTCAACATTCAATATTCAATTGAGCCAAGTATTTTGTAAGATTCAAGATTACATAAAAGGTACCTTCAAACTCAGCTACAGCATTGTCTTTATCTTTTTGAAGCTTGGCATTTGCTTCTTCAGCAGTCTTTAACTGGGCCTTCAATGCTTCAATTTGAGATAAATGGGCTACAACAAATAGAGTTGAACCAATAATAGCAAGATGAGCTCAGAAAAACAGTTGATAGAGCCATGCGCCATAATTGCACCGGCTGCATACCCCCGGTCACTTTGGTCGCACATACCACCGAACCTTGAATGCGCATCAAATGCTAACCACCACATTAATCTCTACATACCTTGAATGGTATACCCAAAAAATAATTTGTAATATTCGCATATATATGCTTATAAAATAGCTGCAATTGTGTCTATTTGACACTATGCTCTTGTCAAACCGATCTAGTAAAATCACGCATATTGGCAGCAGCACATTGAGGAAAAGCACTAGGTACCGAACATCCACAAGAATAGGACTAAAAAATGTCCACTGCACTGTTATTGAAATTCCTGCCACATGAATAGACTCGCAGTCCTAAAGGCAACGGATTATCAATACCCGAACCATTTGAAATGTGTCATCCACTTAACAGAATATGTAGTGTTGACTCGACACGCGTGCATATCCCACCACCATAAGGGCTCCCTCCAAAAAATTAGAAACTTTGGATGGAGGTATGAACGTAGCCTATATTCTTTGACTATAAAGAGTATTATTTCCAGTCATTTAGGGGGAGAGAGTAAACCCTTAAATGATAAATGTCAAGAAGGTCAAAGTAAGGGACGACACACATTTAATCAAGCACCAGCGAATGCAAAGTATGAAAAGCACACATGAAAATTGGAAAACTGCCTATCACTTTTGTGATTTTGAGAGCATGACTAAGTTGCATTTACAAGAATGTAATGCACCGGAGGAGGGTGAAATACCGAAGAATGCAAAGGTATACCTTATCTTGTCCAAAGGCCTCAGAAAAACAATAGGAAAAGGACCTCGGCTACTTAAATCCCTAAAGTAACCGGAGATGTCTAGTGAAAATGTGACAAAAGGAACTTTCATACTCATAATCATTAAATGTAACCTCAGTAATTGAGGGAGAGCCAGTTGAGACCTGGCAAATGGTATGAAACATCAGAATAGGCATGCCACATCTTCCCATCAAGGAAGAAAACCAGTAGTTGGAGTGCACACCAACGCCGGTACACTTAAAAGATCATGCCCATGTCAAAGAATCGAACAAGAAAGTCATGAAAAAATCATGAAAGATTTGACCATTGGAACATCGCTCATATTATCTTTTGGAAAGATATATGCAACGAGGTCAGACAGTTCAAACTTAAAAAGATGCAAAAGAATTTTGCTAGTTTATTAACAAAAGCTTGATCTGAAGAATCAAGTGCCCAAAAACCGATTACGAAAATCAAAACAAGAATTTCGGTAGATTGTACTCTTTCTCCCTTAGATAAGTTTTTCTGTAGTTTCTTATCAAGGTTTTTAATAAGGCAATCCATGCAACATACATGCGTATGCTATGTAATCTTTCTCTAATTTTTTTCACTGGGTTTTTATGAAGTTTTAATGAGGTATAGACATCATGCGATGAGTGCCCAAGGAAGAGTGTTAAGAAACTTTGGACTTGGCCCATGAAGGCCTGGCCCAAATACACTTATTGGGTCCATCACCATACCTTCCATATTTGAGATTGCACCATATAAAGGGAGGAGGGGGCTACTCATTTGTACATTTGATGGAGGAATTGGAATGAGAAAGAAGAGTCCCACCCTAAATTTTGTGTCTCCATTTTTATTCTGAGATTATATAATCTCGTTGGACTACTCTGTAGCATGGGTTGTATAATATTATGGTTTATATTGTGATGCTACATATGGGAGATTGGTTACGCACAAAGCTTTGGATGACATGCACAACACAAAATCACAGCTAAATGACTGTGGCAGAGTGCTATAGTGGGCTGGAGTGGGGAAAGAAAGATGATAATAATCGCATGTTAATTAAGGCTTCTAGTTGCCTATTAATTAAGACTTCCTGACTCCTTAGCTTCACGGATTGTTGGTGTACCATATTCTGGCGATGTTTCAGAACAACATAGTAATGGTAGAGTGGAGGAAAGATATCAACTTTACTCCTGCTAATCTATGGCGTCTAATTGTAATCCAACGACAGTAACCAAATGTAATGACGTGGATAATTCACTATGCAGAGAATTAGTAGTTAATAAAGTTAGTAAGGATGAGCTGTATAAGATACTACTAGATAATACCCCGCGTATTGCTGCGAAAACTTATAGCAAGTAATTTGATTATGTATGAGGATAGGTCATTAGCATGCATGGGTGTGAATGAATAGAAAGAATTGTTATTGTAATTGCGGTAGACTCATATAGTATGAAAAGATCTAACTTAGGTTACTACTGTAAGTATATTAAAGTCGGATAGAGTACTTTTGTCCAACAGCATGGTAAGTTCGGGAATGATGAATTCTGAATTATCTGCTGGCTCAAGTTGTGATGCCGGCTAAGTTGTACCATTGTGTTCTCATTTACTTCCTATCTAACTAAACAAATAAACTATGTACTAATGGGCTTTGTTTTTTGGATTGAATAGGAGTCTGCTTAAGCATAGAGAGACACAGCCTATTTTGATGTAATCGCTAATAGAGGAAACATACATGTATAACGGGAAAGTCATAAAGATAATAGTAGTTAAAATTCCTGCAATTTATTCACTGAACTTACCTTGATCTCACCAAAGTTTTTAAATCAACGCAATCAAGAGAGACACTAACATTCATACAAATAATTCCTTGAGCGCAGAGGACGGCATGACTGAATACTGATCATTTTTTAAGGTTTGCCACCTATGCACTGAGGATAGAGAGAGCAAATATGAACAACTAAGTATAGTCTAACATGAATCATAACAATGAGAGGCACGGCCAGATCAGAACAAATTCGGCAGTGCAATAGTCAAAGGCTGCCAAACTGAAAATGATTCTCCCCGTAATTCAGCAGAGAAACGGCAGAAAAATAATGATAAAAATCATAACCAATCCAGAAATAAACAACTAAAAATATGGACTTGATGCAGACTACTGCAAATGAGAGACGAACCTTCTGTACCTTGGTGCTGAACTGAGAATGCCATCAAGGAAAATAAGCCAGAATCCATGGACGACCAAATGAGCATGGAGATAAGAATCGTTGTGAACGAAAGAGGCCGGCCAGAGATATTAATAGCAGTGAAAGTGAATGGGCGAATTAAAATTTCTGGCTGATCACCTCATCATCAATTAGATGCATGGGGTTAAAGAATAATAAAGTGATTGTTGTTGAGGGGAATTGGAATTGCGAGACAGAGAGCGCTAGAGAGAGAATGAGCGAATGAATTGAGACCCTTTTATTAATCAATGCGATTACATTATATAGATTGGGAAAAGGTGGCAACCGTAGGCATGATGGTTGGGAACCATCGCGCCCGTTGCCGAGAAGCGCCGAATGGAAGGGACGCAGCTAACCGCTTTGTTTCTTCTTTGTCATTGAGGAGTGGGAATAGGCATGGCAACCGCAATGCCTGATCCACTGGGTGGAAGAGATCACCCTTTATAAATCATAACACCCTCCTATCGAATCCAACTTTGATCATTGCTCTTTTAATTGTTCTAGATATCTGTAAAGATAGTCATAGAAATAATTATAATTAGCATATTACATACATCAGGTAAACTCCTCAAAAACCCAAAAACCCAGTGAAAAAAATAAGGAAAAGAACTTTGATATATTATTAACTATTTTTAGACTTTTATGAGTAAAGCTCATAGTATGGTCCAAAAATAGTATAATGTCTATAGTTATCATTTAGTAAAATCTCAATGGAGAAAAGCAAAATGATAAGACATATAACTTATGTGGATATTACCTCATTAAAAACTTTGAATGAGAAAACCTAAAGGGTAAAATTCATAGAAAGGAAAATTAGTATAATATAACGAAAATAGATTATTTCCTAGAAAGAGATACTCCCCTTGAATTCTACAAATTTTTAAGTCATTTTATACCAGTTCCATCGACACAGTTAAAGAATATGGAGTATGGTAAAGATTTTGTGAATAAATCGGTAAAATTATCATAAGACTTAGTTTGCAAGATGTTTATCTCTCCATGTTGCTGAAGCTCATGAGGATAAAATAATTTTGGAGCAATATGTTTAGTGATGTTGCTCTTAATATAACCAGTTTTCATCTGAACAACACAAGCGGCATTATCTTCATAGATAATGGTAAGTGATTCTAATGAACCAGTACAACAAGATATTAATATGTGGTTAATCATTCTACGAAGCCATACACATTTACGTCATACCTCATATAATGCAATTATTTCAGAATGATTTGTGGAGGTGGCTACCAAAGTCTGTTTAGAAGATTTCTATGAAATAGCAGTTTCACCTTGTAAAAATATGAATCATGTTTGTGATCTGGCGTTGTGAGGATCAGATAGATAGCCAGCATCAGTATATCCAATTAAAGTCGGATCCTGGTTCTTTTTAAAGAAAAATCCAAGATCTCTTGTGCTATTAAGATATCAAAAAACATTCTTAACTCGAGTCTAATGGCGTTTGGTAGAAGCAACGTTGTATCTTGCTAATAGATTTACCGCAAAAGCAATATCTAGTCGTGTACTATTTGTAAGATACATGAGTTGGCGAATAGTACTGAGATATGGAAAATCAGGTCCTAGAACATCCTGTCCATCTTCCTTTGATCTAAATGTATCTTTCTCTACGTCTAGAGATCGAACCCCCATAGGAGTTTTGGAAAGATATGAATTATCCATATTGAATTTCTCCAATATTTTCCGGGTATATGCATCTTGGTGCATACGGATTCCAGAAGGTAAATGCTCAAGTTGTAGACCTAAGCAAAATTTGGTTTGAGCCAAATCCTTCATCTCAAATTCCGTCTTTAAATGATGACGTGCTTCATCAATATCTTGTGTATTGCCAATGATGTTAAGATCATCAACATATACTGAGATAATGCAAAAACTTATGGGAGATTTTTTTATGAAGATGCACGGGCAATCATCACTTTTAGGGTATCCCTTTAGAGAAAGTAATTCACTTAATCGGTTGTACCACATCCTGCCCGGTTGTTTTAAGCCATAAAGCGACTTTTGCTACTTAATACAATACATATTACGATTTACCTTCTGATTCGGGATGTCCATTCCGTTAGGAACCTTCATGTAAATACCAGAATCAAGTGATCCATAAACATATGTTGTCACTACGTCCATGAACTGCATAGATAGATGATTTTGTACTGACAATGATATTAAATATTGAAAAGTTATACCACTCATAACCAGAGAATAAGTTCATGGAAATTAATGCCAGGTCTTTGCGTAAAACCTTGTGCTACAAGCCTTGCTTTATATCTCACCACCTCATTGTTTTCATTTCGTTTCCGGACGAAAACCTATTTGTATCCCACAGGGAAGATACCATGAGGAGTAGGCATAACAACCGAGAATACATCTCTTTTATAAAGCGAGGCTAATTTCATTTCAATAGCGTCCTTCCATTTGTTCCAGTCAGAACACTTTTGGCACTTTTTTATAGACCTAGGTTCTAGATCAACTTGGAGGCAATCAACAATTTGTTCGGAAAAATAGGTGTCGACAATTATAGCTCTTCTATCAAAAGATTCTACAGTTTCAGAATAGTTGATAGCAATTTGATCAACCCTTATAGATTCATTGTGATCTCTCGAAACAATGTGCCTATGGTCTTCTGAATTCCTAGTCTCAGCATTGTGCACCACCGAGCTAGGTTGCAGATTATCACGATCTGCTTGATATATAGTATCAATTTGGTATGCACCAACTAAAGGTTGGTTTTCATTTACCATCTTTCTTTGCTTGTTAGCAATTGTATCTCGCTTAGTGGCCATACTTCTTCCTCTCTTTTTACTGAGTGGAAGTTGAGTGGTTTTGTTTGGTACCTCTAGTCTTTCTGGCGCATTCTGAGCGGGAACGAAAGATTTAGTCACACCTTTGTAATTGGTAAATACATCTGACAGGTTATTTGCAAATCATTGCAAATGTATAATCTTTTGAACCTGAAGTTCAGTTTTAGTAGTACGTGGATCTGAGGGTGGAATACCTTGGGCGTCCCAATCAATTTCCTGGCATTCTTTCTGGTACTTGAAGTCTCCCCCTAATGCCAGGAAATGTTCCTAATCAAAAATAGAATTAGCGAACCGGACAGTAAATAGATCACATGTTAAGGGTTCTAAATACTTTATGATTGACGAAGATTTAAATCCCACATAGATCCCCACTTTTCTGTGTGGGCCATAGCGGTACGCTGTGGTGGTGAGATCGATATATATACAGCACAACCGAACTTACGCAAATGGGAGATACTTGGAAGATTTTCACGTACTAACTACATTGGCAAAATTTCATGATATGCAGTTGGTCGTAGTTGGACAAGGTCAGCTGTCACGCTCAGAAATTCACTACCAGAATTTCCAAAGCAATTTGTGTATTAAAATCCCTGTCCAGGACCAGCCAGGGTACACAAACGACAAAGTTGTCATACAGATCCACGTTTTACAAAAACAATAAAAATCTCTTACAAAACTGCAGTGGAAAAAGGAAACAAACTATTCTAATAAACTAAACACTCGCAACGTAGCGACTCCAATCCACAGGCATTCCTCGATGGTAGCAACAAGCCTACTCCTCTGAAAAGTCTTCCTCTGATACATACTCCAACTCTGGTGTGGGGAAAATAAAGCAAGACTGAGTACTACCCACTGTACTCAACAAGTCATACCGAAAAGGAAAATAATAATGCAAGTAATAACAAAAGAGAGCTGCAAAGGCTATTTGCATAAAATACGCATTTAAAAACAATAGTTGAAAACAATAAAACAGTTGAGTAAATTAATCATAATTAAATCATCACTGTCCAACGCTACACCACGTTACGACAGGCCCAAACCACCATCTGAACTACACCAGTTCCATTAAGTCAAATTATTAGAATGAGTAACTAATCACGGTGAATCTGGTTGATCGCCCATAACCGCGGGCACGGCTATTCGAATAGTTTTACTCTGATCAGAGGTGTACAACTGTACCCACAAGACACAGTCCCACAACACAATACTGTGCGCCGACATACCACCACGGTACACCGAAAAAAGAGCTGTGACAGGATCCTTCGCATAACCCTTTCTAACCAAGCGCACCACACCTCAGGTTTCGCCCCTACCTTTACACCAAGGTAGGCAGCCCCCTCTCGTGCCTAGGTGAATCCGGCAGCCGATCAACGGGTACACCCCCGCCGACCCAACTCCATCACGCCCACCCTCGCCTAGTACGTCGGCTAGGAAAAAGCTATACTACAAATCCAGCCATTACCCATGCTGGCTTGTGGAAAGTACGGTAATTCTTCCAAGGTTTCCCGCGAACCAGTCCTTAAATGTCATGAGCACGACCATCAAAACCATGTGCTCACAACCCACCATTAGCATATTTTAATGAAATATTATTAAATCGCCCACGATTAACCATCGTGAACCATCATGAGATAATCATCATCAAGTAATAGTGAAACTTTAGTTATCCCATTAGTGAACTAATGTTTCTAAGCAAGGCTAAGCAAGTTCTATTGTAGCAACTACCCAAATTATTTCCCAAGCCATCAAAGGAATAAGATAATGGCAATATAGGGCTGAGTACAATAGGTAAACAATCCCATAAGTGACATTATAAAACAATGCAGTATTTAGAGAAAAACAAGACTGTTTCGCAATTTAGGTACAACATGATCAAATGAATAAGTATGACTTGCCTTGCTCCTGCGCTGGATCGACCTCAGCAACGACCTCGAAATAAACCGGAGAGTCGGAATTACCGGAATCTACGCGACAAACAAAGCAAACAACAATACATGCTATAAGTCTACTGAAACAAAGAACAAAACTATTTTTAATAGATTCTCTGCATTTTTATGAATTTTCTGAGACTTGAACGGAATAAACGGAGTCCGGATGAATTAGTTATGAATTTTTGAAGATTAACTGTGTTTTTACTATAACAGAAAAATCCTTAATCAATTATTTATTGCGCAATAAACCCTTAGGGCTGACGTCATGCTGACGTCACGATGACGTCATGCTGACGTCAGGGCTGGCGATGACGTCACTGCTGACGTCAGCGGCTAGGGCTGACGTCAGCCGCGGCGGCGGCGGCTGCGCACCACGTGGCGCACACGTGGCGCCGACGCGGCAGCCACGCGGCGACTACGCAGCGGGGCGGCGCGGTGAAACGGCGGCCACGCGGCGCGGCACGGACGGCCCAGATCGACCCGGGTGGCCGATCGGGCGGCTGAGGCTCGCGGGCGGCTGAGCGGCCGGGCTCGGGCTCGGCCGAGCCAACCATGGCGCACGGCGCGGTCGGCGCTAGGGTTTGGGCGCTGCTGCGCGGGAGACGGCGGCGGGTGCGCGGGGCGGCACGGCGGCGGCGGAGCGGCGCGGCGACCACTCGGGGCGGCAGCCAAGCAGCAGAGCGGGCGCGCGCACGGCGGCGGCGGAAGACGGCGGCGGCTCACAGCTAGGGTTAGGGTTTGGGGCTGCGGCGGCGGGGAAAACGATGGGGAGGGAGTGCCTCGGGGGAGGGGATAAATAGGGGCGGCGCGGCGGGAATCCCACCGAGATTTGTGGTGGCGCGGGCGCGCGCGGCGCGGGCCGAGTCAGAGACGGACTCGGCCGCGGCGGGCCCACGCGTCAGCGAGCGAGAGGCACGGGGAGGTGCGGCGGACTTCCGGGCGGCTCGGCTTGGGCCGGACCCGGGAAGGGGAGGGGGCGGGGAGGCGGCGTGGCCTTGGGCCGAGGAGGGAAGCAGCGGTGGCTCAGGGCAGCGGCTTGGGTGGCCTGGGAGGAAGGAGGAGGAGTGGGCCGACGGCCCAAAAGAGGAAAAAAGAAAAAGAAAAGGAAAAAGAATTTTCCCAGGGATTTATTTATTGCGCTTGAGGGTTTTTAATTGGTTAAAATTATTTTTAGGGCTCTGAAAATTCCACTAAAAATCATGTTAATGTATTTTGACATGGGGAACTCAAGAAAAATTCCACCTTGCCATTTCCACTTCTTTAATGCATTAATTAATTGGACTTTTCTCCAGATTAATTAAACAATTTCTCAGATAAATTATTAAATTCAATTTTTACGATTTGGGAGAACTTCGGGATGTGACATCAGCAGCGTGCAGAATGGTCTAGCAATTATCTTAATTATTTTCATCAGTAATTTAGCCAAACCATTTTGTGTGTAGACATATGGAACTGAATGCGGAACCTGGATTCCTAACACCATGCAATAATCATCGAATGCATGAGATTGAAACTCGGCAGCGTTGTCCATACGGATTGATTGAATCCGACATTCAGGGTAACTTGCCTTCAACCTTATAAGTTGAGATATTAGTTTGGCAAAGGTATGGTTTCGTATCGTGAGAAGACACACATGCGACCATCTAGTAGATGTGTCAAAACCATAAAGTACCTTAATAGTCCAGATTTTGGCACAATAGGACCACAAATATCTCCTTGAACGCGTTCTAGGAATTTAAGTGGTTCGGCCCTAATTTTGAGATAAGAGGGTCTCAAAATTAGTTTCTTAGTAGCACATGTAGTGCATACAAAATCAAAAGATATGAAAAAAATTTCAATGATCAAATGATGACCAATAGAGTTGCCAATATTTTTTCTCATCATCCCAATACCGGGGTGCCCAAGTCAATCATGCCAAGTGTGGAATGCATCAACATTTTGAAAAAAAAATTTATATGCAACATGTGCAACGGGCTTAATGCATGTATAGTACAATCTCGATGTGAGAGATGGAATTTTCTCGCAAATGCATTTGCCATATCCGTTTTGTTTTGTTAAGAGAAGAAATTTTTCTTGATTATACATATGGGTTTCAATGTGGAACCCATTTTGATGGATATCTCTATAACTTAGTAGGGTATGGGTTGAATCGGGATACAGTAAGGCATCCTCGATTGTTATTTGTATATCCATTGGGAGTGTAATAGTTGCTCGTCCAGAGCCAATTATCACAGTATCACGTCCAGCGATGGTCAAAACTTTGTCTTCTCACTTTTTGAGAGTTTGAAAGTATTTGATCTCCCTACGTATAAAGTTTGTGGTACCACTATCCATAAGACATAATTTCACTCCAATCGAAGCGATATCCTTAGACATCTATAGTGAAAGAAGAATTGCTTAGTACAGAATTCTATTCAATATATACATATACATACAATAATTAAAACATCAAATAAATAGTACGACGTTTACAAAGATTTAATAGTACATACTCTAATGACTAGCAAATCTTACAACCTTAAAACTTAAGGGAGTTTGTATTTATCTACTTATTACAACAACTATTGTCTGACATACTATAGGATATCAATACAATTTCTCAAACACATTGAGATTAAAGAAGCTTCATCTCCAAGTGGGACGCACTGAGATTACAGTATATCTCCAAGTGGGTTCGTTGAGCAGTACTCGATGAGCATGTCGTCCATCGTAGAAAGTGGAGCAATATCCTCTGGGAGAAGATCAAGGTTGTTCTCTGGTTCAATAGGAGCTTGGTGAGAACTTTCAACCTCAGGTCTTGCTTTATTTGTAAGATTGAAGTGAGCTTCATCTCTTGGTTCCTCAGAAGATTTTTTTCTCCTTGAGGGATTTCAGATACAGGAGAACAAGGTGTTTCGGGATACATCAATCTTTAGCGAGATGATAGTCAGATCCATACCTGTTGCAATGGTTGTTGTTGTTGCCACGAGGTTGTGGTGCCTTACCCTTTCCTTTTTCTTTCTTTCGACTATTGATTTGCGTTTGTTGTTGCATTTGTGTTTTCTAGCCGAATTCTTAGGATTATTTGAACAATTTCCCTTGAATTTTTTCTGATTTTCAGCGTTATTTTTGGCATTGAAGTGCACCTCAGGCAGTGGGGCAGAGCTGGGGGCGCTGTTGAGCAGTCTTTAGAGCAAGCTCATGATGTTTTTCTGCGTGAGTCAATGTGTGTATAAGCTAAGAATAATATTGGAAATTATTGGTGCAATACTATTGATTCAGTATCCTGTCCTCCGGAAGCATAGTAGATAGAGTTTTTTCTATCTTCTTTGCCTCCGTTGGCTCTATTTCTCAAAACGTCAACTTGGAGCAAATTTTATGAACAACATGATTATATTTTGCCATAGTTTTGAAATCCTGTAGGCGTAAATGGTTCCACTCATAACTAACCTCAGGCCAGATGAGTTCCTTTTGTTGATCATAACGCTCTTTGAGAGCTTTCCATAAGTTGAGTGGTCTAGTCTCCAACATATACTCATGTTTAAGATCTTTATGGATATAGAGCCTAAAAAGGAAAAGGGCAGTATTTTCACCTTGTTATCAATTGATGGATCCCCATTGTTGGGTTCCTCAATTGCATTAGAAATCCCATAAGAAGCAAAGTTTATTTTGATATCCGAAGCCCAATTGGGTAGTTACTCCCATCAAGGGCAAGTTCATCGAACTCTCTAATTGGCATGTCCCTATAATCATGGTTGGCATTATTAATTTACCTGCACTATTAATTTACAGAGGTAAATTAATAAAACATGATATTGATGTTGTAATCTCAATGCTAAATGTAAGACCTCATACTTTGTAATGTTTCAAAACAATGTAGGTAATAGTCCTTACAATTGGAGTTAGAATTCAAAATTAGGAGGCATAATGTGGATAATCTCCATAATGGAGTAGATCTCTTAATAGTAGGCAAGGTTGACTTGTTGCCTAAAAACATGGTCTTTAGGCAAATATATTCTAATGAATATACCGCAACCAATATTTTTAGCTCTCCACTACCTTGTGCGCATCCAAATTTCAAATAATCTCATATTTACAAACATATTCTTGGAATAACACATGTGGGTAATCATCAAAAGATATAGACCACTAACGATGGGCGAGATGCTCGTTGCCTAGGTTATGGTCGTTTAGACCAAAGTATAGGTCTCCATCTACATGAGGTTTAATTCCAAGTCAAAATATGTAGTCGAACATGCATTAAATACTCCATTAATCATGTTATACATAATTAAGAGAATTTGCTAAATTAAAATACAAAATTTAAAGAATTTTGTAAATTAACGAAACGAGTAAGTAGAGTGTGTCTTCAAATAATATGCAAAAGGCATTTTATTTAAGATAACTGGAAATTTAGTAAAGCAGGGTATTAAACTAACACATATGTTAAATAACATATAACATCAGGGGTCTAAAGGACCATTACATAATATTTTTTTACAACTGATGAACTGCTTAAACTAAATTATCAGAAATATAGGGACTAATTTGTAGATACTGCTAAAATACAAAATAAAAACTAAAAAGAAAAAGGGTAAATCGAGTGGTGGGCCAAAATCTACAGGATTCGGCCCACCACCGTGTGCTGCACTGGGCCTGCCCGTGAGGCCGATGCAAAAAAAGGGGGTGGGGATGCGCGGGTTAGGGTTAGTAACCCTAACCGCCCCCCGCGGGATTTTTGCCGTCATTGCCACCTAAATCGTCGCCGCCTCCTCCATGGCTTCCGCCGCCACTATTGAGCCTCCTCCGCCCATCTCGCTGTCGTTGGGTCCGCTGGCTCTTACGCATCTATCCGTCGCCTCTGTTACCACCCAAAACCCACCACATCGACCGCCGCCTCCACCTCCATTTGCCACCATGGCCGCCCCTCCATCCACTGGCCAGTTGCCGGTCGGGTTTGGTCGACGGCCCCTACTCCTCGTCAGAGTCGGAGGCCGGCCGGACTCGAACACCGTTCCCTATCACCCCGTTGGCTAGGGTTCGGCTAGGAGAGCCGTGGGAGACGGCGTCGAACGTGGCGCGGAGGTCGAGACGACGCGCAGTAGCGGCTCCGGTGTGGCGGCGCGACGAAGAGGGAGTGAAGTACAGTGGCTACCCCCTATGCACGGCAAGGGTCCCGGTCCGGCGAAGCCCGGTGGCGCAGGAGTGGTGGAGCAGTTTCGGCGTGGTGGAGGTGCTGGAGGCGGTGACGGTGGAATGACGACGAACGGAGCCGGCGGTGACTCGATCTCCAGCGGGAGGGAACACTGCTCGCAGGCAGGCGTCACCACCGTGATCCATCCATGGTGGGTACAAAATTGTACCTCCTGGACTTTGACGCGGTGGGGCGCCGGTGTACCCAAGGCGGGGACTGGTGGTGGCGGGGTTGGAGGGGCGGTAGCGACGGTGATGCGGCGCCGAGGGTGGTGGCGGCGGCCACCAACCCTAATACGATGCCCGTCATGGCGATAGTGACGACCCATCGTCGAATGTCGAAGGAGATGGCGAAGGCGGCGAGCGTGCTCGTGCCGAGGAAGGCTAATAACGGCGTCGAGGATGGAATCGAAGGTAGGCATACCTTCTTTTCTCCTACTTCTCTTCTTCTTCTTGTGAAGAGCATGCTGATAATGTGTTGAGGGGAATTGGAATTGAGAGAGAGAGAGCGAGAGAGAAAATGAGCGAATGAGTTGATATCCCTTTTATTGATCAATGCGATTATATTATATAGATTGGGAAGGGGTGGCAATCGTAAGCGCGATGGTTGGGAACCATTGTGCCCTTTGCCATGGAGCTCCGAACGGAAGGGACGTGGCTAACCGCTTTGTTTCCTTCCTTGTCGATGAGGAGTGGGAATAGGCATGGCAACCGCAATGCCTAATCCACTAGGTGTAAGAGATCGCCCTTTATATATCATAACAATTGTGTTGTAGCAACTACCGAAGCTGAAGGGATGACAATATGATCTAAACTCTTTGAATTACTGCTCTTTAATTGCTCTACTTGCATACAGGGGTTGGAAGCATATCTGGACGACGAATGTTGATCGAATGGCCTAAATTAATTTTGATGACGTGGCTGCACCAGGGTTGAGAGAAATGCTGCTAGTGGAGATCAATTGTGTAGGTATATAGGATACTAGGTGAAACCCCGCGCGTTATTGCGAGAGTTTAGTGTAATAACAATAAATAAAAAAATATGTAAGATAGCTAGACAATATAAGCTTAGGTAAGTTGATGTAGTTTATGATAATTTAAATTTAAATATTCTATAGAATGATGAATCAAATGTAAAAGTAAGATGATGTGATTTTATGAGATAAGATAAAGAGAGAGATAATTTAGAGCATCGATTAATCATCTAAGGGCTAAAAAAATTTAGGTGATATGGCTTAATGAGAGAAGAAAATGAGGAAGATAATTTCAACCATATATTAATCATCTATGGATTAAAATCAATTGATGTGATATGGCTTAATAAGAGAAGAGTGAAATAACATTAACTAAGTGAGGATAAACTATATAGATATAAGGATATTATAAAAATGATGAAGATATATATTAAAATATTATGTGAATTATGTGGGATGATGATTTAACATGTTTGTATTTTAAAGCTCTAAATAAAATTTTAGATAATATAAAATATTTGCATGATGTTTAAATATAATAATTATTAATGGATGATGATGTGGTATTTTTGTATCTTAAGCTTTAGTGCGTTGTATTTTATAGATATATAGAATCATTCCTCTTTGGGTCTGATATGTTCCTCTTTTCTTTCTTCTTTTTTTTTTAATCAACCAGGCGCATATCGATCTGTTGCACGTGGGGTCCTCTATTTCCCAAGCTTGCTGAGTTCTTTTGGGCCTTTTCATTTACGGTAATTGTTCAGTGATTAGATCTGGCAAATTTTTCTTAGTGGGCGTGCATGTTTGTTTCATTTTTGTTGTTACTAGCAATGATGATGTCCATACCTTACAACGGATGAAGGTAATTTTAGTCATACATGTTATTGGACAAAAATGATAAAGTAATAATAATAATAATAATAAATGAAATTACAGTCCCCTTTGGTAAAAAAGATAAAAGTATATAATTAAACTTTCCGTTGATTCCATTTAGCTAAAAATAATTTAATGTGAAGTAGGAAAAGTTATTCTCAAATTTTAGCAATTTGTAAAAAACTTAAATAGAGCAAACTAATTCTGTAAATGAGAACAAATTTAATCACCTAAAATGAAACAACTAGACCTATAATTGAAAATCTGTTGGCCAGCTCATTTAAACGTGAGCCCGCGGGTGTGCCTGTGGCTTATATCTCTCGACGTCTCACTCATACGTCATGGTCACTCATATGATGGCGACGGGCCGAGTCGGCTTAGATGCTCTGGGAGCCCTCAGATGCAATCAAACGGTCAGGATCTCTCAAGACATGGAGAAAACAACAAATCTCTCCTCTAAATTCATTTCCCTTCCTTTGCCCTGACTTCTCCGCATGATTTACTATTTTCAAAAGGGGAAAATTTTCGGGGGTCACAGAAATTTCGAAATTATTTTAGCAATTTCGAACAAAATATTCAAACAAAATTTGAATTTAAACAACAGGTTTAATGAATTTAGTCTCATTTTCCAGGAGGAGCTTGGGCCATCATTGACTCATTCCAACGATGAGGCCCACGGCCCCATCAGCTTATGCTATCTCTACTGTGCAGGAATCATTGGCGATCTGCTGTGCAGGTCGCTAGAGAGCCATGATGGACGTTGTCGGAGCATCATCTTCCCATATGACATCATATCCTTAGGGAGGGATTGAGAGAGGAGTGGAGACGAAGGGGGATCGGGACTTGCCATTTGGGGATTTTCACTGTTTTGATCAATTTTGACCGAAATTTTTGACTGGAGTGACTAGCTATCGGGATCCACCAGAAAACGCGAGTGACTTGTTATCGGGACCCACCAAAAACCTGAAAATTCTGAAATGTTAGAAATTTGATCCGAAATTCCTAACCCTGCATCTCCGGTCTAAGCGAGAGCAGGAACGGCGGTTCGTCAGAGAGATGGCGGCGAAGCTTCTACGTGTGGCTAGCCAATGCCACAAGCATCTCAGGCGATTCCTACGGAGGCGGGCACGCAGCGGTGAGCCATAGGAGGATAGGAGGATTGCAGGTATAAGGCTCTAGTGCTGATCGAGGATGCAGCTCGATGCATCCTTCCATGTCCTGCTCTGCTTGTGTTTCTTTCCCAACTTTTTCTTATCGTCAGCTTTCCATTCGTTCCAGTTTTCTTTTTTATTTTTCTTTTGGTTTCTTTCCTTCTTTTTGTCTATTTGGATGATGACGAACAAATGTTATTGAATGGAAGAAACTACGTGGAAAGATTTAGTTGGCATTCAGAGCTTCTGCTTGTGTATGGTTATCAGATTTTTTTTTAATTTGATTCAGTTTGTGTGCTTCCATCGGGCTCAATTGGAGATAGAAGTCCCTGATTCGTGCTTGAACCCAACTGACAACGGACGGATGATAAATCGTCTGTAAGCGGTTCGGAGACAGACGCTTCGCGCGGGGGAGAGATGCGGGAGGCGAAACAGAATCAGAAACGCATATGCTGCGCCAAGAGCGATGGCTCTAAACGGGCAACTAAGGGTACGGACGAATAATTGTGACAAAAACGTTATGAAGGGCACGCGGCCTGCAAGAGCATCGCGAGTTGGACATAGATGGAACGGACGAAAAGAGAGTGAGTACGGAATCATCTTCAGTTTTTATAATAAGTAAAGATTTGATCCAAACTCAGCTCATGGGCTGGGGTCCCAGTGATTATATTTGTTGTGTATTTTGATTTGTAACATAGATTCGCTTTAATGGATCGTGCCCTGTGAACCTTAGTGTGTTGTGGGCCTACGGACTCATTAATAAACGGATGTGGAAGATTTGAAGCTATAAATCTATCAACAATTCAATAGGTAGTTAGTTTAAGAATTTAGCATTGGACACCGGAATTACCTCCATGGGTTTGAGAAGTTGAAGCCCATGTCTAACATGAGAATAGGAAAAAACTTCGGATCGGGTGCACGATCCGGTAACTAAATATCAACCTTCGTCCATCATACCCTACCTATATGCAAGACTTTCTCGTGTCAACACACTAAAAAAATTGTGCTCCATACACATGCACTCGAGTGGGCAAGCCCACTTATCTCTTGTCTCTTCTCTCTCCCCTTTTAACTACTTTTTTTTAATCTGTAAACATTACTTCTTTCAAATTATTGTTTCGATCAATAATCCGATTATAACGTTGAATTCGTTACAATTAAATCTTTATAACAAGATCTCACATGATAATGTTTTGATAAAATAATATTCATAAAAAATAGAGTATTGTTTCATCCCTTATAAAAAATTGTTTCGAATAACTTTATAAAATGTTTCAGAGAGATGCAACATTAAAAAATACTAACTGAAACACAAACAACTATTGCAAGAAACATTGAACCCCAGTGAGTGAAACATAACAAAAATCATATGAAACATACTTTGCATATAATTAATTTTGTTGAAACAAATTTTATATCACGCATGAACATTTAGTTATGGCGATTGGAATATCAAAAAATAATTGCTGAAACATCCAAAAGAACATCACATGCAACATTTGTTGGAACATCTAAAGAATATAGTGTGGAACATTAAAAAAATATCCCTTGCAAAAGAAGTAATTTTTTTATGAGAATAAAATGATACAAGATCTTGTTGTAAAGATTTAATTACAACAAGCATAATAGTACAATCGGATCGTAGATCAAATACATATTTCAGGAGAAAAAAATTTAAAGATTTGTTAAAAAGTAGTTGTACAAAGGAGAGGAGTGGAAAGGTGCAGCTGTACAAGCCACATGTGCTCTGCATGCATGCATGTCAGGTGGCTCGGGTGTTCGACTTTTTAAGCTAGAATCGGGCGCTCGGGTGGGAGCATTCTCCATGAGAATAGCAACGGGCTGATTTTTTAGCCTTAAGATAGGTTAGTCTAGGTGGTTCGATAAATTCATGCAGGGTTCAGATTAACTCGTCATGCTAGGCATCCTATACAATTTTTATGAGAAAATGCTCTATGTACCCTTAAAATTTTACCTAATCCCTTCTTGTCCTCGAATTTTGCTTATTCCCTTATGTTTTCGAGTTTTACTTATTCCCTTATGTACCTTTGAATTTTAGTTTGATTCCTTTTCATATCCTTTTGTTAGTTTATCATGACTAGACCATTAAATTTCTATCAAAAGACCATTTTGTCTTTGAGTATGAAGAAACATATATTTATAGAGTATATTGTTGGACAGTAGAAATTTATCATATCAGACTATTATATTTATGAGTTTGATATGCGAGATATTATTTATGACATAATTTATTTGTAGATATGACATAAACTTTTTTATTTGTTATTAAAATTATTTATGTAGCATATAAATAGATTTGTCTTATACAACAAATGTCTACAATTAAAAAAATATGCTACTTATACAATTTTTAATAATTAAAAAATAAATATTATTCTTTTATGTCATATGTAGAAATAAATTTAATCATAAATAATATCTCACATAACAAACTTAAAAATATAATAATCTCATACAACAAACTTTTATACTCCAATTGTATATTCTATAAATGTATATTTTCTTCATAACAAAGACCAAAATATACTTTTTACCGAGAATTTAATGGTCAATTAACAGAAAGGATATCGAAGAGATTCAAACTAAAATTTAGGGTATGCAAAATAGAAGGGATTAGATAAAGTTTAGAGGGTATACAGGAATTATCTTAATTCTTATTCTATTAGAAACACACGGGTCTCTTGCTAGTAGAGATTAAATTTGAAAGAGTAAATTGCATATAGGCCACTTTCATTTTTACCAATGTTGCAACTTGGATTAGGGACAATACAACATTTTCACTTTCAACCATGAAAGTTTACCTAACGTTCGAATTTGGGCCTTCTGTTTGCTTCTTATCCAACCTCCATGTATCCCTCTCTCAATAGCAATGGCGATGATATCTCATGATCGCAAATTCTTATTCCTTAGGAGCATTTCTGTTCATCGTCGAGGTATGCATCACTCATGCTATGATGGACTCCACGAACATGTCGAAGTTGCCATGGGAGCAACCCCCCTCCTGAACGCTCTCGTGTGCCACCACCATCATCGCCTCGACCCTCTCCCTCATGCCGACGTCTCCCATCACCTCCTCCACACTGCCGGCAATGTGCTCCTTCGTGACCACGCCTGATTTCTCGTCGGTGACGGCCGGGAGCCCGACCCGCCAGATGTCGCAGATGTACGCGCGGTTGACGAACTGGTCGGCGAAGTAGGGCCACGCCACGAACGGCACGCCGTTCCGGACGCCCTCCATAGTCGAGTTCCACCCGCAGTGCGACACGAAGCACGCCACCGCTGGGTGCGCCAGTACCCGCTGCTGCGGCGCCCACGCCACGAGCTTGCCGCGGCCGCATCCGTTGCCGGAGGCGGCGACACGGTCCAGGAAGCCGTCGGGGTATTCGTGCACGTCTCCATGGACGATGTCTGGGCGAACCACCCACAGGAAAGGCCGGCCGGTGAGCTCGAGCCCCAGGGCGAGCTCCTGGAACTGGCGCCTGTCGAACACGGTGAAGCTGCCGAAGGCGACGTACACGACGGAGCGCGCCGGCTGCGTGTCGAGCCACGACATGCACGCGCCGTCCTCGGGGCGCCAGAAGTGGCCGACGGGCTTGCCCGGGCGCTCTCCGGTAAGGAGCGGGCCGACGGGGAGGATCTTGGGGAACCGCGCGAACGTCGCCGCCTCCGCGCCGCGGAAGGAGTTGCAGAGGATGTAGTCACACTCGTCGACGGCACGGACGCCGGCGAGGAGGTAACGGAACAGCAGCTCCTGCCCCTCGTCGTTGCCGATGCAGTTCCACGCCAGGTGCGCCGGGTGCATCACCGGCATGTCCGGCGACAGCTGGAAGGCCTCTTGCGTTAGTGCTGACCCTGCCCAATAAAAAAAAACAAGATGAAAATACCAGTCGGAAGCCTATCATTTCAGAATTTGAAATTTGTTTTTTTCATGAGGAATTTATGATCTTGATATCGTATTAGCATTTTGGATCTTATACGAAATTTGAGTTGCTTCCCGTACAAAATTTTGGTCTGTGAAACGAAATTTTGTCAAGCAAAAATTTGGTTCTACCAAGTGAAGCCAACATTAATCTTGCCAGTACCATTGAGTCAATTATTATACATAATTGACTCGATGGTACCAAGTGTTCGTTGGGATGTTTTCTAGCGCGCTATCGTAACATGGAAAACGGAACAATCTATTAGCACGTGATTAATTAAGTATTAGCTAATTTTTTTTCAAAAATGGATTAATTTAATTTTTTAAGCAACTTTTGTATAGAAACTTTTTGCAAAAAAGTACACCGTGTAGTAGTTTGAAAAGCGTGCGCGGGGGTAAAATATTGTAGCGCGCTGGAAAAAGGCTGTGCCGAAGACAGCCTAAGAGGCGGTTCATGTTATAGCCAAAATAAATCTTCCTAAAATTTGACAATACCAAAATTTTAATAAGTCGGTAGCATTGTCAAGTTTTGGTAGAATATATCAAATGCTAAAATTTCTTAGTTATTACCAATATTTGGTAAACTAAATGTATATACATCTTTATCAATTTTATATTTCCTCCGTCCTAAATTGTAAGGTCTATATTTTTTTACATGGTCTTCAATGATATACTTAAATCATTAATTTATTAATTTATTTTAGGTTATGTTTCCCTATAATTTAGGATGGAGGAAGTAAAAAATGATATGTTTTAAAATGGCAACTAGGTGAACAACCTCTAAGCTTGACAATACTTATAAATTACTCCTAAGGTCCTTATACTCCTATAATTTTTTACATTGTTTTTATTTTGACCGTTACATTATTTTATATTTTTCTATCAATAATTATAAAATTAACATCACACGAAGTATTTTTAAAAACAAATCTAACGATAAAATTAATGTGCTTACACTTGGCGTATATATTGTTAGCATATAATGTTATCGAGTTTGATTTTTTAAAAAATAATAATAATTTATAATTTGGAACGGAGGGATTATCTTATTTTAAAAATCTAATATATAAGGTTATACTTGTGTGAGAAACGCAAATTAAATAATGTTGAACAATTTAACTATTTATAAATTTGTTGTTAAAAAAATAATTATAGAAGTTTGAACAGAGGAATTACAGCAGTGAGTATTACTCTGAAACAGACAGTGAGACAGATAATTTTGCCGTTTTGTTTTTACTTACCATCTTGAGCGTCGATGATTTTGTCCCGAATGAGTTCGTGAATGCTGAGTAGAGACGCCATGACTGCGGCCGACGCAGGCCAGATGGCAGCGGACTTCACGCCGGTGCGCCGCGCCACGTCCAGCGCCCACGTCCCGACATTGTAGTCCGTCACCACGCACGTGATCCTCCCCCAGCCGTCGCCGTCCGCCGCCGCCTCCTCCTCCTCGCCGTCGCCTCGGCTCCGCCGGATGAGCTCCTCGACGCGCGGCGCCATGTGCTCCTGCATGAGCACGGTCAGCCTCACCAGGTTGTTCCGGTCGTCGTACGGCCCCATGCCGTCCGGCACCTCCACGAGCCTCATCCGCCCCATCTCGCGCTTTCCACCTCCGCCGCCGCCGTTCACCGTCTCCCCGTTCTGCCGCGGCGGCGAGAGCATGGCGGCGACGACGCGGCCGTGGTTGAACTCCGTGTTGACGAAGGTGACGGCGACGCCACGGTCGGCCAGCGCGTGCGCGACCTCCATGAGCGGGATGACGTGGCCCTGCGCCGGGAACGGGACGACGAGCGCGTGCGGCCGAGCCGGCGGTGATGGCGCCATTGATGCAGCTTGCAAGCACAAGATCCCGAGGAGGCGAGGAGCCTTGTCACATAGTCACATGTCGTCGTGATGATTTGGTACTACTATATACGGCGAGAGGCGACGTCACGATGTGAACGCGCGCGCGCTAGATGACAGCGGGGAGATGACATCCCTCGTTGCTGCGGTTTCGGCAGACGAATCACGCGTTGTGATGCATGCGTCTTGTGATCATCGCAGCCTTGTTTTGAGAAGCAAACAATGCGTGGAGCGAGAAGCACTTGGCAAGATGCAGCGGTTTCGTCACATTCTTCTCTGCCTTTTTCTTGTACAAATGGCTTCCAAAGAGCCAAAGACTATAGTTCGTTGTTGGAGAGTTGGAGTTACTGTCTCCACTATAATAAATAATTACATTTTGGACAAGCGGGTTAGACATTGGAAATGCAAAAAGGGGTCACGCCCAGAAATAATTACACTTTCAGTAGATTATTCCTCATTCTAAAATGGCACATAGACAAAAATCCTTTATTACAAGCTACAGTTACATAAAAATTACATGAATGACTATAGACCGTTACATTCAAAGAAAAACAAGAAAAACTCAACGGTGAAAGTTCAAGAACAAAAAAGGCAGAAAAAGAGAGGGTAGGGGAAGAAGTAGAGCAAGACTTGGGTCGAAAATGACCAAAGATTTTTTTAATTTTTCTTCTGAGAGAACTCTGATAATTATTTTTATTGCCTAATAATTAGTTTTTTCATCTAAAAATTCAAGTAAAATTAAGAGGGCATGTTTTAGGCCATGGAGAATTCAAGAAAAATACTCCAAGCCACATTTGAAATTTTCTTGTACATATTTTATTATTTGAAACTCTTCTTTAAGCTTTTAATAATTTCTATTATTTCATTTACAAAATAATTTTTAATTGGGATGAATTATCATGGCGTGAAAAATCCACCGCCCTTTCAAGATAGGTATGGGTGGTCTACCCTTTTTATTTTCGATTCTTCTTCGACTGCTTCTTTTTTATATCTGACTAGCCTAGCGAAACTTTAATTTTCAACTCTCAGCTGGTTGGCTTGACGTCCCGCTGTAGGTAGATCTTGTCCCTTGGCTTGTCCATATTTTGCCGTTAAGTATGTTCTGGTACTTGGAGATGATGCTTCAATTCCAAAAGCTCGCATAATCCGTAATATTGGTACCAACCTCTTTCAGTAGATAAACAATATTTCTGCTCCTTGACACCAACTTGTCACTGACTGTTTCATATACTACATCTCCTGGTTGAACACTTCTGCTGATTGATGTGGTGGTCAAAACCTCTATCTTCAAAACTCGTGTTTACCAAGATAACCAATTTCTCTAACTAGTCATACTTTGTGTGGAGGACATGGTTACCAGATACCGAACAACCTGCATATCTGATTACAGATAAGAGGTGGATCAGATCTATACAATATTACTATGCAGTAGAATAGAACTCGGTTATCATGTTGCCTTGTATCCCAAGGCACGGCATAGAGTCTCGGCTGAATACTATCATGAAATAGATTAAGAAACTGATGCCCAGTCCTGCTAAGTTTCTCTCATTGTAACCCTGTCCCCTAACCTATATAAGATGGGCAGGGAGCGTCACGAGGACAACAATTGAAACAACCACAACAAGGTCAATAGGTCAATACACCAGGTGATACAATCCACCAAACAAGAGTAGGGCATTACCTCTTGTCGAGAAGGCCTGAACTTATCTTATCATTTATCTCCATGCATCCATCCACTTTTAGACCTTGTGCGTAGCCCTATAAATCTATTGCCGATACAAAACATCGACAGTTGGCGCGTCAGGTGGAGGTTGCGTTGAATGTCCCATCAACAAGCGCGATGGAGTCAATTTCAGGAGTTGTCGGAATCGTCTTCGCCCCGGGGCAGCCTTTCCGCTTTGGTAGCTTCGACTTTTTCGCCGATGGGTTTGGCAAGCTTTCTCTCTCCGACTTGGATCCGAACCAGTCTGGGACAGACAAGATCACACCAAATCCTGCCCAGTCTACCGAACATGGCCAAGACCTACTTCAAAGCGCTTTTCCCGACTTGGATTCAAACTAGTCAGGGGAGCCTGCCCCATGCTCTTCTTCAATTAGTCTTTCCAACAACACGGCTCTTTATCCCATAATCATGATGCAACTTCCTCCAGTCCTTGCTGCAAGAGTTGGATCTACATTGACCCTATCCCCTCGAATTTGACTCGGGCATGATGCGACTTTGTCTGACTACTGGCCTAGAGAGGTAGGAGTCCTTATTCAACAAATTGATGACACAAGCAGTACTACCTGTAGCATCGACGACTAAACGCCAATCTGAGAGGTCTTTATCGCTTCCAGAGTAGAAGACAAGGATGCTCATCAGGCCAGGGATCAGCAGGAGCACGAGGAAGAATGCCTTCAAAAGGAGGCTGTAGACTCGGAGCAATGGAGGGTCGATTGCAATCAGGAGATTCGTGGAGCAATGGAAGGTCGATTGCAATCAGGAGATTCGTACGTTTCCAAGGCATATGGAGCATAATATTCTCCAGACAAAGCACAGGGAACATGACGTCTTCGTCACACCTCACCAGAATGTCGTGGCAGCCATCACCTTGCTTGACACGGTAATGGAGACCATACCAGATCACCAAATTTCTCTGACGTTGGTGTAGTACGCCGATTTTTGAGTGCTGAAAACTATTTTGATAAAAACCCTATTTCCAAAAAAAATGGTTCCTTGTTGTGATTAAGGATGTAAGTGCCGAAGATCTCAATTGGACCTCTCTTTCTAACTCAAAATGTCAAACCCAAAAATTCCTTTCCGAATTAAAAAAATCAGAATTCGAATTTTGCAATTTGAATTACCCTCTAGAATTCTCAATAGATTTCTCTCGATTTCAATTCTAAAGCCCATCATTTTCTCTTCTCCCAAAGGTTCAAAATCCCATAAGAAAATATCTATTCCAAATCCTTGGTTCAAATTCAAATTCTGAATTCCAAACCTCCCATGAAAACTTCCCTTTTTCCTTTATAATCCTCCCCTCAAATTCTTTCCTATTCCAAAAATATCCAAGTTCCAGTTGTGGACTCTATTCCTTGAAATCCTATTATTCCTGTGGGCTCAAATCCTAAATTTGAATTGAAATATCGGTTCAAATATTTCAAATATTCTTCAAAACAATTCCTGGAAAAATATCAAAGGACACTGTTCATTTGGGCCATCTCGTCTGAAATCTTTCTCTGAGCCCAACCTCACCTCCTTTTCCTTTCTCTCCTTCCCAGGACAAGCCCACCCCTTATCTTCTTTCCCTTTCCCCTCGCGGTCCAGCCGCACCCTACCAGGCCACCACGTCCACGGCGTAGCTCCCTTAGCTCAGCTTGCTCCTCCTAGTTCCTCCTCCCATCATCTTCCTGCGCTTCACCTTTTTCTCCACGCACATCATGTGCTCGAGAGATTGCTACCCAAGTAAAAAACCTCTTCTGCACCAAAATATCTCTTTCTCTCTGCGTCCTTACCATGTACGGCCGTCCCCCCCATCCTTGCCATCCGTTCCACTGCAAATGCCATCGCCGTCATCCCTTATCTCGGTGCCTACAAGCTCCGTCCCCTCCGTGTCGGCTTGTGAGAAAAATCGCGCCTCCGCTCCAAAATATCTGAACCACCTTTCTCCCTTATCCCGTATCGCAGCCTTCCCCTTCTTTCTTCCCCTCCTTTTCACGCTACCCCGCTCGGTTTCACCGCGCCGCCATGCGCAGGCAAGCTCGAGCACCGATTTCACAAGCCATCACCGCCTTGTCCTGTTGTCGATGAGCTCCTCCTCCCCTTTACCTCTCTTCCTCTGTAATTGGATGCCCTATAGAGTTCGTAAACGTGGCCACAACACGCGCGACACAGTTCCCCAGTGGCTGCGACCCGCCGGCGCCGCTCCTTGCACAATTTTCAGGCTATTTTGTGTATAAATCCCTGTCTATGAATCAAGCCAGGGTACACAAAATAACAAATTAATATATAGATCCAAACATAAATAAAGCATAAATACTTACAGAAGAAGCATTTAGTCCTCACACCGAAAAGAAAGCAGCAGCAGTGGAAAAAGGCGATCTTAGTAAGGCTTCAGCTTCACTCCACAGGCAAAACTCAACTGGAGTATAAGCCTTGATTCTCTAACTTCGTCTTTAGCTCAGAAGAACTACACTTCTGAAAAGGGAGAAATAGCAAAGCTGAGTACAACCACCATACTCAGCAAGCCACACCAATGATGTAGACGTGTAAAGGGGAGACAAAGGGAGGTTTGTGGCTATTTGCATAAAGGCAATTGTAAACATTTAAAGTTGAAAGAAGTAAAACAATTGATTAGTTAAGGCAAGATTAAATATCCACTGAACAAGTTGATGAACTCCCGTATTCCCGAGTGGATATCCTCTAATAACTGACGTCCCTCTTCAGGTGAAACACATTGAAGTAAAATACTTGATGGACTGCGTTTGTACAGCACGCCTTCTGATATTCCATAGCATTGACTGCGATTACGGATTCGCTCGGCCTCGTTCCGATCCTGGGGTAACTCTTGTTTAGTCAAAAACTTGATAAAAGGCATCCTCCAGTCGGCCTCCAACATCGAGACTTGTCTTGATGTGTCTTCTCCCTGAACGTCCTTCTTTGCAACAGTCAGCTCATGAAGGTGTTCCATAAAAACATTAGCCAGAGTAGCTTCACGCTTCGACCCAAGATTTGCTAATTGATCAACAGCCTCATTATTGTGTCTCAAAACATGAGATAGCTCCAACCCATCAAACTTGTCTTCTAGCTCGCAAACCACTTGATGATAAGCGGCCATGTTGTCATCAAGAAAAGACCAATCCTTCATCATTTGATTGACAACCAACTGTGAATCACCTCGCACAATCATCCACCGTATCCCTAAAGATACAACAAGTCGTAACCCATGTAGTAAAGGCTCATATTCAGCCACATTATACGATGCCAGAAAGTGAATTTGAAGAACATAACGTAATCGCTCGATAGTTGGGAAAATCAAAACAACCCCAGCTCCAGTGCCAGTAACTCTTTTGGAATCGTCAAAATACATGGTCCAATATTCCAGCTTCTCCTCAGGTACCCCTTTTTGTAACTCGGTCCACTCGGCAACAAAATCCGCCAAAACTTGATATTTGATAGATGTCCATGCCTTGAAAGAGATGTCTAATGCCATCAACTCCAAAGCCCATTTTGCGATATGCCCTGTAGCTTCTCGATTGTGTAGAATGTCGCCGAGTGGAAAAGATATCCTCCGTAACCGAGTGGTTTTGAAAATAATGAGCCAACTTCCTGACCTTATCAGGTCTCCATATAACAACTTTTGTAGCCGTGGATAACGCGTTTTGGAGTCAGCCAACACCTCGCTAACGAAGTAAATTGGTCTCTGTCCTTCCTCATCACACTCAACGACCAATACTGTGCTGACTACCAGAGAAGTTGTCGACACATAAAGCAACAAAGGCTCTTGCGGACTCGGGGAAGCCAGTACCAATGGCGTCGTGAGGAAACTTTTGAAGTCTTCAAAGGCTTTCTGAGCTTCAGGCGTCCATTGAAAATCATCTTTCTTCTTGAGTAGCTTGAAGAAAGGTATACCTCGTTCCCCGAGCTTGGAGACGAAACAACTAAGTGCCGTCATACACCCGGTAAGTTTTTGAACATCCTTCTGGGTACTCGGCGGCTTCATGTTGCATATTGTGTTAATCTTCTCTGGGTTGGCTTCGATGCCTATATGAGACACCATGAAACCAAGCAGCTTCCTTGACGGAACTTCGAAGGTGCACTTCTCCGGGTTCAACTTCATCCTGAAGGCCCGGATATTCTTGAAGGTTTCCTCCAAATTAGTGATCAAATTGTTTTTTTGCTTGGTCTTGATAACAACATCATCGACATAAGCATCCACGTTACATCCGAGTTGTGATTGCAGACATCTTTGAATCATGCGCTGGTAAGTTGCTTCGGCATTCTTCAACCAAAAAGGCGTTGTGATGTAGCAATACGCACTGAACGGGCTGGTAAATGAAGTGTTCAAGCAATCGGACTCATTTAAGCTGACCTGGTGATATCCCAAATAGCAGTCAAGAAAGTTGAGAAGCTCGCAGCCGGCTGTTGAATCAACGACTCGGTCAATGCAAGGTAAACTAAACACATTCACCATTGTCCCGTCTTCTTCCGAACTAGAACTGGATTAGCCAACCAGTCAGGATGGTAAACTTCCTTGATAAATCCTGCTACCAAAAGATTGGTTAGTTTTTCCTTAATTGCATCCCTTCTATCTTGTGCAAATCGGCGGAGTCGTTCTTTGATAGGTTTCGCATCTCCTCTCACATTTAAAGAGTGCTTAATCATCTCTCTAGGAATACCAAGCATATCAGAAGGTTTCCAGGCAAATATATCTTTATTAGCTTGAAGAAAGGTGATGAGCACAATTTTCTATTTACAATCTAACTCGGCCCCGATCACATCTGTCTTGGAAGGATCCGCTGGATCGAGTGAAATCTTCTTGGTCTTGGCGTCGCCTTCTCCTGTCTTGGGTAGCTTCTTGGTAGGGATTTCTCCTTCTGGTGATGTCAACGCAGCCAGTCGGATCTCCTGTTGGCCGAGTGATCTCTCATAAGATTGGGCCATCTCACAACTTTCCTTATCGCACATAAAAGCTTGCTTGACATCGCTTCGCAGAGAAATTTCTCCTCGTGGTCCTGGCATCTTCATCATCAAATAGGTGTAGAGGGGAAAGGCCATAAACTTGGCCAAAGCCTGCCTTCCCAATATGGCATGGTAAGCAGCCTCGAAGTCGGCAACATCAAAGCAAATATTTTCGGTCCGGAAATTATTCCGGGTGCCAAATGTGACTAGAAGAATGATCTGCTCGAGTGGTGTTGACGATAACCCGGGGATAACCCCATCAAATGGAGCAGAGCTTGGTTTCAACTCGGATCTTGGAATCTGCATCTCGTCCAGCGTTTTGGCGAAGGGGATGTTAAGGGCATTGCCACCGTCAATGAGGATGTGCTTCAGCTTGACATTGCGAACGACTAGGTCTAACACCAGGGGGTACCGTCCCAGGTGAGCCACTCGGTCAGGATGATCCGAGTGGTCGAACATAATTGCTACCTCAAACCACGTAGATATTGCTGTACTTCAGGTTGAACGACATTGATCTCCCAAGCAGTTAGCTTATGCTTACTCTTGGACTCATAAGCGAGCGGACCTCCGAAGATGTGATTTAACTCGGTTCAAGGGTCTTGAAAGGCTCCTGAAGCTCCATCGCCATCATCCTTTTTGTTACCCGAGGTGCCGTCCGGAGCAGCCGGTTTTAGTTGGGCCACGTATTCCTCAACAAACTTTTTATAGATGAAGCATTCCTTGGTCGCATGTTTGTGATTTGGATGATGTGTACAAGGGCTGTTCATGATCTTGTCGTAGGTATTGACATGTGGGTGTTGTTGCTGGTTATTTGAAGTCATAGCCACTAGATCCTTGGGCTTACGCTTGCGATCTTGACGCTTTGATTGCATTGTCGGACTTAGCATAAGAATTGACTGTCTCAAAGAGCTTCTTGACTGTTCATGGGGGCTTACACTCAAATTTTTCAATGAGTAGTTCGTCGCGAATTCCCTTCTGAAAGGCTGCAATGATGACATCATTGGTGATGTGGGGGATCTTGTTACGGGTTTCAGAAAAATGACGAATGTAGACTTTTAAGAATTCATCAGGTCTTTGAATGACATGATACAGGTCGAAGTGCGTCCCTGGTCTCTCAAAAGTCTCCTGAAAGTTGGCGATGAAATGATCACGAAGCTAGCTCCAAGAGTTGATTGAGCCCCTTGGCAAACCAGCCAGCCAGCTCCTAATGGAGTCAGTGAGTGCTACGGGCAAATAATTCACCATAGCTTTACTATCTCCTCCTGCTGCGCGGATGGTCAGGGTATAGACGGTGAGCCTTTGATGCTCCTTTTCACGGTAGCACTGGTTGAGCGCGTGCCTCAGGTCCCTGGGTGTAGATTGCCAGTAGCCGTCATGGTAGTCGAGGTTGCCGAGATTATTTCAATTATGAGGGGGTGGTCCGTGGTGTCGGTCACAGGAGTTGCCTAACTAGTCCGGACCTCGTCACTCATAGTTGTCGCGGTGATGTAGATTAGATCTAGTATGTCCTTTGTTGCACTCGGGGACCCGATAATCTCTGGAACATAAAGGTGGTAGATGGCTGCCGGTTGGTGTTTGTGCAACAGATTCCTCAGCCCGATGGCTACCTCCAGCTTCTGGGGGCATGGTGGCGGCGATCATAGTCTTGACTTTGTTCAAAATCAGTGTCACGTTAGGCAGAGTCGTGTCGATGATGGACAAAGTAGGGTAACTACTGCGATCATGTTCTATTGAGGCATGACGAAGATGTTGGTGTTGTCGACACGGGTCTGAAGAATTGCATGGCAAGCAATATGCCCAGCGTGAGCAAGGTCTCGTTTCCATCAGTCTTCCTCCTCCTTGTGCTTGGCTTCCTGTTCAAGTCTTGCACGCACCTCCTCTGCTTCTCTAGCAAGCCGTGCTGGTGTTTTGTCGTCGACTGCATCAACCATGAACACATCAAAAAGAAGTGGGGTATAGTCGTCGTTAAACTCGGAGCTTCCCAGGCTTTTGGTAGTGCCATCGTTGTGGTTGTCGGAAGAACTAAAGTAGTCGATGATCTCCGTATTGGTGCAGGATCCAAGTGGTTGGAGTATGACGCCCACCTCCCTGAAGCCCAATCTGGGTGAAGACGAAGCTTGTTCCGGTCAAGACCTACAGGGGGAACCAGATCTAGATCCAAATGTTGCAATGAGCAGTGGAGGAAGTTGCATGGTGATCTGAGGATACGTTGTCACGTCGTTGGAGAGGCCGCAAGAGCGAGCTGATGTAGATGACTCCCTCAAGTAGTTTGAAGTCGACTCGGAGGGGTATAGCTTGGAGTAAATTTCGGCAGCGTTTCATAACCCAAACAAGGCCGAGTGGGCATGGTCCCTCTCTGATTGGTTTGAATCCGAGTCGAGAAGATAGATGTTGCCAAAGTTGTCGGTGACGAAGTCGAGGCTGCCGAAGCGATAGGCCTGCCCTGGGGGAAGGCAAAACCGTTGACTCCTAAAGTTGATCCCATTGTACTTATTGGCAAAAAAAACTCGACGCGCTCCTACCTGGCACGCCAACTGTTGAAATGAGATTTCAGCAATAAGAAAAGAGGGTAGCGTACAAGATCTAAAGTGGGTGGATGAAGGGACAAAGGTTTAGACAGGTTCAGGCCTTCTCGATGAGAAGTAATATCCTACTCCTGTTTCGGGGATTTTATCCGCCGAATGTTGTATTGATCTGACAATCTTGATTGTGAATCTCTGAGGTTATGTCTAGCTATGCCCCTAGATATCTCCCTACCCACCTTATATAGGTTGGGGGGCAGGATTACAAAGATAGAAACCTAATCGGGCACGGTATCGGTTTTCTAAATCTAGTTGACAATATTTTCAAATTAGGACTTTGGGTCATTCCTTAATACACAAGGAAATGTAATACCCAAGTCATAGTCTGTTACACATTCTATAATCATAATCTATCTCCTTTATCCAATTGATAAATCAGCCATGTGGGTATATAGTACCCATAATCTCCACTGCTTGTGAAGTTCAACGTGAAAAGTTTGGTTTACACCTAATCCAAGTTGCAACTACGATAATAAAAAGTAGCCCAACATGCAATTTACTCTTTTTAAAGAAAGCAAATACAAATTGGGCGGTCGATTTTGTCCTAAAAATCGGGCGCTGTTTCAGTACTTGTAGAATAATGTTTCACTACTAGTTTAGCACATGTTTTAGACTATTAAAATGATGAAACATGGTTGAATCATGCACTAAAACACTTTGTTCTGAAATATGAAACATCAAGCTTAAATTACTGAAACATCAAAAAATCCACAAGAATCAAAGACAAAAACTGAAACACCATAAAAAATCCCACTGCAACATTTTGATCCAACACAAAGAAACATCGAGATACATTGGTTGAAACATCAAAAAGTCGCGAAATGTACCAGTTAGATATGGCTTCTTCCTCTCTGCCACCTTCCTCTCCTCCGGTGGCAGAGGAGGAATAGGCCAAACTGGAGAGCTCCAACACGTACCTCTGCGGCGACCGATCGATGCATGAGCTCTAGGAGGGCTTCGGCGACAGCATCACAGAGAGCGGCGACGCCCGATGAGCTCTGAAGAACTAGTCCTCAGTGGCGACGAAGCGAGGGCGATGAGGCTCGGGGGTTCCCGGCGACGGAAGCAGGCTAGAGAAGCGACGTCGGCAGCGATATGGCTCGGCAGTTCCCGCTGGCAGCAGCGGCAGACTCAAGGGTTCCCGGCAGCGTCGGTGACAACGAAGCGAGGGCGACGAGGCTTGGGGGTTCCCGGCAGCGTCGGTGGTGACGAAGGTTGGGATACCGCCGCCCTCTCGTGTGAGCACGGGAGAGAGAAAAGGGACTGTGAGACAGAGAGGGAGTCACGGGAAGCGAGTGGCTAGAAAGCGCTCGATATTTTGTTATCCGCTCGGGCGCACGGATAGGATTGTTTTCGCTTTTTAAAATATAGATAAGCAAAATGTCCATGTTGTAGGGAAAAACTAAAATAATTAGGAAACAACATATAGCTTAAATGGTTACAGCAACCAAACTTAGCTGACAAGCTGCTCCGCAACTTGTTAACATCACTATGCTGTACACCAAGAAAAGCTAATCTAGTAAATCTTGAAGGTACGATCTCAACAGGATCTATAAAAAAAACGATCACAACAAGAGGAAGTACTGTTGATATGCACCTGAATGTCCCAAATAATTGCAGAATTAGAAGAACCCATTATGACAATAATCTCATTAACACTCCCACGAATGCAGGACGTGTGCTGACCCACTATTGATTGTACTTTTCACAAATTGCACGTAAGGATGAATGGCCATAACAAAATCGACAAATCGTTCAGAACAAAATCGACTAATCGTTCAGACTGTAGGATCGAACACAAGAATCAAGCCAATCAGAAGGGTGAATGGTTAGATCATCGCCACGCCACCGGTTGGACTTCCCGCTGGTTAGATCGCACAATAAACTCCAGTCAAACCGCCGGGATCTAAAAAAATATGTATCGATGAAACTCTCGAAAGTAGATCAACTTTATTGCATCAATATGTGTTTATAAAGTACATCAAAAGCACTACTCTCTCAACTTTTGAATTAGGATTGAAACATCGAAGCAAACCCTAACTTTCCTCTCCCAAAAAGTCGATGTGTTCTAGCCTCAACCCCTTATCTATTTATACTCATAACGTGGCTGCCCATAGCCACAAATTCAACTTGAACTAAGACTCCTAATCATATTGGAAATCTACCAAACCAGAAAAACAACATCCCCATACGACTCCACACTCCAATCTTCCTAAAGTTGGACTCCAATCCAAATTTGACTACTTTTTTCATACGCACACAATGTCACGTGTATGCCATATGAAAACCTTCACCTCCAGATGTATTATTCTCTAGCCTAAGCATCCCGCGTGATATCCTTGACCATTTGTACCTCAACTTCTCCCAAGCCTAGTCCGGATCCATCACCGACTATACTCCCATGGCCTCAAGCAACACTTGCGCATGAACAACAAAGAAATTCTATATCCGAGTACAAGTTCGCACCAACTTGACTTATATCAGCATACAATAGTATCATATACGAATAGAAACCATCTAAAAGTCATAAACATGAAGCAATATAGAAATTCCACGACAACAACCCGAAATCGACTCCAACCCGAAGTCTGCCCAGTCAGACCATCAAGCCACCCAGTCAGACCGGCCACACACCTCGGGTCTAACCGGCCCCTCTTGCCTGGTCTGACTGGCCGCCCAATGCCGATGCACTGTTTACCGTCCAAAAACACTTCGCATCGCATTTTCAACCAAACTTACCTTTGACAATTGTTCATCGCATAGATTAAATCAACATCTTGATTTCACAATCTCCACCTTGATGAACACATCGGCAACATCTCAAAAATACAAATTGTATTTTTGTAAAACGAAAAACAAAAATGATTCAAAAAGCACAAACGGCTCAAAAATCACAAAAGTAAAGAAAAACTCTCCCCCTTTTTGAAACAAAGAATTTCTCCCCCATATTTGTAATTAAAGCACAAAATCGATAAAACTCTCTCCCTTTTCGAAAGAAAGAATTTCTCTCTCATATTTGTAATTAAAGCACAAAATCGACTATTTTTTAAATCGAAACAATTCAAATCTCCCCCTTTTAAGAAGCATGCCTTTTATATTTCTCTCCTCTTTTGATAATGATGTCATCAAGAGCTTAAAAGGAGAAAATGTAACCACTAAAGCACAAATGCTATGATGTCATAATTGCCACTGATAATAACCAATTTTTTATTTCTATTTTTTTATTTTTATAGAAGAGCTTTCAAGTGTACCAAATGCGATTCAAGGTCTTGTGTTGCAAGATAAGGAAGATAAATTCATCAACTAGTTAACAAGCATGCATTTAAGTATAAACATGAATCAAAAAATATTACAATAAAGATCAAGTCAACAATCCAGATTCATAATTTCAAGCAATTTATAATGCAACAAATTCACTAGTACATAGGTTGAAAAAAAAACCCCTACACATACACTTATTGCATTATTACTCATTCTCAAATTAACTTTTTCTCATAAAAACAATAACCAAGAAAACTTTCAGCATTTATTTGAGCTTTTTTGCTCACTTTGAATATTTAACATTGATAATAAAATCTCTCAATTATTTTGGGTACGTACTTGTCGTCAAGGTTGTTTCCAAGGATTCAGTATTTATTTTTACTTCTCTTAAAAGTATCAAAACGCCCTAAATACAAACGATATTTGCATTTAGGACGTTTGGAACAATTAAAGAGCATTTGAGGAAAAACAATCCAACAAGCATATATATAACCATTAGTCATTCAAACTAAGCACTAGCTTTAACATTGCATATTTTCTTAATTTAAGTAAAAGAATTTAAGTGGCATGCATCATCTCCCTTAAAAGTAATATCTAAGGCTCATATAAAGACTAAAATGTATACAAGCTAACATAGCAACAAATAGACCTCAATTATTTTGCTAGCATGCATAAAAATATATTAAAGGTATAAAACAAAGCTATTCTTTTCTCATTTTTTTTATTTTTTATTTAAGAGAAATACATAAAAATAAACATGAATGCGTAGAAAAAAACATAAACTCCCTCTCAAATTAACCTCCAGTTCTCTTCGAACAAAAATCAAGAAGAAATCAAAGATTTTTAAAAAGACATCCAATTACGAACTATATCAGCAAGGTTCTCATGAACTGACATATATTCACTTGTGCTAACCAAAACTACTATCTCAAACACTAGCATATGAAAAGCTAATAAATGAAGAAGTAAAACAAAAAGTATGTCAACCCAAAAGTAAGTTAATGTTACCTTGAAAAGAAATTGCCATCTCTACGTTGGATGCACATGGAAAGTATGCCACCAAAATACCTACGAACGAGAAGATATCGAGGCCTCCGTGTTGGGGTTAGAAATAAAAAAATTTGAAATCTAACACTGAGCCACACGACCAATAGAACTAGTGGGTACAAATGCATGAAGAAAATCAGCACCAGACTTACCTGAAAACTTACCTTGGCACTTTACAATAGTTTGATTTGAATTTTCCACAAAATTGCCGTGAGGTCGGTCTGACCGCTGCTATCTAGCCGGTCTAACTGGCGGTCAGTCTGACCGACTGGTCAGTATCGGTCTGACCGAGCTTCTCGATTCAAAACACAATATTTACCACTTTCGTTACGCAAAAGCAATTTCTTTTTTCTTTATCAGTTTGCACGCAAATCTAAAATAAAAACCAACCAAATGTCCATCTTTTCCAAAAAAAAGGAACAAGTGCTCTTCTCACGACAAGAAGTTTTTGATGTACATGGTTTTGAAATTGATGGTTTTGCAATCAAAGACTTTGTTTCTTGAATCGTTGAAGAAAGAGAAGGCAAAATCCTAATAGATTTAAAAACCGTTTTCTTTGTTTGGGTTTTGTCAAAACTTTATCTTTTTCAGTTATGCACAAAACAGCAGGTTGGTGACTTGTAAATATGCATTAATATCAAAACCTATACCCCGATTATAAGTGCTCTCTTTTGATTGACCCAAAATTATGTTAAGTTTCTTTTTGCTATCAAAAAACCTTTCAAAAGAACTTTTCAAATAAAAAACTTCTTTTGTCAAATGTGGAAAATTTTCAAATTCAACCAAAACACCTTTCTTCTTGTGACACTTAGAACAAGAAAACACCTCATTAGATTTCACAAGATTCTCCAACACTTTGAGCAATTTTGAGAAAGCGAAGCATCTTTCTATTGTTTAATTCTTTTCGCACTCAAAATATTGAACAAAGAACTTGCACAAAAAATAATTATATATTTTTTCAAAACTTCCTTGTCAAAATTGATTCATCAACAATACGAGTATGCAAAGCAAATCCAAGAACAAAAAAGACAGATTTTTCAACCTCAGATACCAATCTCAAACATTTAGCAAAATTGACATCTCACAAAGCAGTGATTTCAGAAAATAAAGCTTCATAAGATTTGCAATCGTCATCATTAGGAACCATAAATTTTAATCTATGAATTTCAGCTTTTATAATCTAAATAGTCTGATCACTCTCATTAAGCGGATTAGAACATGTACTAAGTTCCTTAGCAAATATAAAAGCAATACATTTTAATTGCTCATAACTAAGTTTTTCTTCACTATCAGATTTATCATCACCAGAGTCAACATTACGAGCAATAAAAGTTAAATCAATAATATGCTTACCATTGCAACTGCTCTCTTTTTCAAACTCTAATTCATCGTTCTCAAAAGTTTCTATGAGTTCTCGAATTAGCCTCTACTTGCGACTTTTCTTCTTTTCCCTCTTGTTGTCCTTGTTGTCGATTTCCTCATACTTGATCGCCTTCTTGCAGTTAGGACAATTGAACTTGATGTGATTTAACTCATCACACTCAAAGCATTGAATCGGTCCACCTCGCTTCTTGTTCTTGACATTTTCAAAAGCTCAAGAAAACTTGTTAGTGATCAAAACCAAGTCCTCCTTCCCGAATTGCTCGAGTTGATCATTGGACGTGGCATTAAGAGCATTCAAAGCCGATGAAGAAGAAGCATCAATGGAAAAACTCGAAGAAGAAACCAAAGCACTAGATTTGAAATCAATCTTGCAGGAAAAAATATTCATCTCGTGAGTTTTAAACTTGGTGTAAAGAGAATCCAAAGTTAAAGCAGACATGTCAATAGATTCTTGAATTGAATTAACTTTCATCTCCCAAATTAACATATCAAGATCGTTCAAAGAGTGCCGAGAAACCTCGGATTGAGAATAATTTGCATTATAAGATTCATCCACAGATCCAAGATTACTCAAGACTTTATTAAGACGCGCAAGATAATCATCCAAAGCCTCTCTAGATTTCATCTAAAATTTCATATAATCCTTTTTAAAAACATATTTGTGCAATTCCATGATATTGGAAGTTCCTTAATGAAAATCAGTTAAAGCTTTCCAAATCTCATGCGCAGTTTCAAGATGAGAAACATGATCAAAATCCGTACAAGGAATTCCATTAAGCAAAATATTATGAGCTTTACAATTGTTTTCAAATTCAGTGTTTATAGCACCTATGTTAATCTGATCAGGAATTTCATAAGGGTTTGTAACTTTTAGTCAAATATCATAATCCTCAGCCATTATATAAAGCTTTCATCGTTTTGCACCAATAAGAAAAATCAACTCCATTCAAAATATGTGGCTTGGTCAAAAATCTATTAACCATGACAAAAACTCAAGATCAGTAAACATCAAAATAAGTAAACCATGCTCTAATACCACTTGTAGGATCAAACACAATAAGCAAGCCAACCAAAGGGAGGGTTAATGGTTGGAACACCAAAAAAACAAAAACTTTTAGCAGAAATAAAAGTTATCCTCGAATCGATGAAGTTGTCGGTGTAGTCGGTCTGACCGCATGTCTTGCGCCAGTCTTACCAGTGTTGCCTGGTCAACGGACCACCAACTCTCTCTGCTACCTTCTTGCCACCGGTTAGACCGTCGCCATGCCACCGGTTAGACTGCCTGCTCGCCGCCGGTTAGACCACACAATGAACTCCGCTCAAATCGTTGGGATCCAGAAAAACACGTATCGATGAAACTCTTAAAAGTTGATTAACTTTATTGCATCAATATGTGTTTACAAAGTGCATACAAAGCACTACTCTTTCAACTCTCGAATTAGGATTGAAACCTTGAAACAAACCATAACTTTTCTCTCCCAAAAAGTCGATGTCTTCTAGCCTCAATCCCTTATCTATTTATACCCTCAACCTGGTTGCCCTTAGCCACAATTCCAACTAAAACTAGGACTCCTAATCACATAGAAAACCTACCAAACCAGGGAAACAATATCCTCATACAACTCCACACTCCAATCTTCTCAAAGTTGGACTCCAATCCAAATTTGATTTCACTTTTCACACACACACAACGCCATGGGTATGCTATATGGAAATCTTCACATCCAGATGCATTATTATGTAGCCTAAGTATCTTGCGTGATATCCTTCACCTTCTGGACCTCAACTTTTCCCAAGCCTAGTCTCGATCCATCACCGGCTATACTCCCATGGCCTCAAGCAACACCTGCACATGAACAACAAAAAAACTCTATATCCGAGAACAAATTCACACCAACTTGACTCACAACAGCACATAATAGTATCACATACGAATAGAAACCATCTAGAAGTCATAAACATGAAGCAATATAGAAATTCCACGATAACAACTTGAAACCGACTCCAACCCGAAGTCTGCCCAGTCAGACCATCAGACTAGCTAGTCAGACCGGCCACATACCTCCGATGTGACTGGCGCCTCTTGCCCGGTCTGACTGGCCGCCCAGTGCCCATGCACTGTTCACTGTCCGAAAACAGTTCGCACCGTATTTTCAACATACATTTGCCTTTGATAATTGTTCATCGCATAGATTAAATCAACACTTTGATTTCTGCAGAGACACCTTAAATCATGTCAAGTTATTCATCTTCTTGTTCTAGAACCACATACAAGACAGTTTATTAGCCTACGGATATACATCTATGGCAGCATTTTGTATACAGAGAAATTGATTTTAGTTAACCCTGCTTGGATTTAGAGCATTAATGTTAAGCCTTCTTGATAATGAGCAGATGACTGGATTATGTTGGCAAAGAGAAAACACATGCATAAATGAAATGACCAAGTGCCTAAGTGACATATCAAGCAAAATGGATAATCACCGTAATAAAACACTATCCAGGTATGCACAGAACTTGACCGAGCAAAACCTGGTTACTTCCAGAAAACAGTTTAAATGCCAACTATTCAAAACATGAGTAAACTACATAAGGACTTGGGCTCATTTGAAACGCACGATTAAGAAAGCATAGGAATAAAAAAACGTAGAAATAGAATGTCATACTCATTGAATTCCTACGGGATTTTGAAACAAGGGAAAGTTTCAAAGCTGTCATTTGATTGAAAAGCGCATGAATATTTTACACACATGAAGAGAAAAACATGAGGTGAGACATCATGTTTATTTTCCTTCAAAATTACTCTACAATGAGCTGATTCATAGGAATTTAAAAAAAATAGGCAGGAAACAATCCTTTGCAAGAATTTCTATGGTTTTTTCCTTTGTTTCAAAGGGACCTAAATTAGGCTATTAAAGGTACAAATTCACCGAACTCAACGCTAAACCAAATTAAAGAAAAAGGAGAAAGCTAAGCAAAATAATTTACGAAAAGATTAATCTAGAGAATGTTTTCTAAAACATTATCAGTTAGAATGAAAGCTCGAACTTACCAAGGCGAACTGATTGCTGTAATTGCGAATTCACGCAGCAATAAATCAATGAGTAATTAATCTGTTTTTTTATGGGACAAGGTGAAGATAATTTGGGTTAGTAGCACTAACAATCGAGGTGCAGGAAATTATTTGCAGGAGAGAAATACAGGCCGGCGAGTTCACCACCTGTCCCTGGTCCTCCAGCTTAGCATTCGCCTGCGCCACGGCTATGGGTTACTCCCCGGACGGGTGCCGCAGCTTCGCGTGCACACAACAGCCTATCCCCAACTCCACCGCACCCCATGCACCTCTCCACCGGCCGCGCTAGCCGCCAGCATCGCAAACCTGCCCTTCTCTCCTACTCCAAAACTCCCAAAGGTCGTAGCTTACTCCTCCATCTCCAAAATTGTAGCTTTCTCCTCCCATTCCAAAATTTTACCAAATTTTTCCGCAGGATCGAATGTTTCCACCTTTCCCAGCGACCAAACACCAAAGGTTCGCTCTCCTCTTGGTCCAAAGCGACCCAACTCAATCGATCAACTCATTGTCTCCCTACCATTGTTAGGCGCGCCAAAACATAGTGGAGGAGGAAGTTTCTAGCAGAGAAGGGGATGGAATGGGAGGAGGCAGCGTTGCTAGCAGAGGAGAGGGGATGAGACAGCAGCGCTGGGGAGAGTAGGTAGCGGATTGGAAGGAAGAGGGGAGAGGGATCAGGGAGTAGGGCCCGTGGTGTAGGCGGAGGCGGAGGTGGAGGAGGACGCGTAGATGGGGCGGGGAAGGCGACGGCCGTAGAAGAGGTACATTTGTGGCGGGAGGCGTTTTGCGTCATGTGGCCTCTCACTGCCGCCGTCGTGGATGGTGGCAGGGGTGGCGGGCATGTGGAGAAGGAAGGGATAGCGAATGGAGAAGAAGAGGCCACACATGAAACCGCATGGTGACAATTGGAAATTTATGAATGTTTTAAGTAGGTTACATTATTAGATAAATAGAAAATAATAATACAGTGCTATACTCCTGAAGTCATGGAACGTTGACTCTCTCACTATTCACTATGGTACGCGCTTTCATTTCAATAATGATTTTGGGATATTCATTGATTTATTAACTTTTTGCTGACTTTTACGATCGGTACGATTTCAACCCTACCAACTTCATTTTTTAAGAAAAATGCCAGTAAAAGGTACAAAATATTAATCATCTAAGTATAAAATACTTCATATCGATAAATCAATTTTGCATAAGCAGTTAAAATAATTATTAAATGGTACCGGAGTTGTTCACTGCACGAAGTACCTAAATGTTTTGACTTGTTTATGTTTTAAAAAAAATACTTTAAGCACATTTTTTTCCATAATGTAATAATGTCACGGATTAAATTAAAACTGGACGGCGCGTACTTGACCAGTCCTTTCCTCATTTGTGTTCATTTATACGTTCGAATTACATAGAAAATTTACTGGAATTAGCTCAGTTCTTGTATGAATAGATAAAAATTTCACCGCTCACTGCCACCGAAAACGCCATTGGTGTCGATTGAAAAACCCTTTTAGATGTCGGATTTTTCAACCAGCACCACGAAGACGATACCTTTTAAGTCCCAAGAATTAAAAATAAGTAGCTCCCGATTACCCATGAGATCCCCATCCATGCAAGAACACAATCACAAAATCAATAACATATATATATATAATACATATCCATGAACACATAGATTCATACAGAGTGGAGACCACCGCTGCCACCATTGGATCTGCCCGCGGGAGAAGCCACCATCGCCGGATTCAGCTGTAGGAGTGCCCGCCGTCACCGGGTTGGGGACGCCGCCGAGCGCGACGATGGCGTCCTATCCATCCCGCGCGACGAGGAGAAGGAGAAAGTGGTAGGGAAGTAGTTGGCGGCGAAGGGAGTTATGGAGGGTGAGGAGGAAGGGGATTGCTGCCGGTGAGAGAGAGGCGAGAGGGTGGGCGGGTGAGCAAGGGAGAGAGACATTGTGGGTGGGCGAGAGCGAGAGAGAGAGGGGATATGGATGCCGCCAAGGTGGGCGAGTGGATTAGGATGGCTAGGTGTCAGTCGATTGGCTCGTCTCGGGTTTTTGGGTGTTGGTTTTTTAAAAATTGACACATATAATATATTATAGATGTGGGTTTTTTAATATAATATATTATAGGTACCCCTTTTTAAAAAAACCGGCACTTATAGTATTGGTATCGGTTTTTCATTAGAATCGACACATATATATAGTTGCTGAAAGGTGTTGGTTCTATATTTTCCCACCTTGCAGCGGTGGGAAAAGGTTTATAGGTGTCGATTTTAGCACTTCTTGCATGTATAGTTCCGTCCTTTTTGTGTGTTTCTATAGTAGTGGCTCCAAACGCAAGCGGCCACACTAAAGCGGCCACACTATGTATCTTCTAGGACAATTCATACACAATACATACACGATAAAATTCTCATTATTATAACATTTATAATTTGGAAGCGACGTGGCCTTTTAGTACACTTGAATTTGGAAATCTGGAAAGGGAAAAAATAATAGCACAACACAATTATTCTCATAATAACTAAATTGTGTCAAACCAATTTAAATGGCAAAATTTGCTACAGGACACTCAAGAAATATGTAATTAGCTGTGGGACACCACAAAGACATGAATTTGCTCAAGGACACTTTAAAAATGTGGTAATTTGCTGCAGGACACGAAACACATTAAAATATAATATCCACCCAATTGATGAGAGAGAAACCACACAAAATGACAGTTTTGCCCTTATCTTCTTCTTCCTTATTTCGGTCTTCTTCCAACGCTCACTTGCAGTGAGCTCCATTAGCTTGCCCATGGCGGACAAGCGCTCGGCATAGTCAATGGCGTGGTCACGCGGCATGCCGCTAGCACCAGCCTCGTCCCCACCCGCAAGCCCCTCACTGACCGGCGTTAACCGCGAGCTTGATGGACGATGGTAGCGGGCTATGCAACTCAGCAAGCACGACGGCTGTGGCTGCTCCAGGCGGCTCCCCTCGGTGTCGTAGTAGATCATGTCGGAGAAGTCCAGCGGCTGGCACCGCTTCCCCATCAGTATCTCCTTCCTCCACACCCCGTCCTCTGCGTGGAAGCTCAGCTCCACCCCAGCCTTCCTCCTTCTCGTCGACGACGACGAGATAGACTTCTTGCCACCGCCGCCGCCCTGGTCACCCTTGCTAGCTCCAGCGCGCCGCTAAGCGCCGCCTCCACCTCTCGGCACTGCACCGCCGTGCTGCTATCCATCCACACCGGCAATTCCGTCGTGGCAAGCGCCACGGCGAGTTGCAGCGTCCGGCTCCTGGCCAGGTCGAGGGAGGCGAGGAGCGCCGGTGCCGCCATGCCACGCTTCCAGTAGACGCTGCCATGCTGCTACGCATGGATTGGGGTGACTGGGATTGGGGTCAGCCAGTTGGGGATGGATTGGGGAATCGATGAAGGATTGTTGAGAAAAAAAAGGGCAAAACTGTTATTTTATATGGTTTCTCTCATCAATTGGGTAGATATTATATTTTAATGCGTCCAATATCCTGTTGACATTTCTTAACGACATTACTAGGAATATAATTCCCAGCAATGGCGCCCGCAACATTAGTTGGTATTTCTTATGATTACATATATCAATTCGTAAGCGCACGGATATACCGCTATAGCATTTCACCCAGAAGCATTTCAAGATATCGTATTTGTTTAATCCCAAGGGAAGATATGGTTAAGAGAATGCCATGTTACTAATTCATATCATACTTATGTAGATCAAAGTCTATGCAGGGGTTATAACAATAAAGCATTGGGTAGGTTGACACACAGAAGAGACAACAAGATATAACTCTTTCTCTAAATAATAAATCTAGGCTAAGTAGAGAAGAATGAAGAAAACCTCATTTCTATACTTCTATCATATACTCATTTTAGTATATACTTGCTATTATATATTTACATGGCTGAGCCCCCTAACTATGCCCTCCTAGTATATCGAGAAACCACCCCGGAATTGCCGAGTTCCTTACGACAATCTGTCATGGCCATACAACCGGTTATAGATACGGAGGAGTACCTGTAGTAGGAACCTCTCTTAGCCCTATATACGCACGTGGAGAAATACCCATACTGAGCTATCACCATCAGCGGCCTACCTCTACAGTTTCGTGGCATATTGCACCACCTAATGATATTTAATAACTGTTAACACCAGAATTTGGTAAGCCCCGAAGTCCTCATCGGCCCGGGATCTATATCGGCTCAAGGTTGGTATCGGCCTAGAGTCTTATATCGGCCGATGGGGGTTTTATTAAACCAATCATTAACAGCAGTCGGATTCTTGTTAGATTCGGGAAGATCTTATCCAGAGAGGACCGAGTTTAAGGAGGATACGGCTTGTATCTATTAATTACGAAGAATTTGTTAGTTTCCTTTTTATCTTTAGGAAAGTGTGTTTAGTGTCCAATAAGGACTTTATCTATTTTCTTTTATCTTTAGGAAAGTTTGAGTCGTATTCTGTTAGGATCTTTGTTAGCCTATGGGTATAAATATGTAAGCCTGAGGTTCATGTAATTTTTATCACACGATCAATACAACTTCGGCGCATCGCCACCTTTTTACTTTTGTCTTCTTCGGCGAGTTCATGCCCTTCACACGAGGGGTAAGTCTCGTTATGGCTGCCTGCGTTGTCGGGGCTAGGGCTTCAACGTTCTGATCTCGTTAACGTAAGCACCTACTATCATATATCTTAGTCAATCTGGTTCGGCTTCTCGATTTAGTCTTATCGGCCGAGATTCGCTTTAGGGTTTATGCCGGTATCGACTAAATTGCCTTGCTAGATTAGATTGGCTAAGGTATTCACCACTCTGAAAATCAGTCAAGGGCTTGATTGTCTAGGTCTTGCGTTTCTTTTCATACTTAGTGCTGCATCAGTTCGGTTTGACCTACTAAGTAATGATTAGAACCGTAATCTCTAGCTTGCTTGTTGGCTGCCAATAAGGGTTTCATCGGGGTTTCAGCCGGTGAGTTATCTAGACGTTGCATCGGCCCAAGAGTTTTACATATAGATTGGACCTGGCCGATGACAACAGAGTATTTATTGTTTATCTGCTTATTGAGAGTTTATGCCATCGGACCTTTGGCCGATGTGTGCTTTAATCTTCAGATCAATGTTTATTTTATATCTGGATTATGCTATATCACATTGCTATATCATCATGTTATCATCGGCCGATCGGTTGTTTTGGCTATCGGCCTATCGGCCGATATGTTTTTGCCCTATCGGCCTATCGGCCGATAGACCTTCTGTTCTGCTATTTTGCATATCTTGTCAGTGGCAGGATCAAACTGACTGGCACGCCCGCGCTTCATCAATTTTAGGACCTGTACTAGAGCTAAGCAGATCTCCCAGACCTTCGTGTGTCCGCGCGCCGGGTCCACATCGGCGGTACGGATTCAGCGTCAACAATAACCTAAGCACTATGCTTACATTACTAAATATTACTCTACACCTCTGCAATTGATATAGAGCAATTATATAAATGAACATTAAGCCAATACCATTGCATATCTCGAGTAAGCTAGCTATATAATTAATACAAAGCGAGTTTAGACTAAAGATGGTAGTCGAATAATTATGCAAATAGAGTAAAGTACCATGAATATATAAAGAAGAGTATTTCATTATTCTAACATAAAGTCTTATAAGAAAGATATTAGCTACTAGGACCACACCAGGATTCTCCCGGAAGACTTGAAAAACTAGAGTACTATTCTATTCCTAACTCTACTAGCACTAAAACAAAGTGAACTATAGAGAGCTTCTTCTTCTTGTTCTTCTTGGTGTGTGTTGGAGGAGAGGATGAGAGCCCTTTATATAGTGATGGAGGAGGTGGAGATTCCAAGCATCAAAAGAGAATCTTCACTCTTGAGATGCCATGTGTCTCTCCTGATGATGGTTTCCACCAGTAGAAACGGGCACAACCGTCATAGATAGTCGGTAGTGAAGTTTGAGGGCTAGATGGGCTGGATTTGGGTCGGTCGACCCTGGGCAACCCCTGGTTGGCCCCTCTGGCCCAGTCCTTTTCTCAGGGCTTGCTTTGGTGGGTCATTGGTCCAGTGGCATGGTAGTTGGGCCCATTTGCATATGTTTCATTGGGTTTGTGGGCCCTTCCATCCATGTGTAAACCACATGTCGACCTCTGATTGGTTGAATGTGTATTTTTCACCATTTCTCCTCCATTTATAAGGTAATCTCCTATATGTAGGATCGAAGATCAAGAACTAAGCCAACCAGAGGGGGGTGAATGGTTGTAACACCAAAAAACAAAAACTTTAAGCGGAAATTAAAGTTACCCTCTTTTCGATGTAGATCGCCGCTGCCGCCGCTGCTGTCAAAACACTGCAGCCGGTCTGACCACCCGAGCGCCCCGGTTTGACCGGTGTGGTGTCGCCGGTTGAACCACCGCCTCTCGCCGGTTAGACCGCCCGTAATACTTCGGTCTGACCGTCGAGATCCAGAACAACGTCAGTAGAAAAAACTTGAAGATGTAGATCAAATCTCACGACTTTATTGCATCAACTAGTGTTTACAAAGTGCAACCACAACACTCCTCTTCACAATTTCGACTAATATCAAAACCCTAACTCAAATCTCTAAAAGCTTGATCTAAAACTCAATACAGAGAAATAACACCCTGCCCCTCTATTTATACCCTCAACGTGGTTGCCCCAAGCCACGAATCCTACTCATACAAGAAGATCATCACATGATCCAACACTACAGTCAAATACTTTGCCAAGTACATATGGAACTAGGTTATTTCTAAATAAATATGCATGCAAGCATTGCTAGTTCTTTATCATTTTTAGGAATATTGACGGTCGAAATTGGTCTGTAACGACCGTCAACAAACCCCCAAGCTTAAAGTTTGCTCGTCCCGAGAAAAGCTAAGGACATGCAAGGCTAAGAACTTGGTTGTTGATCAGGAGTTGCTGCAATGTTTTATTTCTCAAAGGTACTAAGTGGAAAGTTTGGGCACTCTCTCTTGAGTTAAGTCGATTGGCACAGAGGCTTACCCATATGCCTTATTCCCGTGGAGCATCATGATTCTCCTTGTCTTAGGTGGTTGAGAGACAGAATGGTTAGCAGAGTACTACTCACCCATTCCTTGTCTTACTTTCATTCCGGAGGTTTTCAAAAGATTTTGCAAATAAAAACCAAGTTTCTCAAGTGATTCTCTTATTTACTCATAAATGTGTATTGTATTCCTCACCAAGATATTGCATTTTTGTCCCTATTCTATTGGTCATATATGAGGAGCTCGGTAGGGATCAAATGAGGCATACCTGCATCTCATGTGTTGCTAAGTCAAAAGAACGGATCCAAGAAGATAGCAAATCATACTCTCTGATCAAGAATGTGCATGTGTGTGACATGGATATGAAATAAAATTATTCCTTTTGTATATCTCTTTCTCCTTCTTTTATGTACCTCAATTTTTGAAAAAGAAATTTTTGAGAGAATGCATGGCTATCTTTCTTTTTTTTTCATGCTCCATACTTGTGTGAGAAAAATTATCTTTTTTCTCTTTGCATAGTCATGCCTCTCTTGTCTTTTGAATGGTACTTTGGAGAAAGAGGCATAGATAATGTGGAATATTTATTTTGTGGATGATGAATGGAATGGATGCTTGCTTCCAGTATAGAAGTTTAGCTTATGTGGATATATGTGGCGTGCGTGTGATCTTGATCATGAAAGTATGAAAAGCATCTCACACGGGTCACAATAATTTTGACAAAGCTCAATGAGAGTACAAGTAACCATAGTATAAGGTTTGCAGTGAACATATAGCTTTGGTAGGAATTTATATCAAATGAGGAACTTGTTAGGTTTCCATTTTGAGAAATAGAACTCCGAAATTCAAGTCAAACTTAGAATAGGATCATAGCAACTCTGGTTTACCATATGATATCTCATAACAACTTAGACTTAGATCATGTAATGTGTTACTCACAAGTTTCAGGTTCTCGGATAATGGTTGGCCTTACTGACTTAAAACTTGAGATGGTACTTAACTGTGAACTAGCACATAAGAGAAATAAAACAGAGCAACTATTCACCATTTCAACATAAAGAACTAAGCAGTCTTACTTAGCATAGGAAAATCTACCCTATATTTTTGTTCTTTTTATTGTTCACTTTTTATTTTGTTTTCAGGTTTATAAATGCAATGTGAAAAGGAAAATGATACAAGTTACCTTAGTGGGGGAAGAGGCATCTCCCCCCCCCCCAAGCTTGCTTCTTTGCTCATGGCCCATGATGGGGGTTGAACCCATGGTGGCGAAAGTAGGCCTGCTAGTCAGCCTGCTATTGATGCATCATGTTGTTGAAGTTGGAAAGTTGTGCGTCAACATTTCGCTGCCACTCTTGTGTCTGTACGACCTTCATGGCTGCAACAAATGAGCAAGAATACAAGACGAACTCGAGCGGGGGTTATGTTAGTGGAACAAAATCGATTCTACCTACCGGTTGGTCTTGCATCAAACCAAAGCGACTTGCAAATGCACAAAATCAAACCAAAATCATAGGGAACAAACTTGAGACAAACATCACAAAGCTTGGAACGAAATTTGAGAGCAAGAGTGCTTGAGAGAGGGAGTGGAAAATGTTGTGAATGGGGTGATCTCTCCTCTCACAGCCACCCTCTTATTTAAAGAGGATTCCCAATGGCCACATTTGGAAAGGAGGTCCCACTAGCCATTGCCTGGCAAAAAGAAAAGGCCAAGGGCCTCTTCCCTAGGTCGGTCGACCCCAAGGTGGGCCCCACAGGCCCCCACAATTTTCCAACGGCTACGTGGAGTGGACCCAAGTGGAAATTGAATTTTTTTTTCATTTTTGCTCAAAATTTTATTTTATCAAATTGTTGTTAAAAAGAAAATTATTCCTGCTTTGGTTTGAATTTTTTTATGCACTAGAAATAAATTCCAGCATGCAAAAAAAATGTGAAAAGATAAACATGCTTGAATGCAATAAATTCGAATCGAGAAAAATCAAATATGGGATACATACCAATTTACCTATTGGCAAGGGCGGCGTCATTTTAAGTTTGATGAGCAGGACCTTACCTCCGTTGCATTCAAATTGATGATGAAGCACCCTGCCATGGAGGTGTGGGTACAGGTGACTTTTCTTTTATGCGCCACATTTTCTTTACCTTTGGTGTGGTCAGCTGCTTCTTGGGTGCTGGAGTTACAGGCTTTCTAGCCCATAAACCCAGCTCCACTAATGCCAGCTTCAAACCTGACGGTGCCTTGCCATCCCTTCTCTTTCTAGGAAGTTCATCATGAAGGTGATGAGGTTGTTCGTCTTTGGGGGCTTCACTTTGACTTCTTTGATATTTTGTGGGTTCGGCCCGTACTTGATCTTGATCATGGAGCATCGCTTCACCTTTGGTCTGAACTCAAACTTCTCCTCCTTTTCATTGATGTGGAGCCGGATTCCTTCAACTCCCATGTCAATGTTTGCCTCCGCGGTACTCAGAAACGGACGCCCTAGGATGAGCGCCGTCTCCTTGTCGGTGTCCATGTCCAACACCACGAAGTCGACAGGGATGAAGAAACCCCGAATTTTCATCGGCATATCCTCAGCGATACCTGCCGGGTAACGGACTAAGGAGTCTGCCAATTGGATCCGCATCGGTATTGGTGACAACACCGTGAAGTTTAGCCTGTCGAAGACCTCCTTGGGCATGATGCTTATGCTTGCCCCAAGGTCGCATAAGGCGTGGTCGAAGTGTTGTGTCCTGATCGAACAAGCGATCATGGGACAACCCGGATCTTTCTTCTTTTCAAGAAGCCGGTTGAGTATAGCAGCATACACTCTTCTGTCAGTTTTACCACTTTCGTGGTGGGCATCGATCGCTTGTTGTTCATGATGTCCTTGATATAGTGTGCATAAGTTGAAACTTGCATCGCATCAAGCAGGGGGACATTGATGTGGATTTTCTGTATAACTTCAACAAAGCGAGCGAATTGCTCATCCACAGACGGCTTCCTGTTGCGCTGGGGGAATGGCAGCATGTTGGTGTCGTAGAATTCGTGCGGTGCTGTCTTCCCTTTGTGCACAATTTCTTCATTGATGCTAGATGGCGTAGCATCCTTGCCTTCTTTGTTCTTTCCTACAATGTTAGGATATAGCGGTTCGCGAGTGGATTTTTCTCCCTCATGGTCACCGCTTTAACATTTTCTAGGGAAGGTTCAGATTGCCCCGAAATCTTCCCAGATTCGGCAGCAGGAACAAGAGCAGCCAGCTGAGCTAACTGGGTTTCTAGCATTTTGTTAAAGCTTAGTTGGTTTTGAAGGGCAGAGGCGAAGCCATTTAGCTTAACATTTATGTTCTCTAGAACCTTGTTATTAGCAGTTAATTTCTTAGATAAAGCATCAGTTATTTTTGCTTGGCCAAAGACAAGATTCTTTCAAGGAGGGTTGGTTATTGTTGAAATTACCGTTGTTACCTCCTTGATGGAAAGGGCGGGGTTGGTTCCACCCTTGATGTGGACGGTACCCGTTGTTATTGTTGTTGTTCATGAACATCACATCTTCACGGATCTCTGGGCAATTTGTGCCGAAGTGACCGGTATTGCCACAAACCTCACATGTCATATGTGTCTAGGGCTTTGACAGTATCCTGATTTGTACCCTTCTCCTGGTCATTTTAACTTTGGTCAAACTTAAACTACTTTAAGTTTGATCAAATTTGTAGAAAAAAGTAATATATTGAGCACAAGACAAATATAATATAACAACATATTCAATCATTGATTTAATGAAACTAATTTCATGTTATAGATATTAGTATATTTGTTTAAGTTAGTCAAACTTAGAGTAGTTTGACTTTGACTTTGACCAAAGTCAAAACGACTTATAATATAATATAAACCAGAGGTTGTATGTATGTAATATCAATGTAATATCCAGTGTACTCGGACCATATATGGCTAAATTTATGTGTCAATCCTATGTCAACTCACCCTCATAACTGAACCCTATTAGGAATGGTAATAGGGCCCCGAACCCTGAAGTCCGACGAGAAAAACATCCATTAAAAGCTCTAAGGGTGTGTTCGTTGCTGTGAGTTCTCAAAATACACAGTACGAACGGAAAACGGAACGGTCCATTAGTGCATGATTAATTAAGTATTAGCTTTTTTTTTGAAAAATAGATTAATTTAATTTTTTTAAGCAACTTTTGTATAAAAACTTTTTACAAAAAACATATCGTTTAGCAGTTTAAAAAATATACGCGCGGAAAACGAATGGGGTGAGTTGGGATGTGAGTGAAACAAACTCAGCCTAAGTGGGCCAATATAGGCCCCTACGGGGTTGTAAACGGCCGAAAAGACTCGATTTTTATGACGTGGCAGACGGCCGTTGGGCGCCGTCTGCCGCGTCCTGGCTTTTTTGCATCTAAGTCCCTTGCCGCCCTCGGCAAGGGCGTTTTTTGACTGTAGCACAGGGGGCCGCCTACAAAAGGGCAGCCGCCCTGGCAATTTTGCAGGCGGCCCCCTTGCCGCCCTTACAGAGGGCGATTTTTGCCTGCGCAGGGGGCCGCCTTTAAAAAGAAAGATTTTCGATTTTTTATAAAAGTTAAACTATTTTCATTTTGATTTTTTATAAAGTTAAACTATTTTCACTTTATTTAAGTAAGGTTATACAAATATAACAACATTTGTAACATTAAAAACTATCAAAATATATGTAACGTTAAATATAATAAAACTAAGTTGATAATATAAATGTTGCCAATTTTTTTTATAAACTTGATTAAACTTTTAAAAAGATTGATTTGAAAAAATTGAAACCACTTGTAATATGAAACATGTAACAGATAAATTGTAGTATTTTTTTTGTAAAAAACAAATTTGCTTGTAATTTGCTACTGAAACACATCAAAGCTGATCAGTTTTGTGTTCTCGATGAGAGTATGGAAAAAGTGCAACTAGAACTATAGAGGGGTGCGGCAAATTTGCAGGTAGCCCCCTCGCCGTCCTTGCAGTGGGCGATTTTTGGCGTAATCTCGCCCTCTGCAAGGGCAATTTTTGGTCGGCATCCCATAAAGCTCCAATGGCCCGAGGAGGTGCTCATTTCAACCGGTCACAATTGAAGGGAAAAAAAAGAGAGAGCTGAGGAAGAAGGAGAAGAGCCGCGAAGCGTTGTTGCTGTGCTTATTCGATCGCAGGTTAGTACAATATCCCGACGTATGGTTATATTTTGTGTCGCATACTAGTGTAATTACCATGTATTTGAAATTTGTGAGTAGATCTGTAGCACTTAGATGTGGACCCTAAATTTTTTCCGAGTAGATCTATAGCACTGTAAGTAGATATGTTGAAATTTGTGAGTAGATTTGTAGCATTTAGAAGTGTGAATAATTTTAGGCTAGATTTGTTGTGCACACGTTTGGTTTGTAGTAGTACTATATTTGACCGTATGAAGGGCGTTTACAATATTTGATAGTTGTTTTTTAAACTGTAGGATGCCAAGGCGTGGAAAAGCTACCAACTCAAGGTAACGTAAATCGTTTCTGTGATATTTTATGTTATTCGTTGTGCGTGAAATGAGGAATCCTAGATTAACGGGTTAGGGTGTTTCATTTATTGTTGACTTGTAGTTATCGCCTGAAGACTGGAAATGCCTTCGACCCATTGCCTTTGCCTAGCGGTGTTCCAGTGCCCATGTACTGGTGCGGTGATCCTTGCAAGGTAGCCAAGTCCGATGAAGAGGAGACATACATGCAGAGATACTGGATGTGTGCCAATTTTGAGTTTGAGCCAACACCTGAGATACGCCGCATTAACTTAATGGTGAGGAACTGATGTTTTCTAATAATTATTTGGTGTATTAAGTAGTGTTGAACAACTTATTTGATTAGTAAACATTGTATTTGTGGCAGACCCCTCCACCGCTATGTGATTTTGAGCAGTGGATCGACACCGAGATCAAGCCACAAAACAAGGAGCGATTGGAGTACATGCGGCAATGGGATGCAGAGCGCAAGGAGAAGATAGAGCAGAGACGCAAGGAGGAGACCGCAGAAAAAGAGCACAAGGCTGAGGCGGAAAGGAGGCGTGTTGCTGCGTACAGGGAGGAGCGGGAGCGGAAGCTTGAGCGTGCGCGGCGAGCGAAGGCAGCAATGGAGGAGAATCCCGATGCGCAGAGGAAGGGAAAGTGGCCTCGTTGCACTCAGTAGTATGCACGAGTTGGTAGTTGTATGGTGTATCGATGAATAATGTTGCGTAACCTCGCAACGTGTAGCGAACTAACGAACTTGAAATGTTATTTCGCGTGTCTTCCATTTTCCCTTCCCTTCTCGCCGTTGTACTCCGTTTGTGTTTCGCATTCACTTACTTTGATAGCGACCAATCGTAGCCCTCTGTTACGCGCCGAAAGTTTTTCGTCGTTTCGTTGAGTAGATGTAGCGAATGACATGAAATGTTTTCGTGACATATGAATGCGGCGATCGAATAGAGTTATATACAAAGAGGTAACACAAAGTTACTAACTGTAAATATTACAAACATGTAGCACTAGTAGCCTACTGGCGAGGCCTCTTACCCCTATCCCTCCTAATGTGCCCCTGAGAGTACGTCAGCCTCTCAGCGGGCACGGCACGACTAGCGCGGACATCTGGTGCGGGCGTGTGCTGCGGCTGCTCCTGGCTCTGTGGTGGTGGTGCTCCACCAAGCTGAGAGGCGCCGAGAACGTCCTGCTTTGGCTCCTCCAGGTCGTCGAAGTCGTCGCCCTCACCAGACCCGCCCGCACCGGACCCGCCCGCCTGCGACGAAGACTCGCCCGAACGGAAAATCCCCGCCGGGTAGTATCCTCCTGCAGATGTCAAAAGTTAAGCAACATTCCGCCCGAATAGTACGTTTGTAGCACTCATCGAAAGACGCTTGCTTACCTGGCGGCTGACTGAAGGGAGGAGGGACGGACGAACCGCTCGCTCGAACAAAGGCCGACGTGCTGGGCGGAGTCGCGAACGGCCGAGGGATCGACGATCCACTCGCTCCAGCAGAGTGTCTTGTCGGCAGCGTCGGACCTAGTTGACATTCAGTTTGTAATAACATGGCGAAGGTTTTGCATAGTGAGAAGGTACGGAACTAACCTGTGGACGCACCAGCACCGTGAGATGTCGATCCTGGTGTCGGGCCACGTGGACGTGGAACAGCAGCTGCCGGTGGAGGTACCGCGTCCACGGCTGAACGACAAGAGAGGACGCGCAAGATCGAACGCATCTTCGTCTGCATCCGCTCGAACGTCACCCTCTGCTCAACGTCGTTCAGGTGCAGTCCAGCGTCCAACCTCAGCATCACCGCGTTGATGTCGGCGTTCATGGCGCGTGCAGCGTCGACCTGCGGGAATCATTATTAATTAGGTTTGTCAGTCTCATATGAACCAACCGCGTAGTACGAAAACAAGAAGTCCGAGAAACATGGACGTACCCCCAGGAAGTACTCCTAGTCACGGTGCACGGGGTAGGTGTCCCTGACGCCTGCCTGGTGTAGCTGTGGAGCTGCCGCGGTGAAGGTGACGCGGGCACGTGTGCGCGGCAAGTACCACCGAAGGTAGGCAGTGTAGTTCTCCTCCGAGTATGGGTGGACCTCGGCAATCACCTCCTCGGTGGCTACCAACCAGTCCTCAACGTACGGCAAGATCTGAGGTGCCCACAGTGTCCCTGCGTGCTGTCCCCGTCGAGTCAACCTGCAAAGAACATAATGGTCATCGAACGTTCCGCGCGTAGTCGACATAACAATAGTAAAGGTGAAAGAGAAATACTCACTGGTGGTCCTGGGGCGCGACGGGTATCGGTACGTTCACTGGAAAGCCCTGCCTCAGTCCGAACTGCCTCATAACACGGTAAGGGCAGTGAGGCTCGACGAAGATGTCGAAAACCAACGGCACCACCGTCAACCAGTACGTCGCGTCACGCGTGCACAAGGCAGACAGACCTAGAGGTGCTCTCTCCGCGACCACGTGGTGCGTGTAGGGCTCCCAGACGACGTCCGAAGGCTGCAGACGGTCGAACTCGAAGACAAACTCCAGGTAGCTCCGTCTGACATGGACGTGGGCGTAACGGCGCTGCGACACAAGGAGAACCAACTCGTCAGAACATCAGTCGCACATAATCTGAAATTTGAAATGAAAACAATTTGTACTTACGTTGCGGCGGCACCAGTACGTGCCCATCGTTGGCCCGTCGGCTGGGTGGTCGGCTGCCGGTCCTGAAGCGTACGCAGCGGTGTCGACGATCGGTCGGCCGATCGCGAACCGCTCAGCTGCCCAGAGCTGAATAAGCAGAGGGTAGCCCACGAAAATCGCTCCAGGATCTGTCTTGCAGCAGGCCTCGCACAGCGCACGGTACGTGGCTGCGAGGACTGCCGAACCCGAGCTCCACTGCGGCACGACCCCTAGCTCCGCATCCGTGATCGCTCGGGCGTAGTGGATTAGGCCCCTGTCTACTGTGTGCCCGGTGGTGCTGGTGAACATCACCCAGCCGAACATCCACAGTAGGTACGCCTCTAAGGACCGTCTGAGCGAGTACTCGTCGGCGTCGGGGTGGAGCTGGTCGGTCTACAACAAAAAGCAAACGATGTTAAAACTCGTAAGATTTCTAGGAAAGTAACAAAGTGTAATTTTTAGCATTTTTAATTTTTATTTTTTAAAAGATCTACAACTTTATAGTTAACAACTTTTTCATTTAAGATCGTTTACATATCCAAATATTCGTTACAAAATCTAAAACCTATTTAAAAGAATCTCATATCTACATTTTAAACGATATCGGATGGAGATAAACTTTATATGAAAGTTATAGATCTCACGAAGATCTACAACTTTGTTATTAACAACTTTTTTATTTAAGATCATTTACAGTGTCGAATAAGCATTATTAGTTTTGCAAATTTTTGAAACCTAAAATTATTTTTGCAAAACTTTAAAAAATAAAAATTAAAAATTGCTAAAAAGTGTAAAAGTTAACTTACTGTGAACTGCAGCAGCCAAGCCTTCGTAGGCCCGGCGGTGGTGTACATGTTCGGGGGAGCAACTCCAGGGAGCCCAGGTAGCCTCATCACGGGAGCGAATCACTCCATGATATCCTCCCTCCAGCCACCAGCACCGTCCACTGGGCCAACAGCCTCCCCGGCTAGTGGAAGCCCAAGCAGGTACGCGATGTCCTGCAGCGTAGGTGCCATCTCCCCACAGGGGAGATGGAAGGTGTGCGTCTCCGGCCGCCACCGATCTACCAAAGCAGCCAGCAGCGACCGGTCCGCATCCCAGCGCTTGGCCGGGTCGTTCTCGTCTGCCCGCGCCTCAACAAGCCTGGATATCGCTATCAGGCCTGCCTCGCGCAACCTGCGTACCGTCGAGTTCAACATTAGTACCACATATTTCCAAATAGCCAAAAAATTCCATCAAGTAATTAAGTTTTATCATACCACGGAACGTGTCGCGGATCGGCACGCAACAACTCTCGCGACGAGCGTGGACGAAAGGTCGTAAGCTGCGCACCCTGCACCGCCGACAAGTACAAACGGTGGCTCCTGTCCAGTCCCCTACTGAGGAGAGCTAGTGTCTCGTCCGCCATACCTGCATACATAAGAGTGATTACAAATAAGCAATTGATAAAGAAAAAAACATTACACAAATTGTTCATTATAATGGTAATTCGTAACGCTAAAGGTACACTACACAAATGATAGCAACATTACAATAGTTCATGTTTCAGAAGGATAAATATTACACACATGACAAATGACAACAGCATTACAATAGTTCATGTTTCAGAAGGATAAATATTACACACATGACAAATGACAACAACATTACAATAGTTCATGTCTCACAAGGATAAATATTACACACATGACAAATGACAACAGCATTATAAATACTAAATCAATTGGATCACCGCTAGACTAAAAGGCTGACAGGAATAATCAAGTCATTGCATCGCCAGCGGATGACGTAGTCGCCGCACGAGAACGCCTAGGATGTGGTCGCCTCATTGTTGTTCCTTCTCCCGATAGATCAGAACCTGGGACGGTTGGAGATTGCGAATTCTTCGGGCATTTCTTGTAAGTATGCCCGCGCTCATCGCATTTGCTGCACCGTAGAGTCCTCCCCCTGCCTCCGACTCGTCCATGTCATTTCTGATGCGTCTCGATTGACGTCGGCCCTTTTTCAGCCTTAACTTCGACGGATCTGGAATGTAGAACACCTGTGGCCTCAGAGTTGTATAAGATCCAGATATCCCGAACCCATATATCTCCTCCTTCCATGTATGAAATATTGCTTCTTTCTTGTAGTAGGGTGACACATCGATATCGGGAAGTATGCCACAATCCCCAGCTGCTGCAAGTACGTGTGAGCAAGGCAGATGTCTAAGCTTGGGCTTCATGCAGCTACAACTACAACCGCCCTCCGCATGAAGCACACATTCCTGCACAGTTTGAACGCGGTTGATGCCGCGCCTTCGCCTGTCCACACACATTATCTCGTACCTATGAACTTGGGTACCTTGGGGAATAACTCTGTGCTTCATAGCTTTTGCTATTTTATCTTGCATATACTTTGTCACCACACTCCCAAATGTGGTGACAAATGTTGTTATCTTGCATCGAAGGGACAATTTTCTTGTATCTGTCCCTGAAGTATGCCTGAGTGCCATGAAGGATAAATTCCACAATACCGACCAGTGGGAGTCCTCGCACTCCTCGTATCACCCAGTTGTACACCTCGGCCAGGTTGGTTGTCATTATACCATACCGAGACCCGTCAGTGTCGTACAACAGAGACCACTTTTCTTTCGGTTCATTCTCTATCCACTGCGAGAAATTATGTATTGATGATGCCGACCTTCTTCTCATTGTTGGCGGGTCATCATGTAGTGGACCAAGAGGTACTGGAGGATCGTCATCCTGTGGCCGACGAGATTGCTCGTCGGTTTGCTTTGTTGTCAGCTCATCCAACCTCCTCCACAACTCATTGAATTTTTTCTCCTGATTTTGACCACATAGCCTCTTAAATAGATCCATCAGGTGCTTGTTCTTGAATTGCTTGTAGAAATTGGCTCCCATATGACGCATGCACCACCTACTCCGAACATCATGCACCTAGCTGGAAGTCCCCTCTCCGGCCAACCATTCTGCAGGTAGTCAATTGCCTTCAACATGCCCGCATGACGATCATGAATGAGGCAAACATTGGGCCTCATACGCACGACTTGGCAGCGAACTCTCTCCAAGAACCAATACCAGTTTTCAGTGTTCTCACTCTCGACAAATGCAAACGCCATAGGTAACACCTGGTTGTTCCCATCGGCTCCAATCGCCGTCAGTATCTGACCTCTGTATTTGCCTGTCAAGAAGGTTCCATCTATGCACAACACAGGGCGACAGTGCACAAATGCGTTGATGCAAGCACCCAGCGAGAAAAAGGCTCTTTGCAGCACGCTCTTGCTCGGGTCATTAGACAACGGAAAGGTCTGAATGTCGTAATAGGTATTGGGGTTTCTCTGAGCAATGGTGCCTAACAGACGAGGCAAGTTATCATAGGATGCTTTAAATGTGCCATACCTCATCTCCAAAATCTTTTGTTTCGCCCTCCAAGCCTTGTAGTAGCTTATAGTATACTTGAATTTGTTTTCAATGTGCCTAATAATGGAGCCCGGTTCAAAGTCCGTGTTACAAACCACATCGCTGTACATCTCACCGGCAACAAAAGCTGAGGTGATGTTGCGGTGATACTTATCAACCCCTGGCAACCAACATGCGTGCTCACCAACAATGCTCACTTTCCAATAGTCATTCCATTTTCCCTTATATGCATGAACGCGCCACGGACAATCATCCTTCGTACACTTCACGTCATACACATAGTTGGTAGACTTCACCACCCTAAACTCTCTATGCAAGGAGACCGCCCAATGTTTCACCGCCTCTTTCATGTCTTCCTTATGTGCATACGTGGCACCTTGGATTACCTCGTTATCCTTGCATTCAAAGGGTGCTTGCTGCCCCTCTGAGATAACAAGTTGAGAGAAATCGACTTTTGTCCAATCAACGGGCAGTACATCTTCCTTCTCGTCCGATGATTCATCACCCACCGCCAGCTCATTTTCAGAATCTTCTCTCTCCATTTCCTCAACAATTGCTTCGATTCTCTCACCCTCATCCGCCACGCCTATTGCCTCCTCCAACCTTACTTCGTTACCCCCAGTTCGCATCGATGGTCCAACATTCTCCACAGCATTGCTAGGACCTTCACCATCCTCTGTTTGCACTGTAACACTGCTATCGATTTCATGCAATGCCATAAAAATAACAAGGGGCCAGGACCTTTCAAATGCCATCTCTACATAACATCTCCAAGACTCGGTGTTATCTACAGGCATTAGTTCCCAATAATATCCTTCCGTTGCACGACTGACTACAACGGATAGAGACATTGTGTTCACTCTTGTATCCACTTTAAATCCACGTAGTAACCAACTATAGACCGACTCAAATGTTTTATCGGTTGACCTATCGATGCCCTTTGATTTCATACTAAATTCTGACAGATCAACACCATCTCGACCATATCTAACATTGCCTTTACCGTGAACTATCTGAAATATGACCTTGCTTGCCATTGTGCCTGATAAACAAGTTCAAACTTAATTTACTTCATACTACGAATATGTTGCCTAGATCAATCTGTGCCTAAGTTAAATTCTATATTAAACAAAATTCTACGCAAAGAAATGTATACATACATAAGGACATATCCTACATATGTTCATCTAAATCGGTTTGTCCTAGGTCAAATTGACTAAAATAAATCATGCCCTAATTTTTAAATCCATATTATAGTGCTACACAACTATTTAAATAACATAGACATAGATCAGAATGTATTGTACGTAGGTTCATCTAAATCGGTTCGTCCTAGGTCAAACTCCTTAAATTAAATCGTGCCCTAGTTTATAAATCAATATCTTACTAAACAACTATTCAAATATTCAAAAAAAAATTTCTTTTCTTATATATTCTACACAAAATAAATAACACAAACATATAGCGGAATATTGTATTTACCTGCGATCGAGTGTGCACACCGACAGGGCTTCGCCGCTCTCCTTCTTCTTCCTCACCCCTCGCTCTACTATTTTTCTCGAGTCTCGACGGCTGCGAATGACGGCCGCGGAGTTGGAAATGGGGGTTTTATAGGGGAGGGCAAAAAATCGCCCTCTGTAAGGGCGGCAAGGGGGCCGCCTGCAAAATTGCCGGGGCGGCCGCCCTTTTGCAGGCGACCCCCTGTGCTACAGTCAAAAAACGCCCTTGCCGAGGGCGGCAAGGGACTTAAATGCAAAAAAGCCAGGACGCAGCAGACGGCGCCCAACGGCCGTCTGCCACGTCATAAAAATCGTCCTCTGGGAGGGCGATTTTTAAATCTCGCCCTCCCAGAGAGCGAGAGGAGATTATTTCTGCAATATTTTGAAACGAAAAATTATTTTTGCAAATCTTTAAATAAATAAAATTAAAAATGCAAAAAATTCAAAGAATCCCTGCCTAGCCAAATAAAGACAAAGCCCAGCACCGTAGGCCCATTTCGTGGGGGTGTATATATACCCAACAAAAGGAAACACAAGCAAAGGTCCCGTCCAATCCTCCCTCTCCCAGATCGAAGCAGGCAAGCAGCCGTGCAAAAACAAAAAAAAGGAAGGCCACACCACCAGCCGGGGTCGCTGTCAGGCCTGAGGCCGCTAGCAAGCCTCCTCGTCCCGTCCGCCGCATCCTCTTCCCTCTTCCACGTCGTGCCGCTGCATCCAAACAGCGCCGTCACTGACTCCAACCAGCACCGCGCCCCCGTCGTTGACACCAAGTAGCGTCCATCGTTCAGTCGGCCCTATTTAGATGAACTATAAACTTTTTCAGCGCTATCACATCGGATACACGGTTATTAATTTGAAGTATTAAACATAGACTAAAAATAAAACTCATTTCATAACCCTGGTCTAATTCGCGAGACGAATCTATTGAGCCTAATTAATCCATGATTAGCCTATGTGATGCTACAGTAAACATGTGCTAATTATGGATTAATTAGGCTTAATAGGTTCGTCTCGTGAATTAGCCTCTAGCTGTGTAATTAGTTTTGTAATTAACCTATATTTAATATTTCAAATTAATATCCGTATATCCGATGTGACATGAACTAAAAAAAATAAATAATAAGTTTCTCTTCCAAACACTCCCTCAGCGTGCTCCTTTGGATGTGGGTCCGATGGGTGTGAGTACGTGGGGACGGACGGGGGGAAACCTTCCCCCGTGTACGGTGATGGAGATTTCGATGGGATATTTCTCTGTGGGAGCGGAGACGGATGGTAAACCCAATGGGTGTAGCCCCATTATCATCCCTAACCTCTATCCATCAACCTTCAAGTAAAAAAATTGTTGTGGCGCTTGTGCATCACATAGACTTTAGAATCGATAAGCACATGTGCCATCATGTCATCTCATGTTAGTACATAAAAATACTTGGCCCATATGCCATCATGTCATCTTATATCACTTCGTAAAAATACTTAGCCGAATCAGATCTGCAATATAAGAAAATAAAATAAAAATCCCCCTACATACGATTTACTTCAAATTTTAAAAAAATACACATATTTACCATAATAAAAAATAAAAATAAAAACTTCACTTGAAAACGTGTAATTATTCAGAATTTTTAGTCACTACAAAATATTTTAACATTTAGCAAAGTATTATCTACTAAGTTAAAATGAAAAAGTGTATCATACGTGAAGTTGAAGCACAGTGAGAGAGTCAAGTTTCCACGACCTCACCACTTTATCTCCTTTTAAAAATTACTTCTAAATAAGTCTCTCTTGGACGTCTGGGCCCGAGAAAAAAATCGGATGCTACTTCATCAAAGAGAGCAAAAGCACTCTACCCAAAAAGAGCAGAAGCACTGCATGCAGGCAGAAGTGCGTTGAGTACAAAAGTGCATGTGACCATTTATATTCGAAATTCAAATTTTAAATATTTTTTCTCTTCAATCATTTATCCGACTTACAATTTAATTATATTATTAAATTTGTTACAACTAAGTCTTCAAAACAAAATCTCACATGACTATATTTCGATTATTTTTTTAATTAAATTTTTTGAGCGTTGCACTCAATATTATATGTTTCAATAAGTATTTACTAATGTTTCACTAGCTTATTTGTTAATGTTGCACGTGATATTTTTTTAGGTTCAGCAAATATTTTTTTATGTTTCAATAATTATAACTCGATGTTTCATGTGTGATATAAAAATATTTCAACAAAATCAAATAATTAAAAATATATTATATGTTTCATATGAATTTTTCTATGTTTCACTCATTAGGATTTAATGTTTCGTGTAATGGTTGTTATTGTTGCAGTTAATATTTTTTATATGTTGCATCTCTCTTAAACATTTTATAAAATAAGCTGAAACATTTGCACAAATAATAAAACAATTTTCTGTAAATGGTGCAACATTTTATTTTTAGAAAATACATATATATTTTTTTATCGAAATATGATCGTGTGAGATCTTGTTACAAATATTTAATTGCTACGAATACAAGGATATAATCCAATCATAAATCGTATAAGTAATTTATAAGAAAAAAATATTTAAAGTTTGAAAAAAGTTGTTAGTAATACGACCGTATTGTGATGAGCGAGAGATCTGGGGTGCCTGCCTGCAGCAGCAGCGCATAGCTCAGGTGCATTAATAGAGTGGATACGTGTGCTAGTTGTTGACTTTACTATCTGTCATTGGATGCATATCGTACGGTTCCCCAGGCGTCCGACGTTAGCGCTAGGGTCGGACATCCGAACGTTAGTCGCCTCCAAATAAGTCAACTCTGTGCTACAGTTAGCAGGAAGTAATGCTGTAATGGTGCTCCCTAACCAAGCTCATTACCACTAATCAAATCAAGCTTAAGCTACATGCGTTCAAAATCCCCCGTCCTCCTTGTGCTCCTCCACCTCGCCGCCACCCTCGCCGCCGGCGAGCCTGCCGCCACCACCACCACCCTGACAGCGACCCCGGCGATCCTGAGCAGATCCAACAACTCCATTACGATCCAATGGTCAGGCCTCCCCTCCCCGAGCCCCCTCGCCTACGTCGCCGTGTACTCGCCGCCGTCCTCCGGCGATCTCGACTACCTCGGCTTCCTCTTCCTCAACGGCTCCGCGTCATGGGCCACCGGCGCGGGGAGTCTCACGCTCCCGCGCCTCCCGGACCTGCGCGCCCCCTACCAGTTCCGGCTGTTCCGGTGGCCGCAGGGCGAGCCGTCCAGCAACCCGCGGCATGACCAGGACGGCGAACCTCTCCCGGACGCTCGCCGCCGCGTGGCGGTCTCCGGCGATGTCTCCTTCGAGGAATCCACCGCCACGCTGCCGGCGCAGGTGCACCTGGCGTTCGCGGACGCGCCGGACGAGATGCGGGTGGTGTTCGTGTGCGGCGACGCTAGGGCCAGGGCGGTGAGGTACGGACCGGCCGGCCGCCGCGAGGAGGAGTGGGACGAGGCGGCGGCGACGGAGGCGAGGACGTACGAGCGGCGGCAGATGTGCGGCTACCCGGCGAACGACAGCGTCGGGAGGAGGCATCCAGGGTTCGTGTTCGACGGCGTCATGACGGAGCTGCAGCCTGGGAGAAGATACCACTACAAGGTAAGACTCGTATGTGTATTCACTAGTTTCATGAGGATATCTAGTTTTGTGCTTACATTGCTTATCTAGGAGCAAGTCAATGTGGAGATTTTGTGCTACCTGACAGAACTAACTCAAAATCATACTGAGTGAATTTGGGAGAATTTTTATTGATATATGGATGGATTTGGTTGTTTTCTATTGAATAAGTCGAGTAAGGGAGGATGTGATGTGGCTTATTTGCAGGATTTGTGCTCAGAGTGCCTGAATTTTGAGGAAATGGGAACTGAATGTAATAACGTAGCTTGCTGTCAGCACTAGAGCTATCAGGCTTGGTGAAGCTGGGCTGAGCTATCCATTGCTGGATAGGCTCACAAGGCATCAAAATTCTGATTCATGATTAACTCTTGTGGGATAAAGTTGTCGTTCTTGGTACAAATTCTTGTGTGAAATTTAATTCTTGATAGTTATTACAGTATATTATTACAAATTCCAAATTTCCTGCTATTTATTTGGAAGTGCATTCAAGTTCCATGCAGGGAGAACTGTCAGCCTGTCAATTTATCCGCCAACTCTCTTTAGGATGCCTACAAAACTACTCTGGATCAGAAGGTGTCTGTAGGTTGGGGAATTTTATCCCATCATCTATTCTCTCTTCAACAACTCCAAGTCATTTGCTTATGATGATTATAGAACAAAAATGTTGAGTGCTGTTTCAGTTTAGAACTGGAATAGTTATTTTGTCCTGTCAGAGTGCATCCATGTTTTTTACCTTAAAATTGTCAGAAACCAGAGTACAAAATCATCCATTCATCTGTTGATTCAAGGTAACTTTAGCCATTGTGGGTAGAATTGTAGAAGTTAGTTGCTGGATGCGGGGATGTTAAGCATGTTCAGATGTTATCAAGTTTTAGGTTAGGTAATCATTTATAGAAAAATAAAACGTTAGAAGTTAAGGAAAGAAGGTTGACCTTTTAAATTTATATCTGTACGGTGAAACTTAGAAGATAGTTTGGTCAAAAATTGTTAGCCGAATATTTTTCAACATATTTTTGTTAGCCTAGTATTTGCTAAAGTCTTAACACTTGTTTAATAACTTGGTTGTTCATTGACACATACAAGCTTATGGATTAATCAACTCAGTTTGTCAAGGAAAATGTTGCCGGTGAGTTTTGACTTGCCAATTTTCTTCTTTTCCGATGATTTAATTTTGTAAATGTAGTTTTGCTCTTCGACCTTTTACTTGCCTTAACCACTTTCCAGGCAACTCCATTGTGCACTTGTGCTGCAAGGTGGCAAAGTTAATCTAGATCTTCAGATTTTTCCTTAACTTTTATTCATGTGCTTTCATATCTTCCTCCACACTGGTTTAGCTGAGGAGCTTAGCGATAACCGTCGATCTGAAACTGTGCTGCTGGGAAGAGAGACCTGTATCATATCTAGTGGTCAAATAACAAAACAATGATGATACAATGATGTTATAATTTGTTCTAGTTTGTCTTCCACTTATCTATTGCATATTTTTTCATTATACATGCACATGCCTTTACAACCCTTAGCTATAACCCCATGACCAGCTAAGGTATGCCAGACAAATTCTTGTGCTCCAGTCTTCACCAACCATAGTTAACATTCAGCATACTTGTTCTAGGAAATTCGTCTATTTAATGATCTGTTGAAATACTTTGACAGGTAGGTAGTGACTCCCTAGGATGGAGTGAGACTTACAGCTTCATCTCATGTGACATCGAAGCAAATGAGACAATTGCCTTCCTATTTGGTGACCTGGGTACTTATGTTCCTTACAGCACTTACTTTCGGACACCCTATGAGAGTTTATCAACTGTTAGGTGGGCTCTCCGTGATCTTCAAGCATTTGGTGATAAGTCTGCATTCATTTCACATATTGGAGACATCAGCTATGCGAAAGGTTATGCTTGGTTGTGGGATCATTTCTTTGAACAGATTGAGCCTATTGCATCCAGAACACCATACCATGTATGCATCGGTAATCATGAGTATGATTGGCCTTCACAACCTTGGAAACCCTCTTGGGCTGCCAACATCTACAATGGGGAGGATGGTGGTGGCGAATGTGGGGTACCGTATAGCATTAAGTTCAGAATGCCTGGTAATTCTTCTCTTCCTACTGGCACGGGAGCTCCTGACACCCAGAACCTGTACTATTCTTTCGATGATGGTGTCGTGCATTTTGTATACATGTCGACTGAGACTGATTTCTCCCAGGGAAGTGATCAATACAAGTTCATAAAGGCTGACCTTGGGCATGTCAACCGGAGTCAGACACCATTCATTGTGTTCCAAGGCCACCGTCCAATGTATACCTCGAGCAACGAAGTCAGGGATACTGCTCACAGGGAGCACATGATTCAGCATCTTGAGCCAATTTTTGTGAAGCACAATGTAACAGTTGCTCTATGGGGACACATCCACAGGTATGAGAGGTTCTGCCCAATGAAGAAGTATCAATGCCTGGACACATCGTCAAGCTTTGTTTACCCCGGTGCTCCAGTTCATGTTGTGATTGGCATGGGTGGCCAGGATTGGCAACCAAGCTGGGAGCCAAGGCTTGATCACCCAGATGTGCCAATCTTCCCACAGCCTGATAGTTCAATGTACCGTTCCAGTGAGTTTTGCTACATGAAACTTCTCGCTACAAGGGAAAAGTTGACGCTGATATACATTGGGAACCATGATGGTCAGGTTCATGACATGGTGGAAATATCATCTGGGCAAGCTTCCTCAGAAACTGAACTGGTTGCTGCTACACACAGAATTTCGTGGATGTATGTGGAAATTGTAGGTTGTGTGATGCTTGCTTTGCTGATTGGTTTTGCTGCTGGATTCCTTACAGAGGAAAGACTCCGCAAAGTGGACTCCTGTGGAAAGGGAAGAAGTCGAATTGTCTTATTGAGTAATTACTATATAGTTTTTCATTTTCTGCCAAGACAATGAATATGGACAGGCAGCTATATTTTGCAGTGTAATATTTCCTTACTTCTACCATTTATGCATTACTAATTTGGCTAATTTATATATACAGATGGCTGCTCACTTCACTCTTTGCTAAGGCGTAAGAAAATTCGCATCTAACTGGCCCATACATTTACACGCAATTCAACAAGCTAGCTTCATATATTAATGCATGTTACAATTATAGCTTGTTCGATTAAATGGGTTAAGCCTAATTTATTCTCAATAAATTTCATAGGCCCACAATTTATATGAAGGGATTAATACCACCTTGAAAATCAATGTGGAAGGATCTCAACTTAAATAGGTTGCTATTGGAAAGCATCTGTTGAGCGGTTGAGATGGTGATGGGATTGCCTGCGCGCCGAGCCGAGCCGGCTAGGCCTTGGCTTGGCTTCTGCTCTCTCTCTCTCTCCTCTCCCTCGTGCACAATATAAACCTATCACCGGGACAGACAGAAGAGAACTCTCAACTCTCCTCTCTCCCCGCACTGGAACCTATCACCGGGACAGACAGAAGAGAACTCTCAACTCTCCTCTCTCCCCGCACTGGTTCTCCTCGAGCAGACCCTGATTCTTCTGTTCCGCACTGGTTTGGTTCTCCTCGGGCACACCCTGATTTCTGGTTCTCCTCCTCGGGCACACCCTGATTTCTTCTGTTCCGCACTGGTTCTCCTCAGGCACACCCATTTCTGGTTCTCCTGTTCCTGTGCTAAGCCTCACAGGGACAGGCAGAAGAGACAACTCTTAACTCTCTTCTCTCCCGCACTGGTTCTCCTCAGGCACACCCTAATTTTTCTATTCATGTGCTAAGCCTCTGTTTACTCAGTTGCCCTGATTCTTCTGTTCCTATGCTAAGCCTCACAGGGACAGACAGAAGACACAACTCTTAACTCTCTTCTCTCCCGATTCTCCTCAGGTACACCCTGATCCTTCTGTTCCTGTGCTAAGCCTTCTGTTTCCTCAGTTTCGAGCACTTGCGTGCATGAGTGCTTGGGACGAGCAGGCCTCTGGAACTCCGTTCACTTGAATACCTGTATGGGTAGGCGGGCGATCAAGTTTTTGGGGAGCGCTTTTTAGCGCAACTGCTCTGCTTCAGTTCTGCACTGCATCGTCTACTTTCTCTACATCGATTCTACATCGATTCCCTGTTCTGCTTCGTCTACTTCCACTATGTCAACATATCTACTAGAGGAGGCAACGGTGAGGCAGCTGGCGGCAACAACGTTGCTGGAGGTGGCGGCAATGGCACTGGAGGAGGCGAGAACGACAACATCAACGAAGGCAACATCATCAACAATGCCTCATCCAGTACCAGAGCGTTCTTCGATTATGTTACATTCTTTGCTATAGTGTTAAACATGGTCCTCGATGATGATTTTCTAGTTATTAGCATGTTCATGTTTAGCACTTTCACTAGATCAATTCTTGCTGCACATGTCATGTTTATTATCTTATTTTTCTAGATAAAATATGCCGAATTATGATCAAATTTCCAACATAGCTGATCCCTTGTTTGCTTGGTTTGGCCAATACAAATACTCCTTAAGAGATAGCAAAAATACCATCAAACAAATGCCCCCCACTAAGTAGATTTTGATCGCGAGGCGAAACAAAATTGATTTGGTGTTGTTTTGATGTCATCTAATATAAGACCGGCGTAATTACGTGTCCTACGTAGGACACCAAGACTCCCACATTTTAAAGAGAATTATCTTCAATCGTCCAAATGAAGTTATCTATAACTGACATAGAAATCATCGAGAGGAATTTATCTCTAACCCGACAGATCAATTAGTTGGAGAGGATAGAATCTTGGCTACCACGTACTGGTAGCCAAAGCCTATAAATATCATTGCCCTGCCGAGCGTGCGATACGACTTCCTTGCCATCAACATCGTCCATCGCAAATCGCTGCCTCCTCAACTTTTTGCTTCTAGCAGGTACTATACCTTCCAGCGGCAGTACGACGTTCAGTCAACTTGGCCAAACGTGTAGGCCGGTTACATATTCTCTTAGCTTGCCCGATTAGCTGATCTAACAGCCACACTCATCTTGTTGTACCATCTTCTCGTACTTCCTGCGATGGCAAAGGAGAGTTGGGCAACTCGGGAAAGGACCGAACGAATTGCGCAAAGCAAGCGCGCCGGCGAAGATCGACGTGCGGCCACGGACAGGTCCCGCCGTCGGAGCATAAGCCGTAGGTCACAGAGAGAAATCAAGGCTGACACCGGTGATCGATCGGTCACAGCTCAAAGACGAAGACGTTCCTCCTCGCCTGTACCAAGGTTTCCTCCTCGCCTTCTACGGTAGCTAGAGCCTGAACGGGAGTGATGTAGACTTTGCTCCTGAAACCAAGGAGGTACACCTGTCATCTGTCCTCACTTCTTCTCGCTTCTTCCTCCCATACATATTGATTGTGTTAATCTTTCTATTTTGACTTGGTGAAGTGGCTTGACGATTTATGCATTGCGGACGCACTACTAAAAAAGCATTTTTTCTGATGGCCAAAACATGTTTTTGTTGGCGGCCAGAAGCTTCGTCAGAGACCAAAGGCCAATGAAGATGCACCATTTTTGTTGGTGGCGGTAAACCGCGAGCAAAGATAAATTTTTGCTGGCGGGCATCATAACCTAGCCACCAGCAAAGATTGTTATTGCTGACGGCTACCTTGTATCGGCCACCAACGAAAATTACTTTCGCTGGCGCACTTAAGCTACTTTGGCCCGCTAGCAAAAATGCACTTCACCAGTTGCTTGCTGGAACGTGGCCTGCCTGTGAAGATATTTAACTTTTTTTTCAAAATTTGAAATCATTTTTAGTTTGTTCACGTATTTGAGAATCACACACAAAGAATATATTTGATCAAGCAATCAATAATAAATATTTTGTTATTATTGCTTGCAACCGCTATTGATAATTAATTTGCATGCGCAATATGAAAATTAAGACACGATAATTAATGCAAGGTATTAATTAATTAGCATACATAATTTTGAAGCACTTATATGTACATAGATATTGGATGATCATATCTGAGTACTTGAATGTCTTACAACTTAACCGATGACACGTATGTGAAATTTAAATTATACGCTTGCTTCAGTTAGTTAGACACTCGTTTTCTGGGGTGTTCAAAGCCCCTTCTTATAAAAAAAACCTTTCAAGCCAGTGACAACACTCATGGTGGATAAAATAGCACATGTCTCGTTGTATGTTCTGAATGGCTTCATCATCTAGCTCTGTTCCACCCTTGGGGAATTTTGGAAGCTGCATTGAGATCATGGCAACAAAAATTGTTAGCAATTAATTTAATAAATGTATTAATGGTTCATTCTTACAGCTCCATAATCCGTGCAATATCTCCTATTGACTCTAAGGAACTCACAGAGATAATATCCATATAGTATGCTTCCCTCCGGTTGCTTGTGACACTTTCAACATCAATATAAAGTACATTAGTTAATTAAATGGATACATACATGCAATTAAAAATTAAGTAGTATTGTACGTTGTCCATAATTAATTACCGGCCACTTATTGCGGATGAGTATTTGTTTTATTATTTGTAGCCATTCTCTGCCTAGCTGGTAATACCTATTACAGTCATTGTTTGAAGAAATAATTAATTTAGAGAGTTCAAAGATAACAACACGTCATGAGAACTAGAATCATCCATATATCATTTACAAATCTAAAATTGTGAGGAATTCCTTATATGTACTCACGTGCTTATCGAGGGATCCAAGACAACAACTTTGCCATACGTTGGATATAGAAGAAAACAAATCCAGTGGTCGCTGCAAAAAAAAGTGCAAAATTATGTTTAAATTTAAACTTGTTAGTCAAGTCGTGATTAAGTATATACTCGTAGTAGATATGAAAACTTACTCATATTTGTATGGGGCATAGATGCATCTTTTGTCTTGCATAGATTGCATTGCTATACTTATCTAAACAACCACATCAAGAATTTTAGCTTTATGCCTTTCTGCTATGTATGCATTCCTATCTTCGGGAGTCATGGCCTCGACCTTTGGTGGTAGCCTCTTATTGTCTAGCTTGAAGGTGTGGTTCGGCTGACTTATTCAGCAAGGGTTTAGGAAGCCGATAGGCTTGCGCATCTCTTCCGCTATGACGTAATTCATCCTGCAAAAAAAAGGATGATCAAATTAGCTAGTACAATGTATAGGTACTATGATGTAGCAAAATGCAACAGTCGTGCAATTACAGACATCAAATGCTGATCAAATTGGCATCGAGTTTGTCCCCATGGTAGAGGGCATGCATATCCCTGAAAGAAATTTGCAGTAGACATGGCTCGCTCATGAAAACCTCCGCGGGCACGTCAACTGTAAATGATGAAAGCTCTTTGATTCTACTTGCAATCATGTACCATTCATGGCACCATTTTAGTTGCGAAGGTCCTTCTGCTAATTGTCAGGTGAGGAGGAATGCTTTGTCATTCTCAAATTGTTCTAGCACATCAACAGTGGCCACAAAATCCAAAATTCTTTCCAAGCTCTTTTGCAGGGTCTTTCCTTTTCTTTATCGTATTCAATTTTTTTTCCCTTGACATCACTCTTTCTTCCCGGGAATACCTTTATCATGAACTTTCTCTTAAATGCACTTTTTGCTTTGTGCTCGTGCGCTCTTATCATTATTGGCACTATGCCACCCCCTTAAGCCCTAGCTTTTTCCTGAGACATTATTTCTTCTGCATGTATCGTGGAAGGTTCCACCTGTTGAGGCGCTTCAGGCTCTTGTATATGTTGGTCTAGTTGTTCAGGCAATGGTTGTTCAGGCTCGGGGGGCTGTGCATTTGGAGGATCCCTCGGTTCTTCCCGGTTACGCAAGGTACGAGATGGCGACCCCGGTACCCTTGGTGGACGATCTGTTGACTCTAATTGAATATCTTTTTTATGCCACAGTGCACCTCTACGTTGGCATAGTCCTCCGGAGTATCGGTACAGTGAAATCTACGCCCTGGCATGACCCTTCTAGTTGCAACTTGAATCGTCTTTCCTACCCTTCTCACTGGAACAAATAGTCTGCATGGAGTATCTTACTTTATATCATCGACTGAATATCTTGGTTCGGGCGTAGAAATCTCCTCAAGTCGTTCCCTTTCCATCTGTGCCTGAAGTTCCAGGTTGTTACTAAAAAAATCTTATGCATTGTTCCACCGCTGCCGCCCTACAATTAGACTCTATCTTCTTCTTATATCGGTCACATTTCTTGTAGCTAGTAGCATCATTTCTAAAGCCCTCCTTCCAACTAGCTTTTGAAGAGACTCCTCGAATGCAGCCTGAGTGCTCTGGGTTACCCAAAGCACATAATAGCTGGTCCACTTCCCTATTTGGCTTCCTTCCAACTAGCTTTTGAAGAGACTCCTCGAATGCAGCCTGAGTGCTCTGGGTTACCCAAAGCACATAATAGCTGGTCCACTTCCCTATTTGGCTTGAATAGCCCAGCCTTCTGTTGTCCGGGATCCTCTTTATCTTGTCAACTACCTATTGGAGCTATAGTTCTTTGAAGACTACATAGCCTTCCAGGGTAAAAGATGGGGTTCGTGCATGCACCCAGTTCCTACTCTGTTCTTTATGATCTTCCATAGGAACTGGATTACCTGTCTTTCTTAATTCTTCTTCCTCTTGTCTCCACTTCTTGATTTTTAGATGGTAACCAGTCAATCCCAAACGGTGGGGATAGGGGTTTCTTTTCGCTAATTCTGACATCTTTTTGCTCTTTTCTATTTCTTCCGGTGATGTCTTCGTCTCCACGAGCTCATCCCACCGGGCATTTGTTATCTTGCCATAGTCCTTAAAAGGTTTGAGACCCTTCTTAATATATTTCTTGTTCAGGTCCATTTTCCAGTTTTGTCATAACTTGTCCATAGTCTTCAGCGCAAAGTCTTCGCTACTTCTTTGTCTGTCCCTTTTGGAAAGGAAATCCTACTTTTTAGCTCCGTCAAACACATCCCCTTTTTCTAGGGGTATCCTTCTTCCAATCTTTCCATGTGATTTCCACGTTATCCCTTATATCGCACCCATTGGTTGCTATACATGGCAATGCATCTTCAAGGATAGGGGTTCCCCTTTCTCACTGATCCGGTTAGGACGTGGATTTCTTTTGAAACACGTTTTTACCTTTCTCGCCCCTTTTTTTTTGGGCTTACTTGAAGCTTTTGGTTGCATGACAGGTCTGGCTTCCACCATTGGTTCCCTTTCTCTGGTGCAGTTTCGGCTTTCCTTTTCAAGGGCGTGTAGCATTCGTCTATATTTGCATTTCACGTGCCATCGATTAAAATCCAAAATCCGCACGTACAATAAGATTGGATAAACATAATGTTACGTAACACTGGTTCGGAGGGATGTAATCGAGTCAACTTCTTCGTCATCGCCCCCACCCTTTTTCTTCCTTATAGGAGAAGGATGAGGGTCCCTCAGCGAGTGATACGAGTCACTCACTGCTTCATTAGAGCTTGACGATGACAATTCTTCCTTGACTACCTGTGTGCCTCTCATACAAATTTCTTGCGAGGCGACAAGTTCAGTTTCATTGCCCTTGTGACCTAGGTTGCCTTCGGTGGGTTTTTCCATAGCTTTAAAAAGGTATATGACTATATTCAGGATCACTTGTCATGTATCCAATTATACTACTTTTTATTAATTGACTAAAAATCAAGTACTAAAAAAAGATATTACAGGACAGCTTTTACATACAGCTTCAGAGAAAATAAAATATCACTATGTGACATTACAGCTAGCTAGCAAAGACACCCCCTGTGGCAATCATTTTAAGGCCATTTCAATGACTACCTTAAATTTCAATGAAACTATTATGACCAAATATTTCTGAACTTATATGAACATTTCTGAACTTATATGCATATATTCTGAGCTTATCAAAGGATACAATACTGACTAGCTAGGAAACTGAAGTGTCACAGTTATATGGGCCTTATGGCCAACCGTATTATTTGGCTAGATAATTTCAAAAGGTAATTTAGATTTCAGAGCTCCACCAGTTTTCAGAAGGTACTTAATTCAGTATATCCACATAATTCAGACATAACTTTAGTACAGTACAGTGTGGCAATCAATCAATATATAGTTACCATCATGTAAGTTGATTAACTAATTAACTACATGGTCCTGCTATTCTTAAGACAGATAAAAAAAGAGCATATCCTTTTCTTGGATCATAAACAGTGAAGAAGTTGATTTCTTCCTTTTAAATATTTTTACAGTGTATATATGACTAGTATATGCATATGACACAGAACCTGCATCTTCTGGAAAATTTATACTACAGCAATATTAATTACAGCCAATGTCAAAGCTTGTGGAAAATGTCCATTTCAGAGAATTTATATTAGAGCACCTAATATATGGACAAACTGCACAAATTCTAGAGCAAAAATTTTGTACAGGTGCATATCCATGGCACTAATGGCACTTTCAGTTTTTTGAATACAAAGGCAATGACAAAAAAAACTGGAAGTATACTCTGTCCAAATTCCATGTCTCAATCTTGACTGCAAGGAGAGTAATTCAGTAGTAATGCATTTCTTTCATTCATTAATTGTTTGGGTGAATACATCCCCAATACATTCTCAAATATACCTAAATTCTGTACAAAGTTTGTACTACAGCCATTTCAAATTTCAGAAAGCCATTTCAAATTTGTACTATGATCTGAAATTCAGAAAGCTTTTACTCAAAAACTCAGATTCTAACAAATGAGCCTATTGTCTGAAACAACCTAAATACTCCATTAACTGAAAAGATCTTACCATTTCCATAACATAGTCAGTAAAATAAATGGACTTTATTAGCTCACACATTTAACAATGGATTTTTGGATGAAACTAAAATAAATAAATACAAAAGGATCTCAACAGAACATAGTCATAAGTGCTAAAATTCAGATAGCCATTTCAGATCTCAACAGAACATATCCATTTCAGAGAGTAAATTCAAAAATTCCTGCAACATTGGTTCTAAACAGCAGCACTCCAGGGGTTTTTCTCCCAAATAACTATCCATAGGTGCTGCATTTCAAACAAAATATCCCAAAAGTCCTGCTCTACTAGCCCAAATTCAGAATCCAAATTCTATCACCCCCAATTTGCAGAATCCAATTTCTCTTTCATTCACCCAAATTTCAGATAGTTAAGCGGTGGTGGTGGCTTACCTCGACAAGAGGAGGTCGACGAGGAGGCGTGATGACGGCCGGGGCGGAGAGGAGGTTGAGGAGGATGGCAGAGGAGAGCTTCGCGTCAACGGCGGCCGGGGTGGAGAAGAGGTCGAGGAGGGTGGCGGAGGAGAGCTTTGCGTCAATGGCGGCCGGTGTGGAGAGGAGGTCGAGGAGAGTGGCGGAGGAGAGCTTCGTGTGTGTCGACGGCGGCCGGGATAGAGAGGAGGTCGGGGAGGAGGTGGCGGAGGAGAGCTGTCATGCCTAGAAATTTTACCCAAAATTTTAGATTATTTTGTGTATAAATCCCTGTTCAGAAATCAAGCCAAGGTAAAAAAATGACAAATTAATATACCGATCCAAACATAAAAGAAAACATAAATACTTACAGAAGATTACCCCTCACATCGAAACGAATGCGGCAACAACGGAAAAGGGGACGATCCTAGCGGGGCTTCAGCTCCACTCCATAGGCAAAACTCAACTGGAGTATAAGCCTTGGCCCTCTAACTTCGTCTTGAACTCAGAAGCACTACACTTCTAAAAAGAGAGAAATAGCAAGGCTGAGTACAATCACCGTACTCAGTAAGCCACACCAATAATGCAGACGTGCATAGGGAGACAAAGGGAGGTTTGTGGCTATTTGCATAAAGGCAGTTGTAAACATTTATAGTTGAAAACAGTAAAATACTTGATTAATTAAGACAAGATTAATCTCCACTGAACAACGCTACACTACATTGAATAGGCCCAACCACACCACCTGAACTACACTAGTTCATTAAGTCAAATTAATTAATAATATAGGACTAATCACGGTGAAGTTGGTTGATCGCCCATAACTACAGGCACGACTATTTGAATAGTTTTACTCTGGCCAGAGATGTACAACTGTAACCACAAGACATGATTCCACACATGCTGCCATGCCCCGAAGTACCACCATAGTATTGCAAAGGGGGAAATCATGACAAGACCCTTCGCATAACTCCCCGTAACTAAGCACACCACAATGCAGGTTTCACCCCCACCTTTACGACCAAGGTGGGCAGTCCCCTCTGGTGCTGCGTAATCCAAAAGCTGATCAACCCTTATAACGAAGGTTGACCCAACTCCATCACGCATACCCTCGCCTGGGAGCGTCAGAAAGGGAAGAGCTACACTATAAGTCTAGCAGTTGCCCATTCTTATATGTGGTAAGCACAGTAAGTCTTCCAGTATTTCTCGTGAACCGGTCCTTAATTGGGTGCGACAATCAAAACCATGCACACATAGCCCACCATTAAGCCATATTTTAGTTGAGTAATTACGACCATTAAATCATGGCCAAGTGTCTCGAGCTCGCAGCTCATCAAGATGCTAAGAGTAGATAATGTGATTATCCCATCCCATTAAGTGAGTTAGTGGTAATTAAGCATGGATAAACATAACATAATTCTAGCAAGGTCAACCTAAGTGACACAAGCTAGTCAATTTATCACCCAAGTTTGACAAAGGATGAATATCAAATGAACATGACACAAGTAAGCATATAGGAAGTCCCAATGCCATGTAATTAGCACAACATGTAATTTATTTGCAAACGATAAAATATTTTATAAATTAGGTTCAACATTCTCAAGAGAGAATGTGTAACTTCCCTTGCTTCTTCAATCAATCTTCCGAACTCTTTTCCTCGTGAACGCGATCTTTCGAAACAGCGGAATCTACATGCGGACACGCATAACGAGGAAAAACCCTAACAAAAACCAAATAAAGAATACATGGTAAGTAAATAACATGTAGATCTCGATTTTAGATGAATTTTACAAGTTGAATGGCTTAATTTGGAGTTCATGTGAATTAGTTATGAATTTTAGAAGTTTTAAGCCATTTAAATAAATTTATGGAATTAAATGCAATTTATGATGCAATTATTAAATATTTTCTTAAAGAAAATAAAGGATTATTGCGTTAGCGTGGGGAGAGGCGCAGACCGAGTCCACCAAGGGTGGGCCGCACGCGTCAGCGACACAAGAGGAGTGCGGTTCACCGTGGACCGAGACCACGAGATGGTCCACGGGACTACCACGTGGGCTAGCCACGTGGACGGCCCAGATCAGCCAAGGCGACCGATCGGGCGGCCAGGGGCTTGCGCGACGTAGTACCGGCGACGACGGCGAGTGGCGGCGAGCAGCGGAATAAAGTGGGGAAGGAAGGTCTCCTCTAGTGCTCACGGCGGAAGAGGCGACACGGGAGCTCGACGACGACGGGAGGCGGCGGCCAGCACAGGACGACTGCTAGGATGGCGCTCCTGCGACCACGGGCTTCGAGGAGGAGTTGGCCGGGGTGCTGCATGGCACGGCGAAGCCAATGGTGGTGGCGGCGTGGCTAGGGGTGGTTGGGAACGGCGGCGAGTGTCACATCCGGAAATTCATTAGTAATTTTCAAACTAATTTGTGCATACAATCCTCGTCCAGGAATCAGCCGAGGTACACAAATCGACAATTTAATATACAGAATCATCAATAATAATGTTACATACTTACAAAAGAAAAGAAAGCAGCAGCGGACAAACGATCTAGCGATGGCTTCAGCTCCACTCCCACAGGCAGCTCAACTGGAGTATAAGCCAAACGTCTTCTCCTTTGAAACTTTCTTCAACTGAGGTTGATTGATTATTGCAAGGGTGAGTACATGGCATACTCAACAAGCCACACAGCAAGCATGCAAGTGCTTAGGGATAACAAAGAATGGTAATAATAGGGTTCATTTGCAAAGACAACATTTAACAAATATTTAAGAATTGTAAAGCAGATGAGTTACTAAATAACAATATTAACCAATAACTGAACAACACACCAATGCTGCATAGGCCCAACCATTTATGAACAACCAAACCCAGTTGAACAGATCTAACCTCCAAACAAGAACTAACTATTCCATAACAAGAGCTAACAGATTATCATTTATTATCACATTATAACCATTAATGAGTAGTGTGGGACTAATCATGAAAAACATTGCTAGGCCCGCCCATAATTACGGGCACAACTATTCGAATAGTTTTACTCTGGCCAGAGGTGTACAAATTTACCCATAAGACACAACCCCACAATATGTTGCCATGCGCCTCAATACCACCATAGTACCTCGGAAATGAGCTGTGACAAGACCCTTCGCATAATACGCACAACAGAATGATACCCACTAAGCATCTGTCTCTAGTAGGGACGGCCAGTTATCTAGTCCGGGAGACTACTTAGTGCCCAAAACAACTGTGGACTTACTTGTCTGTCACCTGTGGACTTAGTTGTCTGCCACGATAAAAGAACAATGACATATCGTGGTGTCTCCTGCTGAACGTATTATACTTCAGATCCAGCCATTACCCACGTTGGCTTGTGGCTAGTACGGTTAATGCTTCACAACAGTAGCTTATGAACCGGTCCTTAATTGTCATGAGCGCACCCATCCAAATCTCAAATCATGTGCTCACAACCCACCATCAATGAAATTTTAGTTGGCAAGTTAATTAATTAACCAATCATGACCAATCGTCGTGAGCTACCAATAACTAATCATCATTAATCATGAGTGAATCATTAGTTATTCCCACATAAAATGATATTAGAGTTTCTAAGCATGGCTAAGCAATTATAACTAATTTCTAGGTGAACCAATATATATAAAGTCCAACTAGTCAAATTATAACCCAGGTATCAAGGAATAAGGTAATCAATACGAATTGGCCATAACAAAAGAATAGGCTCACACCATCCAATGACATTCAAATTTTGGAAGGGGATCAACGGAAAGGCCAGATTTGGGAAGGGGAGTGGCGTTGGCTACAGTACACGCACTGCACAGGCTCTGTCCAAGCTTGAAGACCACACTGTAGCGAGGGGACATTAAACAGACTTCTACGTCAAGGCTTGGGCCGGTTGGTGCAAGGTAGCAAAACAGACTTTGGAAGGAAGGGAGCAGTCTGGCGGCTGAGAGAAGAGGGTCCACAATTAGACTTTTTCAGATTCAGCCCAAATCAGGAAGGAGACTTTTAATTGGTTTTCCATTTAAATTAATCACTGAAATGATATTTGAATTTTCAAAAATACTTCCAGTGCTCAAATAATTTCAAGAAAAATTCTGAAAATACTTGCACACTCAAAATATTTAGGAAAATAATAAACAGATTATTTAATGATTAATTTATTATTTAAATATTTACTGAAATGTTCTTTGTATTATTAAAATTAGTATTTGAGCTCTGAAAAATCCAAGAAAAGTCCAAAGAGTGTAATTAATCATGGAGAATTTAATAAATTTTAAATCAGCCATGGTTTTGTTAGAAAATTTTATTTCCCACATCAACTTCACCTGTAAATTAATAACATTTAATATAAATTCTAGAAATAATTTATTAAATAATTCATAAATCCTTGAAATGAAAATCAGGGTGTGACAGCGAGAGACGGCCGAAGGCGGCAAATATGGCAGTGGCTCGAGTTGGCAGCGAAGTCACTGTTGCGGCGGCGATTTGAAGAGGAGTGGCGGATAGAGTGTGGCACGGAGCGGCGATGTCGGAGATGGCCACGGCGTGGCTCGGCGGCGACTCAAGCAGTGGCGGCGCGCGGGCCGGAGTGCGGCGGAGAGAGAGCGGTGTGGGAAGAGCTGGTGAGGGCACGAGGGAGCTCGGGCGAGTGGGAAAATGAGAGAGGGAAGTGTAGGGAGCGTTTTTATGGGATCGGGAGGCGAATTTGAGGCCGGGAGAGGCAGGAAGTGCTGGTGGAGTGGAGTGGCGACGTGGGGGGGGGGAGAGCGAGAGTTGGCGCCGTATTTCGTGGGGAGAGTGGGGGAATACGGGGAGGAGGTGATAGGGGGCCTGGTCCTACGCGTTTGACCGGCGAGGACGGCAGCGGGAAGGCATAGGGTAGGCGTGGCGTGGCGGGGGTTGCTGACTCGGGCCGGAGGTAGAAGACAAGTCTGACAGGAAGGCCCTGACCCCACCTGTTGGCGAGGGGAAAAGGGGAGGGAACGAGAATGGAATTCAGGGAGGGGAATGGTGAGCGGGCCGACAACCCAAGGAGGAGGAAGGGGAGTTGGACTTGGCTGGGAAGAGGAGAGGCTGCCCAAGGTGGAGGAAATGGGCCGCGGGGAGGGAAAAAGAAGGGACTTGGGCCAAAAACGGCCCAAGGCCAGGGAGAGGGATATCAATTTGTTTTTCAATTTAATTAATTGATTAAATGAACTTTATTTATTTAAATTACTTCTTGAGCTTCGAAAATTCACAAGAAATTCCAGAGAGTACTTTAGGGCATGGAGAACATTAAAAATATTCCCAGCCATGATTTTTTAAAGGAAACTTTATTTCCCACATTAATTTCACTTGATAATTTGCTTTAACTTTTTATATAAATTCTAGAAATGCATTAGTTAACGAATTTTAATCCCAAACGAAAATCGGAGCGTGACAAATCTACCCCCTTACAATAATCTCATCATGGGATTTGGGGATGGCTAGAAAGAAAGTTGCGGTGTGGGTGGTTTTGGACTGGTTGCACACGTCTGCTGTTTCTTTCTGTTCCAACTGACTGATCGATTAATCAACATGGCATAACTGACCCAGCCAGCATCAATCTTGGTGTTTTGTTGCTTTCCCAAAAACTGAATTGACCGGTTCTGCTCGATCTGACACTGATCTGGACTACAGATGTTCAATAGAGCTTACTTTCCTTGGACTGAACTATTACCACTGGCACCTTTGATAACCCAAGAGTACACCCTGCTGACTAGGAATTTGTGAAGTTGTTCCTGAAACCTTGTGACTGACTTTAGTAAACCCATAGAATCAAGTTTGCTTCGAACTGCTCTTGGCCTGACGACAAGTATTCTAAGAAGGTACTTGATCTGCCTTTCATCTGGACTACGAGGGTTATAAGTTGTTGCTTCACTAAGCTGGATTGTTGACACGACAGCTTGTGTGCATATTAGAATTCAACCTATTAACTTGAGATTGGTATAACTTTGTTTAACAACTTGCAACTGACTTCTTTGATTACTGCCTAATTTAATTTTACTTTTTTCCTCCATGGTATTGCCATCTGGTAGGCCAAGGTTTTTAACCATTCGGTAAAGTCAGATTTGTGTCATTTCATGATCCATACATCAGAGCGCCTGACATTTGTTGCTTGTAATTCCTTTAGGTGCTGCTCTATGTACGGCTCCACTATCGCGAGTTGTTGCAGGATAGTGAAATGAGCATCTTTCATTGCTTTGTAGTCATTGTTGAGGGTTCTTTTTTCCTTTTTATCCCTCTTCCAGATAATCTCCCTTTATGTCGAGGTATCGGTAAACCAATTGCTTTCCCTTCTTGTAGGTAATCAATGCAACACTCACCGACTTCCTCGGTAGTGTATCCCTCTATCATCGATCCCTCTGGGTGGACGCGGTTCCGTAAGTAGCCTTTTAGAATGGACATGTACCGTTTGAATGGCCAAATCTGATGCAGGTATAGGGGCCTAAGTCCAGGTATCTAAGAAATGATATGAACCATGAGGTGTTGCATCATATTGAAAGATATGGAGGGAAACACATCTGAAGCTTGCACACGGTCTCTATAGTGAAAAAGCGAAGAGGTCCTAACTCTTCAGGATGAATTACTTTCTGTGAGATTGCATTGAAGAAATAACACAACTTTGTGATGACCATCTTTACGTGTACTGGTTCGATTGCTCTGATTGCAATAGTGAGGAATACTATGAGCATTACATGGCAGTCATGAGAATTATAGCTCGAAAGCGACAAATCCTTCATCGACACTAGCCACTTAATGTTTGAGGAGAAATCGGTAGGCACTTTCACCTTGTGTAGAAATTTGGACAATGCCATTTTCTCCTCATTTGTTAAGGTGTAGCAAGCTGGCAGAAGGTACACTTTTCCATTACCTTCATCCACAAGGTGAAACTCTTCCCTTATTTGCATATTCACAAGGTCCTTATGTGACTTAAGCCTATCCTTTGTCTTGCTTAGCATGTCTAGTAATGTCCCAATGGTTCTATCGAACACAATTTTTTCTAGGTGCATGACATCGATATAATGACGTATCTCTAAATCTGGCTAGTACGATAGGTACTTAAAGAAAATAGAGTGCTTCTTAAATGACACGCTTGGTTCGTCTGCATTTCTCTTCCACTTGGTTTCCTTCCTTTTCGCTTTCCCAAAAACAACCTTGAGATTTTTCGTTGTTTGGAATACTCTATCACCCTTGCATGGTTCTAGTGGATCACCAAGCTCTTCAGTGTTGTCGAAATATGCTGCTTTGGAATGATATATGTGATTCCTTCCTAAGAAATGCCGGTGCCACATGTACACAAGCTTATTCGATCCTTGAAGATATTTGTACGTAGTACCATTCGCACAGATAACAGAGCTTTCTTCCTCTTGACCTATCCTGATAAGGAAAACAATGTGGGATAGTCGTTGATGGTGACAAAGATAATTGTATGCAGCGTGAAGTACTCCTGTAAGAATTCGTCCCAAACTCAGATCTCATGTTTCCATAGATCTTCTATATCCTCCTGTTAACGACGGATTTTGATAATCGACTTGGATAGAAAAGAGGAAACCGAAGCAGAGAGGAAGGATTGAGTTGGAGTCGGACTGATGAGGACATCGCTAGTAATGTCAAAGCTAGTAATGAGACTTCAATAACAGGACCAATAACAAGAGCACGAGCCAAGAAACTACAATCTCAGGTGAACCTGCTCCTTAATGAATATGTCATTAATTTTAATGAGAATTTTATACTACCTAAAAACAATGTTTTACTTGTGCTCAGGTTTGAAGAGTCAGCGATGGATGGAGATCAAGGATATGTGGCCGTCATCCAAGGAAGCATAAGTCCACATCATGAACAATGATCAGCCCATAAATAGTGCTTGCGGCCCATGAACAGTACCGTACGGCCCATGAACAGTACCCGTGCTACAGTGCGCGTGAATAGTACCACATGGGGAGTTTAGTGTTGAATAGCCTTGGGCTGAGACTATATATTGAGGGGTAGACTCCCATTGTAAAGGGAACCACTTTTGATATTAAAAATACTCTTGTTCTTTCTGTTGTCCAAACAACATTGAAGGAATTGAGAGTTAGTCAAAAATCAAGATCGTTCAACCTTTCCGCTGGGAATTGGGAGCGCGATAGAACTTCATCTGGTGGTCGTGAAGTTCAACACGTGTGATTGGGCGAATTATAGAGTGCTAACTCTTGCATTGGCAACGGGGGATCACTACGATTCATCAGTTCCACGTGAGTATCTTGATCCTACGTCGAGAAGATCGGGCGACCCCGTATCATCTTGGTATCAGAGCGCGGTTTACTCGGTAGGATTATTTACCCTTACTTTTAGATTGATTTATTTTTGTCCTATAGTCCATTAAACTGAAAATTGCAACAAAACTTAACCAAACCCTAGTTTTTGCATCTGTTAATTTTGTGAGTTTTGTTAGGTTTTGATCCATTAGAATTTTTGTTTAGGTGCTGATCGTTCGTATTTATTTGCGTAGCCTAATCTTTGTGTCCACTCCAAAAATCCAAAAAAAAAAAAAATCTTGCTGATATTCTTTTCATCAATTGAGACTAGCTGTTGAATATTGCATCTAGGGCTGCTCTTGAGTACTTTACACCTTGCTGAATATTTGTGACCTATGCAAAACCAAAAGAACAATTCAACCTAGTTTGGCCTTTGAAAGAAAAAAAAAAGAAGTTGAGCAAAAAAAAAAAAAAAAAAAAAAGTGGAAGAAAGAAAGAAAGAAAGAAAGAAAGAAAAAGCATTGGCCGAATTTGGGTGAGTTCTTAATCCATAAATTCAGATTGTGTAATTTAATCTCTTGAGCAATATCGTGCCCTTACATTCATATCATTGCAATTGGCTAGCGTCTCTCCTAGTACTTGGTGCAAAACGAGCTATCTAATATTTAATTTCAGATTGCCTCTAGTTAGCTCATTCCTTTGTTTGCATCGAGTCACATTAATCTTTGCGTGTGCGTTCATATACTACACTTAAATCTTTTGGATCAGCACTTAGGCAAAGTATTCTAGCTTGGATTATTACTTAACTTTACAACATCAAGAATTTCAGATTGCTAGGATAAACACTCCCATGCCAAGCTCCACCATATAACCGTTGTTGAGCAAGTAGTGAACACTCTTAAATTCGCTTGATCATCACTGTGCTGTTGTCACTTCTACCAGGTATAAGTTTTTATTGGCTTTAATTCACTTCGGAAGGGTAAGAACTTTACTTGGGAGAGAAAACAGTGAGATTGAGTGATTTCCATAAAGCATTATTCCACATAGCTATTGGTTTCTTGCATAGCTAACCATGTCAGGTGGAGGAGAACACCATGATGAGAGTGGTGAGACAAATGAAACTCAAGCATTCGTCAAGCAATATCAATTTGGAGCACTCCGTGAACACTTTCAACGTGAGCTACGCCAAGGACTCGATCAACTCCATGAGAAACATGATGCTTTTGCTGATCAAATTGCAAAGGATATGCAAAATATGGAGATACAAGCTGATGAAAATGTGCGGCAATTGCGGGAGGACATTGGAGCCCTCACTAGGCTCATACAAGCTCGCAATGGTGGCGATGAAGCGAGTGTTCAAGGAGGAGAAGCTGCTGCACATGTACCTCCTGCACCGCAACGCCAAGTGGCGGCCAATGTGGTGCGTCCACCGCAGCTAGGAGGACGAGGAGGAGCCCATGGAGGGCGTGGCCAGGGTCTAGGTGGAGGCCGTGGTGGGCGTGGTGGTGCTGCTCATGCAATGGAAGAGGATGGTGATTTTGCTTTGCATTACAATGACCATTATCGTCGTCCACGCAACGAAGATGATGGATTGGGCAAGCTCAAGTTTTCCATGCCCAAGTTTGCAGGTGGGACTGATCCCGAGGAGTATCTCACTTGGGAATTGAAGGTTGACAAAATATTCCGTATGCATCACTATACGGATGAGAGAAAGATACAGTTGGCATCACTTGAGTTTGAAGGTTATGCTTTGGATTGGTGGGAACAAGTCATTACTCAAAGAGCTGAGAATGAAGAAAACCCTGTTGCAACATGGCAAGAGATGAAGTGGGAAATGAGAGCCCGTTTTGTTCCTCGTCATTACAAGCGTGATCTATTTGATAAATTGCAGAATATGAAACAGGGAGCACATTCTGTGGAGGAGTACTACAAGGAGATGGAGCTAGCCATGATTCGAGCCAAGGTTCAAGAACAAGAAGAGCAAACCATGGCACGCTTCCTCTCAGGTTTGAACCATCAAGTCAAAAGAATTGTCAATTTTCAGCCTTATAACAATCTTTATGAGTTAGTGCATCAAGCTACAAAGGCAGAACGACAATTGCAAGAGGATGCTAAGTTTGCAAGATCAACGTCCTTTGCTGGCCGTACACCGTCCAGTGGAGGGAGTTATGGTTCCAAATCACAAATGAGCCAAAGAACAGCTCCAAGTGGTGGATCAAGTTTCCGCCCATCATCTAGTAAGAAGGAAGAAGCCACTCCAAGTGTAAGGAAGCCATCAAATCCAGCAGCTAGTGGTGCTACTTCTGTGGGTTCTACAGCGAAGAGTAGCGGCATACAATGCTTCAAGTGCCTTGGTCGTGGTCATATGCAAAAGGATTGCCCAAATAACAAGACGATGTTGATATTAGAAAATGGGGAATATGATTCTGCAAGTGAAGAAGAGAATGATCGCCTTGCTGATTTGGGGACATATGATGATGCACATGAGGAGGAGCAAGACATAGAGTATTGTGATCCCGGTGTTGGTCCTATACTTGTGTGTGCGCCAACGGTGTTGAGTGTGCAACCAAAGCCTTCCCATGAACAGCGCTGCAATTTATTCCACACAAGAGCTCAAGTTAGTAAAGATGGCAAATTCTGCAAGGTAATCATTGATGGTGGGAGTTGTCATAATTTGGCTAGCAAGGAGCTTTGCAATAAACTTGGTTTGAAGTACAAGAAACATCCACATCCATATCAGATCCAGTGGTTGCATGAGAAAGGCTCGTTGAATGTGGGATACACCGTGGATGTTGAATTTGAAATTGGCACCTATCGTGATACGGTGGAGTGTGATGTTGTGCCTATGGATGTATGTCACTTGCTGCTAGGAAGGCCATGGCAATATGATCGTGCTGTGCTTCATGAAGGAAGAACTAATCAATATAAGTTTTGGTGGAACAACAAACAAGTGGTGCTGCGACCGTTGACTCCTTCTCAAATTGTAAATGATAATGTACAAAAAATTGAAGTGCAAGTTGAGAGTGAGAAAGGGAGAGAACAAAAGAGTGTGATTCCACAAAAAGTGAGTGAGAGCCACAAACCAAACCCGAGAGGTCAAGGCAAGAGTGAGGGAGAGAAAAACTTAGTCATGATAGCCACCAAATCTGATCTGAGAGAGATGAAAGATGACCCCACTTTGATGCACCTTGTATTGTTGTACAAGGATGCATTGCTTTCTACTAATGACTTAACATCTCTTCCTAGTGCTGTTTCTCAAGTTTTGCAGGCTTATGACGACGTGTTTCCGGAGGAGGTGCCCGCTGGTCTACCACCTATTCGAGGTATTGAGCATCAAATTGACTTAGTCCCGGGAGCCCCTCTGCCCAACCGGCCGCCGTACCGCACAAATCCAGAAGAAACAAAGGAGATTCAGCGCCAAGTGCAAGCACTTTTGGACAAAGGGTACGTACGCGAGAGTCTCAGTCCTTGTGCCGTTCCTGTTATTCTTGTTCCTAAGAAAGATGGTACATGGAGAATGTGCATAGACTGTAGAGCTATTAACAACATAACTGTTCGCTATCGTCATCCTATTCCTAGGTTAGATGATATGCTTGATGAGTTAAGTGGTTCTACTATCTTTTCTAAGATTGACTTGCGAAGTGGCTACCATCAAATAAGAATGAAACATGGTGATGAATGGAAAACTGCTTTTAAAACGAAATTTGGCTTGTATGAATGGTTAGTGATGCCTTTTGGATTGTCCAATGCTCCTAGTACATTCATGCGCTTAATGAACCATGTTTTGAGACATTTCATTGGAAAATTTGTGGTAGTTTACTTTGATGATATTCTGATATATAGCCGCTGTTTGGATGATCATGTTGAACACATCAAACAAGTGCTAGAAGTGCTTAGGAATGAATGCTTATATGCCAATCTTGAGAAGTGTACTTTTTGCACTAGTAAGGTTGTGTTTCTAGGCTATGTTGTTTCAGCTCATGGCATTGAAGTGGATGAATCTAAAATTGAAGCTATTAGAAATTGGCCAATTCCTGTGAATGTTAGTCAAATTCGTAGCTTCCATGGGCTTGCTAGCTTTTATCGACGATTTGTGAAAGACTTTAGCACCATTGCTGCCCCATTAAATGAATTGACTAAAAAGGGGATGATTTTTGAGTGGGGAGAAAAACAAGACACAGCTTTTGCTGAATTAAAGAAGTGTTTGACTGAAGCACCATTGCTTGCTTTACCTGATTTCACAAAAACTTTTGAGATTGAATGTGATGCTAGTGGAATAGGTATTGGTGGTGTTTTAATGCAAGAAAGAAAACCTGTTGCATATTTCAGTGAGAAACTTCATGGTGCACAATTGAATTATCCTGTTTATGATAAAGAATTATATGCTCTTGTGCGTGTGTTGGAAACTTGGCAACATTATCTTTGGCCTAAGGAATTCATAATACATTCTGATCATGAATCTTTGAAATACTTAAAGGGCCAAGCAAAATTGAATCGTAGACATGCTAAGTGGGTAGAATTCATTGAGACCTTTCCATACATTGTCAAATATAAGAAAGGCAAAGAGAATGTGGTAGCTGATGCATTGTCCAGAAAACATGTGCTTTTAACTCAGTTGGAGGTAAAGGTACCAGGGTTGGAAAGTTTGAAAGATTTATATGCTTCCGATCATGAATTTGCAGCGCCATATTCTAATTGCAAAGATGGGAAAGGGTGGGATAAGTTTCATATTAATGATGGTTTTCTCTTTCGCATGAATAAGCTGTGTGTTCCGGAGTCCTCGGTGCGTTTGTTATTGTTGCAGGAATCTCATGCAGGAGGATTGATGGGGCATTTTGGGAGAGAGAAGACTTACATGATGTTGGCTGATCACTTCTATTGGCCAAAGATGAGGCGAGACGTCGAGAGGTTTGTTCAAAGATGCATCACATGCCATAAGGCGAAGTCAAAACTCAATCCACATGGTTTGTATACTCCACTTCCTGTTCCTAGCGCTCCTTGGGAAGATATTAGCATGGATTTTGTGTTAGGACTGCCTAGGACCAAGAGGGGGAGGGATTCAGTCTTTGTTGTTGTGGATAGGTTCTCTAAAATGGCACATTTTATTCCCTGTCATAAGAGCGACGATGCGTCGCATGTAGCTGACTTGTTTTTCAGGGAGATTGTGAGATTGCATGGAATGCCAAGAACCATTGTTTCAGATCGCGACGTCAAGTTCATGAGCTACTTTTGGAAGACTTTGTGGGCCAAGCTTGGGACAAAGCTGTTGTTTTCAACGACTTGTCACCCACAAACAGATGGGCAAACGGAGGTGGTGAACCGCACACTTTCAACGCTGCTACGTACCATGATAAAGAAGAACTTGAAAGAGTGGGAAGATTGTCTACCACATGTGGAATTTGCATATAACAGAGCGGTACATTCTACAACTCAATTGAGTCCATTCGAGGTGGCGTATGGATTCAAACCAATTACGCCCCTCGATTTACTTCCACTTCCACTACAAGAACGTGCAAATATGGAGGCTTCTAAACGTGCTGATTTTGTGAAAAAGCTCCATGCCACAACGAAAGAGGTAATTGAAAAGAAGGTACGTGCTTATGCTTCCAAAGCTAACAAATCTAGAAAGAAAATGCTGTTTGAACCAGGTGATTTAGTGTGGGTACACCTTCGCAAAGATCGTTTTCCACAGAAGCGTAGATCCAAATTGATGCCCCGTGGTGATGGACCTTTTAAAGTTCTCGCTAAGATCAATGACAATGCATACAAGATTGAGCTTCCCGGTGATGACTATGGGGTAAGTTCTACATTTAATGTTGCTGATCTATCACCCTTCTTTGGACAAGATTGTACAGAGTCGAGGTCGACTTCTTTTCAAGAAGGGGAGGATGATGAGGACATCGCTAGTAATGTCAAAGCTAGTAATGAGACTTCAATAACAGGACCAATAACAAGAGCACGAGCCAAGAAACTACAATCTCAGGTGAACCTGCTCCTTAATGAATATGTCATTAATTTTAATGAGAATTTTATACTACCTAAAAACAATGTTTTACTTGTGCTCAGGTTTGAAGAGTCAGCGATGGATGGAGATCAAGGATATGTGGCCGTCATCCAAGGAAGCATAAGTCCACATCATGAACAATGATCAGCCCATAAATAGTGCTTGCGGCCCGTGAACAGTACCGTACGGCCCATGAACAGTACCCGTGCTACAGTGCGCGTGAATAGTACCACATGGGGAGTTTAGTGTTGAATAGCCTTGGGCTGAGACTATATATTGAGGGGTAGAC
>BDMV01000010.1:15287007-15298189 GCA_008326285.1 Oryza officinalis
CCCCCGGCCGCCATTGCCGCCCCCGGAGCTGTTTTCCCCCCCTTCTTCCAACCGTCGCGCCGCCGCTCCTGCCGACCGCCGCCGCGAGAAGAGGAGCCGGCGCCCGCGCCCGCGCCGTCGGCCTCCGGCTTGCCGCCCCGCCGCGGTAAACCTCCTCTCCTCTCCCCCTCTCTTTTTCCCCTCGTGTTTAGGCCGCTAGGTAGGTCGTAGAGCCCCTCCCGGGCGCCGCCGAGGCCCTCGCCCTCTTCTCCGCCCTCTCCCCGAGCCGCTGTGTCCGCCGTTGCCTCGCGCCGTCGCCAGCCGCCGTCACTCCCCCGCGGCTCGATCCGAGCCGACGGGTCGAATCCCCTCGCACCCCTCTTGCTCCGGCGCCAATCCCCGTCGCCGGCCTCGCACCGCACCGCTCGGAACACCACCTCCGCCGTCGCCGCCGTCGCCCGGCGCCCTCTCCCCTTTTCTTGCCCGGCCGGCCTACGTGGCTGCCACGCAGGCGCCACGCAAGCGCCAGCCGGTGCACCCCTTTCTTTCCCCTCCGTGCACCCGGTCTGCGTAGACCGCGCCGCTGCCAGGCGAGCCCCGCCCTAGCACCCGCGTGGTGGTCGCGGTCCACCGGATCGGCCACCCGCGTAGGACGCGGCCTGCACCGGCCCATCAGCCCCCTCCCCTCTCACTCGGCCCAGTCGGCCCCGTGCCGCATCGGCCGCTCGGCCTCACTCCCGCATCGGCCACTCGGCCTCCTCCCCCTTGGGCCATCGGCCCGAGTCCCTCGGTCCGGCCCGTCGGCCCCGTTGACCGAACCAGGCCTCGCCACCAGGCCGCGCGCCGGTCGGCCTCCGGCCCATCGGCCGATTAGGCCCATCGGCCTTCTTTCCCTCGCGCGCCGATCGGTCATAGGCCGATTCCCTTCGGGCCGCCGGCCCAATTGTTTCGACCGCGCCCATTCAAATCCCTTGGGCTGCTTTTAGCCGCCCGAATTGAAGTCTAATTTCAGCCCCTCCTTCTTTTCTTTTTCCAGGGAATTAATAATTCCTTTTCTTTATTCCAGAAAATCCTTTAATCTTCGGAAATTCATATCTTTTCAACCGTTCGTCCGATTGACTCCGTTCCACTTCCAAAATTCCTCAAAAATCGAGATCTATCCAATGGCATGCTTAGTGGTCTTTAATAGGGCTTCTTTTATTTGCTTTGTTGAGTCGTCTCGTTTCGCGTGTAGTCTCGGAGCCCGAAGACCCGCAGTGCGCGGATTTCGAGGAAGAAGCTCAAGATCTCGAGCAAGGCAAGTCACCTTTGATCAATTGAACCTATAATTTAAATTAAGTATTTTAACTTCGCAAACTATGCATGTTTAGGTTACACTTGGCACTCGGCCTCGGTTTGCAATATAACCGTCAGGCCCTAACCATTTGCTGCATTCACCTTCCTTGACATTTGAATACCCTAACACCCTTGTCACCCCTCAGGTGATGCCTCGGTATCCGTACCTCGGGTACGAATATCGAGACTCCCCTCAAACTTTAAAATTGATCACCTGGGTAAAACTTGGGTTTACAAAATGCTTGGAAAACCCGACACTTGGGTCGGTGTCTTGAAAGCTAAAGTGGGTTTCTAAAACTCGCGGTACGGGAGACGTACTGGAGGTACGGTCTGCCCGCTCTCGCTCTAAGGACCAATTCCTTGGGAATTACATCCAAGCATATGTCAAGTACGACCACATGGGTGATATGGGACGCCCCTGGCAGAGTAATTAGCTAGGCCAGGGAAATCTTGATGCCAAGGGACAAGTGGATTCGCCGGGGTGGTGTCGGGGAGGACCCCTGGGCTTCCTGGCACAGTATGGTCTGGGACCTAACCTGGAGTTGGTCCGTGGGACCCCTCCCGTTGGCATAAGATGACCCTGAGTCGGCTTTCGAAATGCCTTGTCGTGAAAGCCTTAAGGTCGCCAGACGTGACCGAGGGTCGCGGGCTGGGTGATTCGGGGTTAGTAACGTCGTGTGGGTAAAGTGTACCCCCTCTGCAGAGGTTAACAACTGTTCGAACAGCCGTGCCCACGGTCATGGGCGGATGTGAGGTGATTCCTTAGCGTAGTTTTATTTGATCACCTTGTGAACTGCTGTTGGTGTGAGGCTTTCCGTTCTGTGCTTGGTTTAAGGCTGTTGAAGCAGCCGGAGTCGGTGACGATTGGCAGGGAGCCTCTCGTACCGATGTGTGTGACTTGTGGCTGTTGAAGCAGCCGGAGTTGGTGACGATTGGCAGGGAGCCTCTCGTACCGGTGTGTTGGCTTGTGGCTGGTGGTGCAGCCGGGTCGGTGAACGATTGGCAGGGAGCCCCTCGTGCTGACAAGAATCAATCGATACAATTTCACTGCTCCGGCCGGATGAGACGCACTTTCTCGTCCGTGCCGTCGAGAAGCACTCACGTAGATGTTTCTAAAATCTTAAACTAAAATCAATTGTGAAAAATAACTGGCTTACCCTTGAAGCTTGCATTAAACACTTAATTCCCCTGACTTGCTGAGTACTCCTGTACTCACCCTTGCTCTATATAATTAAACCCCCCCAGTTCTCGAAGATGAAGAGGTGGACCCTGCTGATGAAGAGTTCTTCCAGGAGCAAGCCGACTTCGAGCAGTAGTAGGGTTTCGGCCTTCCCCAAGGCTTTGCTTGTGGCTTAGGGCTAGTCTCCGCTTTCTGCTTCCGCCTTTTTGTATTGCTGTTGTGAACTCGGGTTCTGTCCGTAGTTCCAACCCTGGTTGTAATCCTACTCTTAAATAAAGAGACCGCTGTTGTTGTGATATTCAGTCTTCCTGTTGTACCAGCGCTATTTCCTGGGACTGGTACAGGCATACAGGTCAATCTGGACCGCTCTATCCTGGTCTCCGCCCGGGGCCAGTTTGGGGCGTGACAGAAGATGGTATCAGAGCGCAGCTTTGGCCTAGGACGAAACCCGACGATAGATGACCGTAAGGATGCTAAGTTCTGAAAAAGCTATTTGCGAAAAGTTCGGTTCTTTTCTTCTTCTCTTACTCTGTTTACAAAACTGGTTACTGACTTCTCTTTCTTTTTCAAAATTGTAGATGGTAGTCAACGCCACCCACAGTTCCCACGGCGTTGGTGAGGGTCACCACGTCGACCAGCTGAGAGACCTCGCTGGCTTCCTTGGCTTCTCTTGTCCCGAGTACGCTGGGTACTCCGTGGACCGCTTCCCTCCCCGCTGTGAGCTGTCCGTGTACCTTTACCCCCGCGGAGGTACACACGGCGCTGGCCTTCGCCCTCACCACTTCAACTTGGCTCGCCCCACGCTCCAGCTCGCGTACCAGGACCTCTCCTGGACCGCTCTGCGTCGCTTGGCCTACGACTACCGTCGTCGCCTTGCAGGTTCGGCCTTCCGGCTGATCCCGCAGCTCCCCCCTGGCCGTGCAGACAGCCGCTACCCTTGCCCTTACCGTGAGTCGCACCCTGCGCTGACGCGCATGGTGGAGCTTTCTGGCGCTCAGGCCACTCAGCACGACCTTCTCCTTGAGGCTTACCGCTCCTTGGCTCGCCGCTACGCCGCGCTGGAGGCCCGCCTTGCTGAGGAGGGTGTCACCTCCGTGGACACTACCTCCTGGGACTCTGGCCGCCTCTGCCACTCCAGCCACCTGTCTTTCTACAGTTCACGTGGCTCTGCTCGCACCCCCAGCGGCCCACGCTCCCCCAGCCCGCGTGTGCCGTACTCGCCAGTTTACTCTCCCTACCCCCACCGTGCCAGCCCCTTCTACACCCCAGGTCACACCCCAGTCGTCAGCCGCCGTGGGCTCCGACTGATCCGCACCGCGCGGAAGCGTGTTGTGGGCTCCTCTACTGTGTTCCGTTTCGACCACCCAGCTCCTACCCCGCCAGCAGGTCGCCCTGCTGCCGGCCCTCGACAGGTTCCGCCGGTCCCTTCGCGTGCGCCGATCGACGTGTCCTCTTCAGACGAGCCGACCACCGGAGCCAGCCAGGCAGGAGAGCAGTAGAGTTCGTCTGCTGCAGGTGGAGTTCGTGTGCTAGACCTTTTGTACCGCCGCCAACTCTTTCGGAGTCGTGGCGAGATAGTGCGTGAGTGTGTTGTTGTGGGTGTTGTCTGGTAGTCTGGATCTCTGAGGTGGTGTGCGTACAGTCAAGCTCGGCGCAGCTCTGTGACTTGTCCACACCCGTTGTTTTAGGTGCTTTCCGAGTTGAGAAAAGCTTTATGACTAGTGTGTGCTTTCTGAGCTCGTTTACTTTACTTCTTCCCTTTTAAGTGCTGTTCTGTTCTCTTACCCCGCCCTTTTCTGGGAGATTAGATGGCTGCCCATCCCCGTCGTGTAGCTCGTGCTCCAGCTCGTTTGGGTTACGAAACCCGCAGGAAAGAACCAGAATCGGAAAATGAGTCAGGGAATGAACCGGCTAATGCTCCAGCTCAGGCAGATCCTGCAGCAAACCGTGCACAGGACTTACCCCCGCCTCCCCAGCTTCAGGCAGATTACCAGCACATGATGGCAGTTCAGACTCAGATCTTGCAGGGCCTAGCCCAAGCCATTGCAGGTATCCAGCAGAATTTGCAGCCGCAGGCTCCGCACCCAGTGCCCTTCCATAATAACAATCACAGATCCAAGCTAACGGACTTTCTAAGATCCCATCCACCGGAATTCTCTCACACCGTCGAGCCCGTTGAGGCCGACGATTGGCTAAAGGATGTTGAGAGAAAACTCAACCTAGTGCAGTGCACCCCAGTGGAAAAGACCCTTTTTGCTACGCATCAGTTGAGAGGTTCTACAGCCGATTGGTGGGAGAATTACTGTAATGCCCATCCGGACGCTGTCAACATTGAGTGGGCAGAGTTCGCCGATGCCTTCCGTGCAGCTCATGTGCCCGAAAGTACCATCGATATGAAGAAAGAAGAGTTCAACCGTCTGAAACAAGGTACAGGAAGCGTAAATGAGTACTTGAGTCGCTTCAACAAATTGGCTCGGTATGCTCCCGAAGAAGTGGACTCCGACAAGAAAAAGATCAGGAAGTTCTTGAAGGGAATCGCAGTAGGGTTGAGAATCCAGTTGCTTGCCCATGACTTCCCCACTTTCCAGCACATGGTCAACAAGGCCTTGCTTCTGGAGGATGCCAGAAAAGAGGCAACTGAGGAATATAAGAAGCACAAGTCTACCCACCAAGCGCCCCCATTCCGAGGTGCGCCACGCCCTCGTGTTGGACATCCCATGCAGTACCACCAACCTGCCCATCAAGTCAGTCGCCAACCTGGCTTTACTCCCCGTCCGCCAGTGCCCCGCCTTACTCCGTCGCCCCAGCAGCATGCCCCTAGTGGCAACACCGCAAGGAACAGTGTCTCCTCCTTCAATTCGCCCTCAGGAATGGCAAATGTGCAGTGCTTCACGTGCAAACAGATGGGACATTACGCCAGGCAGTGTCCTCGAAATCAGGGAAATTCTAACCCCGGACGCTCTGATGCTAGCTTCCCCAGGACGCCTGCACCTGCACAGTCCCGCCCAGTCACTCAGACAAGTGGACAAGGTTCTCGCGCCTCCAACAACTTTGGACGAGGTCGAGTGAACCACATTCAAGCTGAAACCGCCCAAGAGGCCCCCGACGTGGTGATGGGTATGTTCTCTGTCAACTCCATACCCGCACTCGTTCTATTTGATTCAGGAGCTTCTCATTCGTTCATATCACAAGCTTTTGTGAAAAGAAATGGTTGGAAAACCCAAAATTTACAAGTACCTATGGTAATATATTCCCCTGGAAGGGATATAAGGGCAGATAAACTATGCCCCAAGGTTGATCTAGTGATAGAAGGGGTTAGCTTCGCAGCCAAACCCATAGTCCTAGACTCCCAAGGTCTGGATGTCATCCTAGGGATGGATTGGTTGGCTAAGCACAAAGGACAAATTGATTGTGCCGATAGGACCATCACTTTGCAAGGACCCGGAGGAAAACAAGTGCGTTTCACTCCCCTCCTTCCCGGAAATCGGTCAACCCTGAACAGTTTGCAAGCCACTCCCTTGGAAATGGTACCCATAGTCAACAAGTATCCCGATGTGTTCCCAGAAGAACTACCCGGGATGCCACCGGATCGAGAAATTGAGTTCTCCATAGAGCTTGCCCCAGGCACCGCTCCCATTGCCAAGAGACCCTACAGAATGGCAGCCAATGAACTGGCAGAAATTAAGAAACAGATCGAAGAACTTCAGAACAAGGGTTACGTGCGACCCAGCTCGTCCCCTTGGGGAGCCCCTGTGCTCTTAGTAAAGAAGAAAGATGGCTCTGAGAGGATGGTGATAGACTATAGAGCCTTGAACGAAGTAACCATCAAGAATAAGTATCCCCTACCACGGATTGACGATTTGTTCGACCAATTGGAAGGAGCCAGAGTATTCTCCAAGATCGACCTACGATCTGGGTATCATCAGCTCAAAATCAGATCAGAAGATATCCCCAAGACCGCTTTCTCAACGCGGTATGGCTTGTATGAGTTCACCGTGATGTCTTTCGGACTCACCAATGCTCCGGCATTCTTCATGAACCTGATGAATAAAGTTTTCATGGACTACTTGGATAAGTTCGTTGTGGTCTTCATCGACGACATTCTGATTTACTCAAGAGATGAACAAGATCAAGCAAATCATCTACGGAAAGTAATGGAAAGGTTGCGTGAACACCAACTCTTTGCCAAGTACTCGAAGTGTGAGTTTTGGTTGGATAAAGTAGCCTTCCTTGGCCATGTCATCTCCACCAAAGGTGTTGAAGTAGACCCCAGTAAGGTTGAGACCGTCCTCGCCTGGAACGCACCCAAGACGGTGTCTGAGATCCGTAGTTTCCTTGGGTTAGCAGGTTACTACCGGAGGTTCATCGAAGGATTCTCCAAGCTGGCCCGACCAATGACGGAACTCCTAAAGAAGGAAAAGAAGTTTGAATGGTCGGAAGCATGTGAGCGCAGTTTTCAAGAACTCAAGAAAAGATTGACGACTGCTCCCGTCCTTACCCTGCCCGACATCCGAAAGGATTTCGAGATCTTCTGTGATGCATCGAGACAAGGTCTAGGATGTGTCTTAATGCAAGACCGAAAGGTGGTGGCCTACGCGTCAAGACAACTCAGGCCCCATGAGGTCAACTACCCTACGCATGACCTGGAATTGGCAGCTGTGGTTCATGCCCTGAAAATTTGGCGTCACTACCTGATTGGAAACCGATGTGAGATTTACACCGACCACAAAAGTCTCAAATACATCCTTACCCAGAGTGAATTGAACATGAGACAGAGAAGATGGTTGGAATTAATCAAGGATTATAATCTCGGTATACACTACCACCCTGGAAAAGCAAATGTGGTCGCCGACGCGTTAAGTCGCAAGACCTACTGTGCTACCGCCCTAGTTTGGCCGACCCAGGATGACCTGTGTCGAGAAATCGAGAGGTTGAAAGTGACCGTGGTTCCCACCGGAAACCTAGCCAGTCTTACAGTGCAACCGACCCTAGAAGTTCAAATTCGAGAAGCGCAACGAGAAGACGAAGTTATGAAAGGAATGAAGGATAAGATCCGTAAGAAAAGATTCAAAGGCTTCACCATCGACGACCAGGATACGGTTTGGTTCGGATCCCGCATCTGCGTGCCAGCCAGAAAGGAATTAAAGGACCTCATTCTGAGAGAAGCTCATGAGTCAGCGTACTCCATCCATCCAGGGAGTACCAAGATGTACCAAGATATCAAGGAATACTTCTGGTGGGCTGGAATGAAGCGAGATGTTGCAGAGTATGTAGCCTTATGTGATATCTGTCAAAGAGTAAAGGCCGAACATCAGAAGCCCGCCGGTTTGTTACAACCCCTTCGAATTCCCGAGTGGAAATGGGAAGAGATCGGTATGGATTTCATTACCGGTTTACCAAGGACCCCTAGTGGGTATGACTCCATCTGGGTGATCGTGGACCGCCTAACCAAGGCAGCTCACTTTGTACCAGTGAAGACCACCTACGATGGGAAAAAGCTGGCAGACCTGTACATGACCCACGTGGTTTGCCGATACGGTTGCCCTAAGAAGATTGTGTCGGATCGAGGCACTCAGTTTACCTCAAGATTCTGGCAACAGTTACACGAGGCAATGGGTACCAACTTAAATTTCAGTACTGCCTACCACCCGCAAACAGATGGGCAGACAAAACGAGTTAACCAGATCCTGGAGGACATGCTTCGGGCATGTGCCCTGGACTTCGAAGGCACATGGGATCGTTGTCTCCCTTACGCCGAGTTCTCGTACAACAACAGTTACCAATCCAGTATCCAGATGTCCCCAAATGAAGCCCTGTTCGGACGAAAGTGTCGCACCCCGTTGTGTTGGAACGAGGTAGGCGAAGCGCAAGTGTTTGGACCCGACGTTCTAAAGGAAGCTGAACAGCAAGTCAAGCGGATTCGAGACCGCCTGAAAACAGCTCAGGCCCGACAGAAAAGCTATGCAGATAATCGGAGACGTGATCTCGAGTTTGCAATGGGAGATCACGTGTACCTGCGAGTATCCCCACTCCGTGGTCTAAAGAGGTTCGGAATGTCCGGCAAGTTAGCTCCTCGCTATATCGGCCCCTACCTCATCACCGCCAGATGTGGCGAAGTTGCCTACCAGCTTGAGCTACCAGAAGGACTGACAGATGTGCACAATGTGTTCCATGTGTCCCAGTTAAAGAAATGTCTTCGTGTTCCAGAGGAACAAGTTCCCTTGGGAAGTATAGAACTGGAGAAGAACCTAACCTAAAAGAGAGACCAATCAGAGTTCTTGAAGAGGCTGAACGTCAGACTCGAAGAAAGACCGTTAAGTTCTACAAGGTGCAGTGGAGCAACCACTCAGAGGATGAAGCAACTTGGGAACGCGAAGATCTTCTCCGTGCCCAGTTCCCGGAGCTGCTCCCTTAGGTGCTGAATCTCGGGGACGAGATTCTTGTTAGGGGGGTTGGTTTGTAACGCCCGTTTTGTCGCGGCGTTAGCGGGAAAACTAATCTGCTAAAAACCCTAATTGCGAAAATTTGCTCTTCGGTTGAGTCTTGTCGTGTGCCAAGGTCTCGTGTCTCCCCTCTCATTCAATCCCGGAGAAAACCGCGAAATCGGATTTCAAATCCGAGCCCTAATCCTCCCAAAACCAAACCCTCAGAAAAAGTCTAGTTTACCTCCCTTGTCCCGGGCCGTTTCCCCTTTCCCGGCCCTTCCTCTCTCTCCTTCCCCTCGGGCCGCTGCCGGCCCAGCCCCTCTCGGCCTGCTCCCTCCTTCTCCTCTCCTTCTCGGGCCGCCGGCCCAACCCGCTCGCCGCCCTCGCCGCTGGGCCGCGCCGCGCCGCCCGTCCGCGCCCGAGCCGGTCCGCGCTCTCTCTCTCCCCGCGCGCGCGCCCTTACCCAAATCGGCTAGGAGGCAAGCCTCCTTTTTCTTCCCCTTTCCCCCTTTTTCCCGACCGGCCGGCGTCACCACTGCCGCCGTTGGCCGCTAGCGCCGGAGTGCGCCGGTCCCCTCTCCGCGCCCCAAACCGACCTCCGCGAACCGCCTCTCCCCCCGACCAAACCGACCTAACCCCCCTACAAATCCCCTCTCCGCCGGGCCGCCATTGCCGTTTCCACCCGAGCCCGCTCCACTCCGCCTCGCTGCCGCCGCCGTCCTTGCCGTCCGCCGCCGCCGCAGCCGAGGGCGCCCGAAGGAGCTCCGGGCGCCATCTCCGCCGCCCCTTCCCCGGCCCGGAGCCGTGCCGCGCCCGCGCCGTCGGCCTCCCTCCCGGCTTGCCGCCCCGCCGCGGTAAACCTCCTCTCCTCTCCCCCTCTCTTTTTCCCTTCGTCGGTTTAGGCCGATTAGCCAACCGTAGGACCCCTCCGGCCACCGCCGTGGCCGCCGTCGCTCGCCTTCTCCCCGCCCCGGCGCCGTTACCCCTTTTTCTTTTCTCCCCGTCGGCGTCGGCTGTCGTCTCAAACCGCCGCCGTCGCGTCCCGCTCCGATCCGAGCCGTGGGACTCGTCCTCTCTCTCTCATCTCTCTCCACCGGCGCCTACCGACGCCGTCCGCCCCTCCGACTCGCCGCCCTCGCCGGAGCACGCCGCCGCCGCCGCCGCTCGGGCCGAGCCCCGTCGTCGGCGTCGTCTTAATCCGCCGCTCATCGCTCAGGCCGATTTTCTTCCCCGTCGGCTCCCGCCGTCGGCTTCGGCCGCCTTTTCTAGCCCCGTCGGCTCCCGCCGTCGGTTCGGCCGCTTTCTCCCCGTCGGCTCCCGCCGTCGGATCGGCCGCCTTTTCTTCCGTCGGCTCCCGCCGTCGGCTCCGCCGCTTTCTCCCCGTCGGCTCCCGTCGTCGGCTTCGGCCGCCAGCCCGCATCGGCCAATCGGCCTCCGCCCATCGGCCACTAGGCCCATCGGCCATTTCCCTCCCGCGCGCCGATCGGCCGTGGGCCAACTCTTTTGGGCCATCGGCCGGCCCATCGGCTCCCCTTGGCCCAACGGCCTCCCGCTCGGCCTAGGCCGATTTCCCTTCGGGCCGCCGGCCCAATTATTTCGGCCGCGCCCTTCAATCTTTTGGGCTGCCCTTAGCCGCCCAAAATAAAGTCTAATTTCAGCCCCTCCTTCTTTTCTTTTTCCAGGGAATTATTAATTAATTATTAATTCCTTTTCTTTATTCCAGAAAATCCTTTAATCTTCGGAAATTCATATCTTTTCAACCGTTCGTCCGATTGACTCCGTTCCACTTCCAAAATTCCTCAAAAATCGAGATCTACCTAATGGCACGCTTAGTGGTCTTTAATAGGGCTTCTTTTTATCGCTTTGTTGAGTCGTCTCGTTTCGCGTGTAGTCTCGGAGCCCGAAGACCCGCAGTGCGCGGATTTCGAGGAAGAAGCTCAAGATCTCGAGCAAGGCAAGTCACCTTTGATCAATTGAACCCATAATTTAAATTAAGTATTTTGATTTCGCAAACTATGCATTAATTAGGTTACACTTGACACTTGGCCTCGGTTTGCAATACAACCGCCAGGCCCTACCCATTTGCTGCATTCACCTTCCTTGATTATTTGAATACCCTAACACCCTTGTCACCCCTCAGGTGATGCCTCGGTATCCGTACCTCGCGTACGAATATCGAGACTCCCCTCAAACTTTAAAATTGATCACCTGGGTAAAACTTGAGTTTACAAAATGCTTGGAAAACCCGACACTTGGGTCGGTG